>CM044432.1:166643225-166677568 GCA_024363595.1 Xenopus borealis
TGTGTTAAACATTGAATGGTGCGACATTTATAGCTCCTCTTTTTCCTTTTCTCTACGTATCAGAGCATCTGTGGCCCCTCCTTGATTTGGTGAGTTACTACGGGATACAGGACTACCTTTAATTGTATAACAAGATCAGCTAAATAAATATGATCTATGCTTAGCACTGCCCAGAGCGTGAGACCCCCTCACTAAAACCGACTCTGCTCCCGTTGCAGTATTCTCCTAGCATGACAATGAGTGTGTGATTCCTCACCGAGTCTCGTCATGAAGACGCCTCCAGTCAGCCCTCAGATGTCCAACCCAAGAGAACCATCCATCACCGTACAGTTTAACCTACGGACCCCGGTCCCTGCAGCACAAACCTTTTTCTTTATGTTGCCCTGTGCCCTCTTGTGTGAAGGAGCCGGTCCGAAACCCAGACTCAGCAGCTGTAAAGAGCCGCCTATGTAAGGATCGCCCTGAACAGAACTGCAGTTTATCATCTGTACATATATATATAAATATATATAAATATATATATATTCCCACAGGACATTGTAAAAGGATATTATCACATGCCATCTTAGTAGCGAGACATAGAGACTTTTATTCCGACTTTTTTTTTTTTTTCTTCTCGTTTTGGGTTTTTTTTTTTTTCACGTTTACATTTTAATTATAAAACGTTGCATTTTCTCCCTGAACTATTTTGTGCTGTGTATATCACCGCTTAATAAGTTATTTTTTAAGGTAAACTCAAATGTTGTTCTGGTTTTGTAAATGTCTGCAATCATGGATAGGAATAAAATGCTTATGAGTGCTTTTATTAAATGGATTTTGATACAAGTTATCCTTTGATTAGCTGTTGCTAAACCAACCACTGACTCCCACCAATGATCTCTGTACAAACATTAGTGGCCTTATACAGCATGCAGCCATCATCAGCAAGTCCCTCTACTTAAAGGAAAACTATACCCCCAAAATGAATACTTGAGCAACAGACAGTTTATATCAAATTAAGTGACATATTAAAGAATCTTACCTACCTGGCATATATATTTAAGTAAATATTGGCCTTTTACATCTCTTGCCTTGAACCACCATTTCGTGATGGTCTGTGTGCTGCCTCAGAGATCACCTGACCAGAAATATTTCAACTCTATGGGACACATTTACTAAATTCATGTGAAGAATTCAAAATTTGATCGAATTTTTAAAAAGATTTTAATTCAAATTTTGAATATGCAAATGAGGCAACTTCGACCATTGAATTTCAAAATTCGATGATCGAACATCTACTAAAAATCGAATTTATTAACCCTCAAATTCGATTTTTAGTAGATGTGCCCCTAACTGTAACAGGAAGAAGTGTGGAAGCAAAAGACACAACTCTGTCTGTTAATTGGCTCATGTGACCTAACTTTATAGTTTGTTTGGTATGTTTGTGTGCACCGTTGGATCCTAGGATCCCAGGAGACTGTCCTTATTTTTTTAAATGGCAATTTTCTATTTATGATTACCCAATGGCACATGCTACTAAAAAAGTGTATTATTATGAAAATGGTTTATTTACATGAAGCAGGAATTAACATATGAGTTGTTTTATGCAATATCCTTTTATAGAGACATATATTGTTTGAGGGTTATAGTTACCCTTAAGCACCTTGCAGAAGTGAGGAAACAAATGGGGGATGTTGTCCTGCACCACATGGTTAAAGGAACAGTAACATCAAAAAATTTAAGTGTTTTAAAGGGCACCTATGGGGCTAAAAAAATTCCCCAAACCGAAGGTGCAGGCTGACAGAGCCCGCATTCCAGTTTGGGGTTGTAGTAGTTAAAAAAAAAAATTCCCCTTGCCTGAGCTGGCTTACTCGCGCCGGGAGGGAGCTCCCGGTGAGAGCCGCCATGACACCCCATACGCATGCGCAATATGCTGAATGAAAATCTTCCGCAAGTTCAGGCAGCTTTTCATTCTGTGCATGCACATGGGGTGTCATGGCAGTTCGCACCAGGAGCTCCCTCCCGGTGCGAGTAAGCCAGCGCAGGTAGGGGGATTTTTTTTTTTTAACTACTAGAATCCCAAACCGGAATGCGGGCTCTATCAGCCCCCACCTTCGGTTTGGGGAATTTTTTTAGCCCCATAGCTGCCCTTTAAAGTAATAAAAATATAATGCAGTGTTGCCCTACACTGGTAAAACTGTTGTATTTGCCTCAGAACCACTACTATTGTTTATATAAATAAGCTGCTGTTTAGCAATGGGGGCAGCCATTCAAAGGAGAAAAGGCCCAGGTTACACAGCAGATAAGCTCTGTAGAACATAATGGTGTTATCTGTTATCCATTACTTATCCTGTGCCATATACAGTAGCCTTTCTTCAATTCCCACCATTGCTACACAACAGCTTGTTTATATGAACTATAGTAGTGTTTCTGAAGCAAATACACCAGTCTTACCAGTGCAGGGCAGCAGTAAGTAATAATTTCATTACTTTAAAACACTTTCATTTTTTGGTGTGACGGTTCCATTAAAGCACTTTACACCACTGCTTCTAACTCTGCCGCTGGAGCCCTGGAGATCTGGTGCAGCTTTCTACAGACGCGTCAGAAAATGTGCGCTTGCAAAGGGCAGTGCCACAGGACTGGTAAGAAATGTGTACAATTTGGATAAAACCATGATTCCATGATTGCAATCAGCCAGTGGTTTGAATGTCTGCAAGATGAATAGAGGAAATGGGAGCAATAAAAAGTAACCATAACTAGAGTCCATTTTTTGGGACCCGCAACCTGCAATCCACAACCTGGAACCTGCAACCCTCTGGCCATCAAGAATCAGGAAGTGCTGTCATTGTAAACCGGAAGTGACATCATCGGTAGTAGAAATGCTCAGAAAAAAGGCATAAAAATCGATATGGCAAAGATCCACCACCTGACCCTCAACCCGCAAACCCGCAGAACTTCTACATTCAACCCGCAGTGTTCCGTGGGATTTTGCAGGTAACCTGCTGCAGGACTCTAACCATAACAATAGAATTGTTATCTTGAGGAGCAGCCGTTTGTTGTGTCCGTGACCCTGACATCCATAGTATAATTCAGATATGGCAGATAATTCAAAGTGTTAAAAACGACCAGTTGAAAAGTTGCCCAACCTTTAGCTGAATGTAGGGCGTGTGAGTGCCTCATACGTTGTGGATGATTGGATTAGTGTTCAGTGAAATGCTATTGTGCTGGACCTTCCCTTGGGTAAAGTAATATATATATATATAAATATGGGTGTTTGGGGGCTCTTTGGTTTTTTTGGCCTTTACATTTTGCCACCCTCTGTGCTCTGACAACTCTGCAGTGGGATCTGACCTTTACACTTCTCTTGGGGAAGCTGCCTGATTCTACATGTAACGCTTGGCACCACATGGTTCTAGTTCTTAAAGGGGTAGTTCCCCTCCAATTAACTTTTAGTACAGGGTAGTCCAACCTGCGGATGGATATGAATGTGGCCCAACTTGAAACGCTTTGTTCCCAAGGAAACGTCATAATAAGTCTATTTATTATCCAGGTGTCCCATATTCCAGTGTATAGCTCCATCTGGTTATTCAACTGAATTCTGTTTATTTTTTTTACTTTCTAAATCAAAAGTGTTTGTGTATTTCATGTGTGGCCCCAGACAATGCCCCTTTTTCCAATGTGGCCCTGATGCCGCCCCCCCCCAACCAATCTGCACTTCTAAGTTTAAGCGTTGGAGCGGGTCGAGGAGGGGCGCATCGCTATTGCTGTGAGTGCTATTGGCAACTGCTGCTCCGTGACGCCTGAGGCAAGATTCTCACCTTGCTTCGTAGCCAGAGAGTAGGGATGGCGCGAACTGTTCGCCGGCGAACTTGTTCGCGCGAACATCCGCTGTTCGCGCTCGCCGGAAGTTCGCGAACGTCGCGCGACGTTCGCATTTTGGGTTCGCGTCAATTTGGCGCATTTTTTTGGCCGCATTTTTTTGCCCTCTCACCCCAGACCAGCAGATACATGGCAGCCAATCAGGAAGATCTCCCTGGACCACCCCCACACACCCCCTGGACTAAAAAAAAAAAAAAATGTGCATACCTCCCGAGTCCCAACTGTCCCTCTTTTGCGAGCTCAACCCTCTGTCCCTCATTTGTACTGGAAAGACCCTCTTTTTGTTGGACCCTCTTTCACTGGAAAGACCCTCACTGAACAGCCAGAAAAAGAAGCAAAGATTTGAACTTGGCTTTTGGCAGAGAGTCCAGAACAGCGTCCAGAACAGCTAACAGGTGCAGGTAAGATACTTTTGACATAAGAAAATAATGGATTTTTCTTTTCCCTTGATCCCCCTCTGGCATGCCACTGTCCAGGTCGTTGCACCCTTTAAACAACTTTAAAATCATTTTTCTGGCCAGAAATGTCTTTTTTAGCTTTTAAAGTTCGCCTTCCCATTGAAGTCTATGGGGTTCGCGACGTTTGCGAACTGTTCGCGCGTTTGTCACAAGTTCGCAAACGCGTCCGCGAACTTTTTTGCGGCGGTTCGCGCCATCCCTACCAGAGAGGCCCTGGGGAAGTCAAAAGTTTGTACGCCCCTGGTTTAGTATGTTCTAGAATGGCCATATCTAAGCAACTTTATAATTGTTCTTCATTATTAATTTTTTCATAATTTTTGAACTACTTGCCTTTATCTTCTGACTTTTTTCAACTTTCAAATGGGGGTCACTGACCACATCTAAATAAAAAAAAAAAAAAACAATGCTCTGTCTATAAGGCTACAAATTTATTGATTTTGCTGCTTTTTATTACTCATCTTTCTATTCCGGCCTCTTTATATTCCAGTCTCTAATCTGAATCCGTTCCAGGTTGCTGGGGTAATTTGCTACTACCACTACTAAGCCAGATCTAGTGAGAGTTCTTTTACATGTAGCGCTCTTACCCCTGCCTCTGGGCCTTGCACTACTTTTACTGCCTGCTGGTATTGCAGTGATTCCTCACAGTCAGAGCCATGGCCCATCCACAGATGTATGTGACAACCACCACCAGGACTGGACTGAGAATCAAAATAGGCCCTGGAATTTCAGGTACACAGAGGCCCAATCAGCCCACATAGAGGCCCAAACAGTCCCCACCAGCCCACTAAATACTGACTTTCTATGGCACCTTATAGCAGCCCATCTGGCATTTGCCCTAACCCACAGATTGCCAGTCCGGGCCTGACCACCACCCAGAGCCAGGAATAACGAGTGACACTGTGAACTTCAGGATAATTCAAGCTAAATGTAATAGTGTGTAACCTGCATATTGTGCTTATACAGTATCGGCTCATATATACAGAATATAGAAGTTCCAATAGAGGAGCACTCCCATAAGAAAGTACAGAATTGGGGAGAGTTTGTGCAGTGTCTCCAGGGTGGCTGCTGTGTGTGTGTGGAACTGACACCTGTCGGACTGGGGGGCCCTCAAGCCCATGAGACCCGCCTGCTGCAGCCGTGGAGTCTCCTCTGCCTCCCCATCTCGCATACGTTCCTTTTTCTTCTTGCAGCCGTGCTGGGGTCCAGGTAGGGAGGTTGGAGGAAACCGTGGCCTGCAGGGAGTGTGTCTGTACTGGCAGTGCCCATGGGGCCCAGGCCTCACTTTTTTTCCCATTGTCTTTCTGGCCCAATCTGACTGTTGTCCCAAGCAATAAAAAAACTTAATTGGCTGCACAGAAGGAACCCAGAAAGAATGAAAGTTGGGGGGGGGGTAGGATTAGGAATGGGCTGATCTCTAATCTGCATGTGGCTGCTTTCTGTGGCGACTGCTAACAGCAACCTGTGTGGTGTGTGCTTTAGGGAACACAAATAGGAGGCCTTTCTGTTGTGTGTTTAGCAGAACTGGGGAAAAAATCCGTATTTATTATGTGATGTGATACAAAATTTCTCCATCTAAAAGCTGGCAAGGTCATGTAGGCAATGGGAGCTGTCCTTTGCAAAGATCTTTATGTGGTTTTATTTGCTTTTTTAATTGTTCCAAATTTGTATGCTTTTTAACATGTGGATTTAATTGTGGTTGGAAGAAAAATTGAATTTTCATAAATAGGCCACCTATATTAGTAGGGTAATAACACTGTGACCATGGGGGAGGCATTCAGTGGCAAAACAAGCACTGGGGGTGGGGGGGGGGTGATATTCATGCTATAGAGGAAGCCAATCTTGTGGTAACCAAGGGGTCTGCTTCCTCTATAGGGCTATATGGTACAGGTTAAATAGTGGATAACAGATAACACCATTATGTTCTACAGAGCTTATCTGCTGTGCAACCTGAGCTTTTTCTACTTTGAATGGCTGCCCCCATTGCTACACAGCAGCTTATTTATATAAACTATAGTAGTGTTTCCGAAGCAAATACAGGCTTATCACCAGTGCTGGGCAATACTGCATGATTTTATTACTTTAAAACACTTGTGATGTTCCTGTTCCTTTAATCAAAGCTACTGTAACTAATTGACCTGACTGTGATAGGTGGAGCATGACATTCTGTTATACAAAGTAAATTAAACCAAAACAAATGCAGTTTTAATCTAGAGAGTCTTAGGATAGGGGCAGACGGACAGATTTGGGGAGATTTTGGGGTGCCCTTAGGCCTGCTGTTGTTTGTCACTCCTGTCCCCTCCCTTTTATTTGCTCGAATTTTCATCATCGGGACAGAGCAATGGGAATTGGCACACAGGAAATTTAAATTTCTGAACCAATGTGGGTGTGGTTGGGCAGCATGCCGCCCCCTAAAATCCTGCAGCCCTAGGCCCGGGCCTAGGTGGCCTCTCCACAAATCCGGGCCTGGTTGCCTGGCGAATAATCGTCTCTACTCCGAAATCGCCCGAAGTTGCCTCACAAGGAAGCTTTCAGCGATTTCAGAAATTGAAGCACCATGAGTGCATTGCGCTGGCATTTCTTCATTCAAGCAAGCAGAAAGAAGGCAGTTCAGGGGGATTGTTGCCCATCAAGGAGGGGGGCGATTAGTAGGGTTGCCACCTGGTCGGTATTAAAATGATGGTTCATCCCAATGTTATTAATCGGGGAAAAAGGTTAAATACATAGGAAGGGCGATATTTTTTTCCAGAAAAGGTGGCAACCCTAGCTATTAGTCACCAGGCGACAAATCTCCCCAAATCTGCCTGTCTGTCCCTACCCTTATGGTGTCCATACACATAGAGAGATGTTCATTTGGTAATTTTGCCAAAGAGTGTATCTCTCCCTGATATGCCCACATTGAGGTGATTGATATTGAGCTGATCCAAAATGCAGGAGTATGGAGGGTTGGATCACAGGACCACATCAATGAACAGATCTGAAGGGATTGTTACCCCTGCCCGACACCTGTCTGACTCTGGGCCAGATATCAATCGTGGGAAGCCCATGGGAGGCCAGTAGGCCACCTTTAGAAAAGGGTTTATTAACCAAGTGTGTTTTGGCTCGGGGTGTAATATACTGCAATGTCAGTATGGACCAGTGACCCCAAAAGGCTCATCCAACAAGCTTCAGCGACACAGATTTACATTCCTTTGGGTTGCCTTTTGCTAGTTATTAGCATTACACTTCCATATCAGGATGATCTTGTACAGACACAAGGTACGTGGCTTCCCTGTCATATCATTTATTTTGGGCTGTTCCATTGCTGTATTACATAGTATCCACAATGCACATTCCTCTGGGTCTGAAACTAAAATACCAGTAAATACAATATTACTGGGCTCCACAGCAAATCATTTTTCAGCCCCTTGAAATGTCTAGAGGATGAGCTGTTTTACCAGTATATTTACTCAATTTGTATACGAATTAGGACCTCACAGGGCCCCTATAACTCCTGGGCCCCCCTGGGAGAGGTTTGACTTCTCACATACTGGAACATGAAAACATTTCAGCAACTTTCCAACAGATGCTCATTATAAACTGACACTGGTTTTATAGTGATGTGTCAGTGTAACTGCAATTGAAATCAGTGTTTGTCCCTTTCTGAAACATGTAGCAGAATCCAGTCACCTCAGCTCTGCTCATTCCTTTCCCTACAGCTGCTTCTGCGCTACATTGTTTCAGGAGTCACAGCCAGGAGTACCGAGATTATAAACTGCATTTCATAGCAATTGTGTTTATAAAAACCTTTAATGTCACTGCTATTGTCTAATGAATGTATATGGGAAAATTGCTTAGATTGACATTTTCTGTCAACAAAACACAACTTCTTTCCATGCCATGTTGCAGAGCTAGATCCTGCTTAGCAGAACACTTGTTTGGAGAAATGTATGTGCTTGGATTTCTGCATTTGCAGCTCAGTGCAGTTTGCGTTAAAGACACTAGATGGTGTAGTTGGCTGTTTTTTGTTTTTGTTTTTTTACTGATAAATTGCTTTACTCCTTTTCAGTCCCATGTGTTTTTCTATTCATTCTAACAGTGTCAACCAACAGGAGACCCATGGGCTTGATTACAGACAGCAGAATCAGACAGCTGATTACAGACAGCAGAATGTCAGAAGATTAATTTAACAAAATAAACCTTGGCTGTTCTGTTTGTGCTATTAGGGGAGTGGGTGTCACTTGTAGAACATTTCCAGGAAAACTGTGGACTGTACCAAATGCCAGAGGGGCAACTGTAAGATGCCAGACTTATCATTATTCGCCAAAAATAATTCAAAAATTCAAATTCACCAGTGTATAGCTACAATATTCCTTGCCATAAAGTCAGAAGAGGCTGCTGTAGTTTGCCAGAATGGGACTGGAAAAAGAGAACTTTTCACTGCTACCGTGTAATACATTCCCCCGGAAACACTTAGGGGCAGATTTACAAAATTCACGTAAATAATTCGAAGTTCCGATCATACGATTTTAGCAGATATTCGAATATGCAAATTTGGCCACTTCGATCATCGAATATGCAAAATTTGAGCGTATCGAATAGATCAAATAATCGATCATTCGACCATTTGATGATCAAAGTACTTCCTCTTTAAAATTTTATTCGACTGCCTACTTCGCCAGATTGAACCTACCGAATAGCAATAGAGGCCTATGGGAACCCCCCCCCATAGGCTTTTTTTCCTATCACCTGCTCAAATACCATTCGTACGATCGAACGCCTTGATTGTTCAAATCGTACGAATTTTTCAAACGATCGAAGAAAATTTCACGATTTTTTCGTGAAATAGAACGATCGATGTTCGATCCTACGAATAGCGAAGCAAAATAGCCGAAAACTATTTGATTTACATTCTATAGTCACGAAAAAATCGTGAAATTTCCTCCGATCGTTGGAAAAGTTCGTACGATTCGAACGATTGAGGCGTTTGATCGTACGAATGGTATTCGAGCAGGTGATTCCCAAAGGCTTCTATTGCTATTCGGTAGGTTCAGTTTGGCGAAGTAGGCAGTTGAATAAAATTTTAAAGAGGAAGTACTTCGATCATCGAATGGTCAAATGATCGATTATTCGATCAATTTGATCTATTCGATACGCTCAAATTTTGCATATTCGATGATCGAAGTGGCCAAATTTGCATATTCGAATGTCCGCTAATCAAATACGATCAAATTTCGAAATATTTACGTGAATTTTGTAAATCTGCCCTTAGGTGTTTCAGGGGAATGTATTACACGGTAGCAGTGAGAAGTTCTCTTTTTCCATTCCCATTCTGGCAAACTACAGCAGCCTCTTCTGACATTATGGCAAGGAATATTGTTTTTTTTTTTTTTTTTAAGATGTGAACAGTGCTGAGCTTGAATGCTCAGCACTGTTCAAATGTTGATATGAAGGCACCTCCCCTCTTTCCATTGGTTCTTCACAAGAGACTTAATAAGCCCTGGCACAAGGATGGGAAACATATTCACGCTGCTTTGCTGGGCAGTGCCCTTTTTTTCTTCTCTAGGGCCCCTCCTGTTTCCAGCTGGAATTGTTCTGGTTTCCAAGAGGGACACAATGTATAAATGAAAGGCTCCGTCGGAAGCCATACTCAAAATACGGTATTACCAGTATCCAAACATTGTTTGTATAAGGGACATACTGCAGAAGATTGAGCTACATACAACATATTCCACAACCCCATAGGTGAGAAGACAGGATTATGATCTTCAAGAGGACAGAAGTACAATGGATACACAAACTTATTTGTCTAATGATGATGGTGTATACGAATCATATGTATTTGAATCAATAGTTACCATGTAATACAACATTAGATCCTTTATAAAACTTGTGTGGGCACTAGGGTTGCCACCTTTTCTTAAAAAAAATACCGTCCCTCCTATATATTTTTCTGTTTTTCCTATTAAAGGAAAACTATTCTCCGAAAATGAATTTTTGAGCAACATCAAATCAATTTTTGAGTTTATATCAAATCAAGTGACATATTAAAGAATCTTACCTACCTTATATATATATATATTTAAGTAAATATTTCCCTTTTACATCTCTTGCCTTGAACCACCGTTTCATGATGGTCTGTGTGCTGCCTCAGAGATCACCTGACCAGAAATATTTCAACTCTAACTGTAACAGGAAGAAGTGTGGAAGCAAAAGACACAACTCTGTCTGTTAATTGGCTCATGTGACCTAACTTTATAGTTTGTTTGGTATGTTTGTCTGCACCGTTGGATCCCAGGAGGATGTCCTTATTTTTTAAAATGGATATTTTCTATTTATGATTACCCAATGGCACATGCTACTAAAAAAAGTGTATTATTATGAAAATTGTTTATTTACATGAAGCAGGGTTTTACATATGAGTTGTTTTATGCAATATCTGTTTATAGAGACCTACATTGTTCGGGGGTATACATTTCCTTTAATAACATTGGGATCAACCATCAAAAATAATGGCTGGTAAAATACCAGCCAGGTGGCAACCCTAGCACTGGGCACAAAGAACATGTTGTTTGTCAACTAACAAGATGGCTTCCGTATTGTGCAGGATAAAGGAAGTCTCACGTTGCTGACGCCTAGGATGGTGTGATGCAATGTGTGCAACGCTGTCAGAGGTGACATTGACAAGGCCTTATCTAGATGTGCAACAGAGAAAAATACAGTTTCATTTTTCTATCTGACGTGAGGGTGCACTTGAATAAGGGAGGGATGTACCCCTGAAAAATTGTGACATTGCCTCTGTACAGAAGAGTACACATAAAAACTTGCTGCTGAGGTTTTTTTATAACACAACTATTTTTTAATATTTTTATAACGATGGTGTGCGACTCTGCTGGAATGAATATATAATAAACAGAATTTACACTTGTATAGAGTACTTTAATCACTTTATAAGGTCTTAGCGAATTATCTGTCAGAATCTGAATTTCCCATTAAACCCCAGCAGTAGTTTCAGTAGTGTAGTGTTTTACACTGCTAAAATAAATGAAAATGTACAGTTTGAAATGACTGCCTTGAAGCTGTTTATAAACAAATGCATTGACGTCATTATCTTGAAGTGGCAACTGACCTAATGACTAATCCCACCCTGGGCGACTGTTGTTGACAAGTGAATGTCTGATTGCACCAACTTTGTGAATAGGTCTGAAAGCCAACCAGAAAGATCACTAGGCAGAAGTGTAGGCCCCATACAGTTTTTTTTTACAGACCAATGGTACTATTCCTTCTCAGAGGTCCAGTTTTGGATAATGAGCTGCAGTCCATTTTGATCAGATGTTGATCACTCACATTGGGGATACCACTCAATACAAATCAACAAGCTTTAGTAAGAAAGTTAAGTCATTATCACTCAATATGCCCAACTTCTCCAGTTACAGCTTCCTATGGCAAAGTATCATTAAAGGTCATTGACAGGTGGACCACCATAAGTACAGCAGCATTTGCCTAAGTAATCCAAGAACTACATTTCCCTGTGGCCCTCTTCTTTATAATAAAGTAAAGCCTTCATTGGGGACCCGAGTATATGTGGTGGAACTGTACTTCAAATGAAAGGTAAATACATTTTTGGAAACTATTAAAAGAAGTGGTATAATAAATCTTACATTTTAAATTGAGTTTTAGTTTGTAGTACCAACATTGAGGCTCCCTGAGTATTTATTTGATTCTAAAGCCAGCCATTGGGTAGAACCAGGCAGCACTGTCCTCTCTATCCTGACACCTGCAGTAGATCAACTCATGTTGTTCTGTTCACCTTTGGCTATTTACAGGACCCAGCACCCATGGGAAGTTTTACCATTGCTTATTCATGACCTAAACATTTTATTTGTTCCATGTTTTATCCTGTCCTCTTAAGGTTGGAATTAAAGCTGAAATAGAAGATCAATTGACAAATCTACATAAACATGTCTGCACAGCCTTTTCTACATAAGTGGCAAAGCTAGTTCCTAGAAGGTGACGTGATTTCTTATAAAAACCACTTCATAGGGAAGAGTCACTAGTCATGTACTACAGATGCAGTGTACTTCCTAAAGCTGAAGTAGTTAAATATGCAATTTTGATATTCTCTCCATAAATCTCTGCCCATGGTATTTGTATGGCCCACTGTCTGCCGGCTGGTCCCTCTTAGACTGCTGTGTATATCATGGTTTTTAAATATTCCTCCATGATCATGTACCTGTTCCTGAATATTATAATGTAATCATAAACATTTTAATGTCTCACATGCTGACATTTTGGTTCTTTTGTAAATTGTGCAGGTAGAAGTCACTTACTCAGTGATCAAAGTGCTGTGAATTCCTACAGGTGGATTGGACTTTATTAATTTACCTGGTGCAAATAATTCATACTTTGCACCCCAATAAAAATATGGTTTTGTGCCTCAGATGCTTCTTTGTGTGTATAAGTTCAGAGTATTGTGGGGGATAGATTGTTATTTTGGGCAATTGTTAACAACACTTCCTCACCTCAGAAGAGGTAAGGGTCTTCTAACCACCTACTCCAATCTCTTATCAAAATCAGCATTTCTGGAATTGCCCAGCATATACATATTATAGCTTGTAGCACAAAGACTCTCACAACCATTTTTAAGGCTTTACACTAAGGGGCAGATTTATCATTGGTCGAATTTCGAATTGAAAAAAATCGAAATTCGACCATGTGAATAGGAAGTGAATTAATATCCTTCAAATTGGAATATCGAATTCGAAGGATTTTACCGCAATTCGATTGGTCGAACGATCGTATAGGAAAAATTTGATTGATAAATCGTTCGAATCAGTCGATTCGAATGATTTTTTCGATCGATCAAATTTTTTTTATTCGATCAAAAATAAGTAAACCCAATTCGGTAGCTTTGATCTGGCGAACGAAGTGGTCGAATAAAAATTTAAAGGGGAAGTACTTCAACAGTGGAATGGTCGAATATTCGAATGAAATTTTATTTGAATCATTCAATTCGATCGTATTTAAAAAATTGACTGGTCGAAGTGGTCTTCAAAAACATTCATGTTTTTGAAAATTCGATCGAACTTCAAATCCTTCATGTGACTTTAGTAAATCTGCCCCATAATCTATGACAAGGCCCCCCCCCTCAATGGCACAGTGATTGGCTGCACTTTGGCATTCCTTTGGATTCTTCCACTATCCAAAAACAAACCAATGCATGTACTTGAGTTAGGAACTAAAATTGTTACCTCCAGGGGACAGGGAGTGATACATTTACATAGAGTATTTAAAAATTCTGTAAATGTTTGCATCATGTCACCCCCTATGCAAATAAATTAAGACAATGACTTGTGGCTGATCCTCAGTCCCATTTGTAACATTTTACATCATGGACGTACCCTCTAGTCCCCAAGCTGAGCTTAACACAGTATCACAACAGTGATTTCGGAAAATATTTAATGAAGAGAGTAATTCATGAATTAAAAAGTGTTTGTGGTTTCTTGTCAGGGGTGATATAACGCTCTGATTTAAATAATCCACGTAGGAATGCTTGAGAACAGACAGATTCTCATGTATTGTATATGGTTTGTCTGACCCTCGCATTAGCATTCAGCCATAAACAAGCTTGGTGGATATAACTAGCTTTGCTGAGGTCATCCTAGGGCCTCCTCTCCCCTCTGGGTTGAAACATAAAATAATAATCCTGTTCAAAATACAGGAGATGGGGAGGAATTGCTTTCTAGAAGCCAGATAGAAACTAATGCCAGAGAAGTTACATAACGGCTGGCAGCAGGAGGATTTTCTGTGGGGTCATGCATGGTTCCTGACCTGGTTCCTTATAAATACTCTACTAGTCTAAACAATCAGCTTCTTTTTCAGCTATTCTTCAGGTCTGACTGTACTTAGGACTTGATGGTTCACACCAAAGCATCTGCAGTTGGATACAATTTCTCTTACCTATCATGTTTTTATTGCCGTTCTTTGTGCCAAGGTTGTTTTTGTGTGCATGTTGGTTTTTTTTTTTAATGGAAATAAGAAACAACTTAAACTTATTTGTGGTCATTACAATGTTGAAGTGGCGTACCGGTTGAAAATAACCCAACAAACTGTGTAAAACCCTTGCGTAGCTGTTGCCCCCTAACACTAAATCCCAGTGATGATGACAACACTTCCTCACCTCAGAAGAGGTAAGGGTTGTTTACAGTGATTCAGTACGCCATCCCCATGCAGTGCACTGTTCGGGAAGCTGACCTAATACCCTCTTCACAGAGGTCCCTGCACTGGAGGCATTCACACAGAGCCTCTGGGAAGGTACTCCCTGCTGCAAATCCTTGTTGGAGCTTCAACTGCTCTTTCTGTTTACACTATCTACCTTTCTCTCCTAAAGAGACTATTACAAGTCTGCCCTACTATAGCTAAACCTAATTCACGGGGATGCCTGGTCCCTGACTTGACTGGACCCATGCCCAGGCTCGAAGCACACATCCACCCTGTCATGGAGTCCTGCAGCGGGTCTGGTACCCGCGGGTTACCCACAAAATCCCACGGAACACTGCGGGTTGATTGTAGAAGTTCCGGGTGCAGGTATAGAAGCGGGTAGGTGGTTCTGCGGGTTTGCTGGTTGAGGGTCGGGTCGCAGATCTTCGCCATATCGATTTTTACGCCTTTTTTCTGAGCATTTCTACTATCGATTATGTCACTTCCGGTTTACAATGACAGAACTTCCTGATTCTTGATGGTTAGTGGGTCGTGGGTTCGGGTTGCGGATTACGGTTTGCGGGTACGGGTCAGGTCGGGGGTCCAAGCGGGTAAGAATGCGGGTCGCGGGTCCGGGTTGTGGATTGCAGGTTGCTGGTCGGGTATGGGTCCCAAAAAATGGACCCGCGCAGGAAAAAACTAGGGACACATTTAACCCTATATATAAAGCAAGGGAAAGTTGTGCTCACCACTAATGTTTAAAATCATTAGGCAGGGGTGCAATGAGGCTGTGACCACAAAAAAAAAAAAATATATATACTTATATATAAAATTATGGGGCAATTGCCATGAAATTTACACCAGATGTCGGAAAATGTGAAGAAAAAGAGGTGCAAAAAGGAATGGAAAGCCAAGAAACCTGCTGAAATTGCCTGTATTTAGAAAGCAATCCTGCTCCCTATCAGTGCAAATGAATATCAGCTGGTTTAGTCCTAATTGATGTATTATAAAAAGGTTTCTCATTACCAAGGTACAGTTTCACACAAGAAGCATCTCATGATGGGTAAAAGCAAAGAGCTCTCTCAAGACCTTTGAACCTCATTGATGAAAAACATACTGATGGCATTGTGCTCCTCACAAGAATAATTAGAAGAGTTGTCCAAGAGCAGGTGATCACTTGCAGTGAGTGTTAGAAAGACCTTGAATGAGCAGGTACAGTTGTTTAGAAGAAAACCTTAAGTAATGCATTCAGCTAACATGCCTCTATGCACCCTCAACACGCAAGACTCCACTGCTGAAGGCAATGACATTCTGGGATAATATAGTCCATAGTCCATAATATAGTCCAGAGACCAAAATTGAACTCTTTGGATGTCATTGCACACATCATTTTGGGAGGGGAAATGGCACTGCACATCAACCCAAAAACACCATATCAACAGTGAAGTTTGGAGGTGGGAACATCATGGTGTGGGGCTGTTTTTCAGCATATGGTACTGGCAGAATTCATATTATTGAAGGAAGTCTAAATGGAGAAATGTACCAAGGCATAAAGATGCTGAAGATGAAATGAGGGTGGACATTTCAGTAAGACAATGATCCCAAACACACAGCCAAGGAAACTCTCAATTGGTTTCAGAGAAAGGAAAATAAAGCTTCTAGAATGGCCCATTCAATCACCCAACTTGAATCCAATTAATATCTATAGAAAGAACTGAAGATCATAGAAGAGGCCCAAGAACCTTCAAGATTTGAATAGAGTTTGTGTGGAAGAATGGGCCAACATCACATCTGAGCAATGCATGCAACTAGTTTCTCCATATAGGAGGCACCTTGAAGCTGTCATTACCAACAAAGGCTTTTCTACTAAGTATTAAATATATTTTAGTTGCGTATTCAATACTAAATGGCAAATTTACTATTATTCCCCAAAATTGGCTCGACCAAATTCGATAAGCATTCGACCATCAAATGCTTATCGAATTGCTTTAGGGTATCATTTTGCTCGATATTCGATTTCTCGATGAATTCGTACAATCGGATACTGATTGTTCGATTTCACGAAAAAATCGTGAAATTTCCTTCGAGAGTCCGAAAAACGCTCCGATCGTACGAATGGTATTCGAGCAGGACTTAGCCTCAGAAGCCTATGGGGAGCTTCCTATAGGCTTCTATTACAATTCGGTAGGTTCAATCTGGCGAAGTAGGCAGTCGAATATTTTTTTAATCATAATTCCTTCGATCATCGAATGTTTGAATTATCGAATATCCGATCATTTGATTTATTCAATATTCGATTATCGAAAAAGCCAAATTTTTATATCCGATTTCAAGAAAAATTCGATCATTTCACGTGAATTTCATAAATCGGCCCCTTATTCTGTGTGGTATTTGTTTTGAGTTCTTTTGAGTGTGTATCCTTTTAAATATTTATGTTGCACAGATACTCCTTGGAGTCCTATTAGTGTACATATGGACAGACTCACAAATAAAGTAGGCATAGGAGTTTCTGTCTGGTACCAGTTTACCATTACTAAAATAAGGGCCCCATTTATTTATCTTTATATTGATGCTAGCTGGTGCAGTAATTAAGTGCTCACAGGCAGGGTAACAAAAATCCAGAAAAAACATGTTTACACTGACAAGATCTGTGTGAGAATAATAAACATGTCTGGACTGGTACTGAATGCTGTAAAGAGGAATAAAAAATACCAATCGATTCCAGTTTGGTTTCAGAGATGTAGCTTCATTTTTTCCCCCCAAACTGTTTTTAATCATTTTAAAAAAGAGAGAAAACTTTACATTACAGCAGTGTAGTACAAAGCATTGCAGGGTGAGGGATGTAGATATACTTTAATTTCACTTTGCTCTCAAAATGTAATACTCATTGGTGACTGGCCACTTCAGTTTTCGAGGGCAGAACCTCATGCTGTATGATGGTAGCAGCACCAGGGGAAGTAAAACCATTCCTGTATTTGGTCCTTGGCTTTAGCAGCCTCAAGTGTTCCAATCAGTCATTTCCCATAGATTGCGCTTTCTTCCTTTCAGCCACAGGGGAGCGCAGGAGTAGACACACTGAATTATTGTCAATGGGGTTGTACTCACACAGAATGCACAGTATGCGCCGAACGCAGGTAAAATGCAACATGCTGCGTCCCAACCTGCGTTTGGCGCTTACAAGCGTCTGTGTAAGTACAGCCCAATTGTCAGTAATTCAGTCCCTCTACTCCTGCAGCTGAATGGAAGAAATCACAACGCAGGGGAGCACACAAACGAATGTCCGTGTGTAAGAGCCCTTAGGAACAGGGTGCATGCTGTTTGAACTCAATCACAATCAATTCAAACATTTCTATGAAATTGTCCTTTCCCTGTGAAAAATGTCTTTTCATTCTTTTTACCCACTGTAACTCACTGTTCCATGTACTTGCACAGGAAAGCATCAGGCGTTTCCGTGGAGCCATTGCGAGGAGTAAAATCCATGTAGCAAGGTAGCTTATTCCATAGAACACTGCTACCACCATGTGTGCGCTGATAATTCAGTTGTCGGCATATGCCCTGCATTAATCTCTGTTTCAACTACCTGTAACTCTCAGAGGCTTAAATGAACCCCACAACAGCTGCAGGCTACAGGCTGACCTTCCCTATATTTCCACCTGTAGATGGAGGCCCAGGCCCACTAGCTTTAGTAATTATCAATGAACTGATATTCTTCAAAAAGACTGACTGGAATCATTCAGCAAGAGTAGCTTGCAGCAGGAAAACTCATATCATTAAATGTCAAAATGGGGTAAGAAGAATTTCTGATATATTCAACATCTAATGCAGTGTAGTGTTTGGTTCTTTTTTAACATGTAGCGCCTATTTGGCAGTATCTATGCAAATACCCACTAGCAGGATAGAGCATTTGATACATGGGACTTACACAAGGTCAGGGCCTTCGACATGTGGAAGTGTTCCCTTTAAAGTGTAGTGCAACTACCACCCTCAAACTACTGTGCATACAAAACATAGAACACAGAACTTCCAGGGTAGATGTAGACTATACAGGCACACCTCAGCGACATATAGTGGTCTCTGGATCAACCTCAGGGAAATCCTCTGTCCTTATTCCCTCTCTACTGGGATCCCTATACAACATGCAATATGGCCTGGGAGAGATAACTCCAAAATGTCACTCCTGCGTTGGAGCTCAGAACTGCTCTTTTTAGCTCACCCTGACTGACTTACACTCCTAGAGTGTACTAGTACTGGGAGCTCACCTGCCACTTTCTGTTCTTCATTCACAGGGTTGCCTGGTCCCTGACTTGGACACATGCTTTCTGGGCCTTTCTGCACCCGAGCTCTCCTGGCCACACCCTGCTGGATCACCATCCAGAGGCCAAAGAGGAAGCTGCCCCTCCCTACCCAGCACTATACAGTGTGAGGCAGAAAATGGTCACCACACCCTTTGATAGTGGAAAAGGTAAAATTATTATTGTGTTCATGAGCAATCTGAGGGCATCACTTCAACCCCTGTAGTTTCAGTTACTAGTTTCTCTTAATCCTCTTGATTGGCTGCCCACCTTGGGGCTCATTGGCCACATGTAGGATTACCACCTGGCTGGTAAAAATCATGGTTGTTCCCAATGCTATTGTAATGGTCGGCACCCAAACCAGAACAAATGCCAAGCACCCTGGTCTCGGCTCGTGCTTCACCAGTAGTGTGACCGCCTTTGGCTTCGGGAGGAGCCCTCAGCTACTCAGATGCCACCTGGACTAACACGAGAAGTGCAAGGCAGGGGTTCTGGCCAGCAAGGGGCACGACTGTAGTCAGAGTCTGGAAAGGCCGAAGGTCACGGTTCAGTCAGGAATAGGCAGGTACGAGGTCAGACAGGCCGGGTCGAGGCGGGCGGATAGCAACGGAATGTCAGGTAGGCAAAGGGTCAAACCAGGTGATCACTGCAGGTAAGGGTGAGACAGGATCAGAGTCAATAAAAGGCAGGAAGACAATTGAAGGGTTAAGCAGAATCACAGTCGGTTTCAGGCAAGGATCAGGTTCCAGAGGTCAGAATAGTCAAAACAGCCAGGCAGGGTCAAACACAGGTAATAGAAGGACTAGAAGCTTTATGGCACAAAGTACAAGGCACCAGGAACAAAACCTATAACGGGCAGCGAATTGCGCCTTTAACAGAACCCGGAAGTGCGCAGCGCGCGCTTAAGAAGAAGCTGGCACCAGGGGAAAAAGGATGCGGTGTGCGTCCCCGCCGAGGGGGCGGCAGGCGTCCCTCCACTAGACACCAGGGTGAGTTCCTTACAGCTATTAATAGGAAAAAAAGATAAATATGTACAGTAGGAAGGCTGGTATTTTTTTCCCTATTTAAATTTAACCCTCGCCACATGCAAGTGCTGAATCCTTTCTTGTATTTTACAGTGTTCTTTTACCTAAACTTAGCCTGAAAGGTGCATTGACTATATGTGGTGAAAAACAATAAAAAACCTTAATCTTAAGGCACATACATGAGAAGACTCTTGCCTCAGGTCGCCAGTGTGTGTGTATGGGCCCATGCCCTTTAACTGATATCTGATTGGGGCTCATTTATTCAGTAGAGCTGGATGGAAAATCCCTTCCACTGGAAACCAACTCAGTAAGTACAAACTTTGCCCTTAGACCAAACTAATGTATCAGCTCAAGTTGAGATACCACTTGGATGGCCAAGTCAAGCACAGATCCTGTAGTGGGGACATGTATAAATAAATGTTATGTACAGTATAGCCAACCTAACATGGAATGCCAACATTTTTTCTGCTTTCACTTGTGATGTTTTAGGCATACCTCAGCTACAGTAACATCGCTACACTGACTGTCCTAGCTCACAAGTGCCTTTTTTCCAGAGAAAACAACCCCAACCTGGACAGTCTCCCCTCATAATTTAAGTCTTCCATCCCCCTAACCAGTTTAGTTGCACTTAGTCTCTGCACTCTCTCCAGCTCATTTACATCCCTCCTAAGGACTGGAGTCCAAAACTGCACTGCATACTCCAGATGAGGCCTTACTAGGGATCTATAAAGAGGTATCATTATGTTTTCATCCCTTGAGTTTATGCCCTTTTTTATAGGTCATGTCAGTTGAGTGCATTACTTATTGAAACAACTGTACCTGATAATTCAAGGTCTTTCTGAATCTCTCTGCCATCAGTATGTTTTGCATCAATAAGGTAGCGGAGGTCTTGAGAGAGCTCTTTGCTTTTACCCATCATGAGATGCTTCTTATTTGATGCCTTGGTAATGAGAAACCTTTTTATAGGCCATCAATTAGGATTAAACCAGCTGATATTGATTTGCACTGATTTCAGCAGGTTTCTTGGCTTTCCATTGCCTTTTTGAACCTCCTTGTTCTTCGCCTGTTCTATATTTATTCCTTCTGTCATTCCACTTTATTACACATAATTAATGGGGTTAATTGTTTGAGTTCTTTGTGTGTGTGGATTACTTGGGTTGTTCATGTCAATAGCCCTATTAGAACTATGTATGATGTGTTTATTATTTATTTTCACTGCTGCATTTTGTTTAATGGTATTGCAGGATTTCAGCAGGGGTGTCAATTACTTAAATCAGTCTTGGTATTCCTAAAGCAGGGTATCTTATAGAAAAGATCACCGCACCAGAGGCCACCCCTTCAGACTAGAAGAAAAGGACTTTCATTTGAAGCAGCGTAGGTGGTTCTTCACAGTCAGGACAGTGAGGTTGTGGAATGCACTGCCGGGTGATGTTGTGATGGCTCATTCTGTTGATGTTTTTAAGAGGGCTTTGGATGATTTTTTGGACAATAATATCAAAGGCAATAGCGGATATTCAATCAATATATGAATATAGATATTGGTATATATAGGTAATATATGTGAGTGTATGGGGAGTTAGTGTGACTGTATATATATATATATATATATATATATATATATATATATATATATATATATGTGTGTGTGCATGCATGCACTGGGGTTCATTTGGAGGGGTTGGATGTGATGAACTTTTTTAACTCAACAAAACTATTTAACCAATCCACAGCTAGTGAACTGAAGCCTGTCTCTACTTGTGTCAATGCAGGGCTACTACTGTTCTCCTGGCAGGTAGCATTAGGGCAAACATACCCCTCATTTGAAACACAAACAGGGTCCACAGCAGCTCTATGGGGAGCTCTACTAAAGATACAATATTTTTAGACCAAATTGAAAACTGAACCATATAGTATTCATTTAGTAATTTTGTGTTGTTCAATGGTGGCTGGACTTAGCCCAAATATAAAGACCATGTTGGACTAGGGTTTCACATGGATCCCCTACCCCCATCACAAACCCACTGCCAAGTCCCTTACACATCCCACTGCATACCATCCTCCCCTATGCAGACTACCTCCAGCTGCACTGTCACACACAACGGCCCAGTTCAACCCTGGCAGCAGAAATGATCTCATATGAAGCCAACGCAACTCTACCCCAGTCTCTCTAAACAGACATCCCTAGGTTGGGTAGTGAACCCCCCCATGTCAAAATACACTATACGCTTTAACTGTTTCTGATTTAAAATGTCAAGTACTTGATTTAGGACAGGTCCCTTCTGTATCAGTTATTTGTATCTGTGCATTCAGTGCATGCAGCCATTTATTCTACAGCACTGCTGATATGTTGATCATTTCTGTGTGATCTTCTTATTGTATTTTATGTAATTTAACTTGAGACCACAAGATGGCGATACATGAATTACAGTATGGGAACCTTTTCTTTTTATTTTCTGTTGACTATTAACATTTATAAAGAAGCAAGCTTGTCAGCCGTTCTGATTTACAAATGAGTCATTTCGGGAATAATACCATCATGGTGTTCAGGAGATTCCCTTAGGAATCTTTGCTTTTTTTGCAAATTCGCATTGTGAATACATCAGTGCAATATTTTAGCATTCAGGAAAAAACATGGGCAAAACAACCATTTGCGAATAAATGCTTGGGGGTGGGGAACCAAATTTATTGAGTGCTTTTCTAGTTGTATAATATCAATAAAGTATAGCTCAATTCAAAATCTATATCTATAAACCTGGATAGCTACATAGCATTCTAATCTAATTCAAAACCTTAAATGTATTCATTCCAATAGTGATTACTTCCTTAATAATATAAATTGCTTGTCCGGAAAATTCTATGACCCCGGTGTATATACCTCAGGTCCCACACTCATGGGTTCACAAAAACTCTAGGATGTTGATGTTTTTAAACTGCTGAAATAAAGTAAAAAATCGAGTACTCGACATTTTTTCTTCCTTTGTGAATTGTAGTCATGTGACAGGGGGATTCACCCATTGGTGCCCACTGCCATGCAAAGGAAAGTCTAAAGGGGTGGACTGTTTTTATAATGTTTATAATGTCCTTTAATGTACTTGTAAAAAGAAACCTTAAATCAGCCTCCCTTTTTATTTCCCCACACTAGGCTTTCTGATGCCCAACTGACTGCCTCTCCATCCTGCTGCTGTCCTCCTTCCCCACTACTATCTGATTCAGACTATCATTCTTAGATACCATGTGGATTAATGGCATTCAGAGCCGCCATCAGGGGGGCACAGAGGGTACAAGTGTACTGGGCCCGGGCCTGAAGGGGGCCCCAGCTGTGCTGCACTTTCCGAAATAGTCGGGGCCCCCTTAACAGTGCCAAAGCCGTGCTGCCCTTCCGAAGTCCCGAACACGAAATGCGGAAGTGGCAAGAAGTGCGGAAGTACCGAAACCACGAAAAGACCCGAAGCCACAAAAATAGCCAAAATCCTGAATCAGCAAAAAGACCTGAAGTTATGAAAGGAGCCGAAGTCCTGAAGCGGCAAAACGACCCAAAGTCACGAAAAGAACCGAAATTGAAGTGGGGTGGAGCTTGGGGGCAGGGCCCAGGGGGCCCCAAAAATGTTGTTGTATGGAGCCCCGTGATTTCTAATGTCGGCCCTGGTGGCGTTGATGAACAGAAATGTTTTAAGGGTTCAGCTTTAGCATATTTCCTATTTATTTACTCTATTGAGTTGTGGTGTGCATAGACAGCAATATTGCCCATACCTTGCAGGCACTTTTTTACTCTTGCACTACAAGTGGTCAGCTTTTTGGATTTTTTTTTTTTTTTTTGGGGTGCACTAATATCTAGTTAGTCTACTGTGAGCTACAATTTTAGGGTATAATTCTTCCCCTATTATCTTTCTTTTATAAGGGAGCTATTAGCTCTCATTCTGTCTTTATCCCTATGTATGAGATATATTTCTTATGTAAAGGTGCTTTTTTTGCAACATGCTGTGTTCCACGTGCGTTCGGTGCTTATAGGATAGGTAAACACTTAAAATAAGTGAATATAAAATTGATGAGAGTGCTATTCTAAGAAATTTTGCAATGCATATTTATTATTTATTTCGTTTTAATTACAAGATATTAAGGGATAAATGTACTGCTAATATGAATGTATTTTGTTACAACAGCACCACCTGCTGGTCAGTTTCCAACCAGTCAGACCACAAATTAGTCAAGGAAGTTGCCAGGAGAAAAAAAGAGACTGCTCTGATGTTCTTCTGCTTAGGAGAAATGTGAGAACGGTTTCTAATTTTTTTCCTAAGCAGAAGAACATCAGAGCAGCCTCTTTCTTTCTCCTGACAACTTCCTTGTCTACTTGGTGGTAAGATTGGTTGGAAACTGACCAGTGGGTGGTGCTGTTGTAACAAAATTAATTCATATTAACAGTACATGTATCCTTTAATATCTTAAAAGAAACAAAATAAATAATGAATGTAAATGACAAAAGTGCTTAGAATAGCACTCTCATCAATTGTACATTCACTTGTTTTAAAGGTTTACTTATCCTTTAAGTGTAGCATCATAAGTATACATACAAGGCATTAAATCAGAACACAGGGTAAAAACACCCACGTGTAAGAGCCTTTAATCCTGGAGACACATTTTCTATGTATGAGATATATTTTCTGTTGTGTGATTATATTCAGGAGGTCTCTATAAACATTAAGTCAGCTTAGACCTGGGCCTTTTTCACAGTTGGGAGGGAGAAGCTTCTGGAATAATACACCACTGTGAACATCTACTGATTATTACCTATGGGTAATGGTGCCAATACCATGTCTGTGTATGACATTCTCTGCACAATCTGTGAAATACATGATTACATGATTATCATCAATGATTAGTATAAGAGCAGTACCATCAAAGAGACGTGTAAGGTAATATAGATGTTTGAATTATCTTTATTAGTTCACACCAGAGCCTCTAAGGGCGTTCCGGTTTCATGCCATTACTTCTTAATTACAATAATTGACTCAACATTTTACTGCAACACGAAGAGCAGTAGATAAAAGAATGTATTACTGTACGTGTACATCACAAACACGTTTTCGTTTTACTTGTTTATTCAAAGGATTTTTGAAGAATGCCAAAGCCAGGAGCAGGGAAGAGAGAATCTAATATTTACTCTAACCTTGATTATACTGTAAAGATTCCATTTGTCTTCGTTAAGGCACAGGTTTTAGGCAACAGTAAAAGTTGATGACGCTGCAGTAAGTGAAGCCTAATAAAGGCAGATGTATATAGAAGGTCTCTTCATTTTGCTTTTTACATACGAGTGAATACATCAACACCGATTCTGAAAAAAATAAGACAAGTTTTTATTTTTAGTTCTTACAGGTAGTGGCGTAACTAGAGTGAGCTGGGCCCCCTGCAAAAAAAACTTCAGAGGGGACTGACATACTCCTATCCCCATCCCCACGCCCAAGCCCCATCCCAACTCCACCCATGTCCCACCCAGACTCCACCCATGTCCTGCCCCCTGACTTGCATCCCCTTCCTTGCCAGTAAGTGATCAGCTGGGAAGGAGGTTGTTTCTTTATTAGCTAAAAAGGAAGCAGACCCCACAGTCTGGCCCCACCTCTGTGACCCTCTGCTTCCTCTATAGTTACACCACTGCCTACGGGGACACTATAGTCACATGTGTTTGCCTTTAAAAGAACAGTAACACCCAAAAATGAAAGTGTTTTAAAGCAAAGAAAATATCATGTAGTGTTGCCCTGCGCTGTTAAAACTGATCTGTTTGCTTCAGAAACACTACTATAGTTCATATAAACTAGCTGATAAGTAGCAATAGCAGAAATTTAAAAATGTCTATATGGCTCAGGATAAATAATGGATAACAGATAACATTATGTTCTACAGAGCTTATCTGCAATCTGCTGTATAACAATAGTAGTGCTTCTGAAGCAAACACTGCACTTTTACCAGTGCAGGGCAACACTGCATTATATTTTTATTACTTTAAAACAATTTCATTTTTTGAAGTTACTGGTCCTTTAATTACTCTAAAATAAGGCAGGGAAAGGGCTACAATTCCTAAGTATAAATATTAGTATTTCATAAAGTGGTGCCTCAATGTCCAAGTACATTCATACAAAATGATTCATAAACTGGCCATGTACCAGGTTTGCAAGATGGCAACCACTGGCCTATACATATTCCCAAAATGTTCCCATACTCTGCGGCGATAAATACATTGTTTTTTGTACATTTTGGAATTGTGTGTGTGTGTGTGTGTGTGTGTGCAGCATCTATATCCATTGTGTTTTGATTCATGGTGATGCCTTGCCAGGATACCACATCTACAGGCCTACAGCCTTGTGTGCAGGAACTGCTTTTTATTTTATTTCCAAATGTGCAATAGAGGGGACTGCATGGGAAAATACTATGAGAGTGGGACAACTGTAGCCAATGGAATGCTATGCTCCATCACTGGGAAGGTGGAAAACCCAATACTGGCTGCCACACATAGGACTTCAGCACAAATTAAGTTTTTGTTTGGATTTTATTATCCACAATATACAATTCTAGATCTACAGAAATGCATAGTAGTCTAACTAATATCAGCCGGAAATCTTAAATTGATTTTGTAAATGTTGGTTCCAAGCTTATTCTTTCTCCTTCCCATAGTCTAATGCAGTGATCCCCAACCAGTAGCTCGTGAGCAACATGTTGCTCTCCAACCCCTTGGATGTTGCTCCCAGTGGCCTCAAAGCAGGTGCTTATTTTTGAATTACTGGCTTAGAGGCAAGTTTGGTTGCATAAAAACCAAGAGTACTGCCAAACATTCTCTCCTGTAGGCTGCCAGTCCATATAGGGGCTACCAAAAATCCAATCAGAGCTCTTATTTGACATCCCCATGGACTTTTTCATGCTCTCCAACTCTTTTTTTTATTATTTAAATGTGGCTCACGAGCAAAAAAGTTTGGGGACCCCTGGTCTAATAAAATACCATCATAGAGTAAGGCTGCACCCTATCTCATTGTCTGGCTTTCCCAATAGCACATAAACAGATTATTGTAATTTGGGGCAAAACTAGTCCCAAAATTCGATTCAAATTAAAAAAAAATTTTGTTTTAAAGTACTGTCTCTTTAAAATCCCTTGAATTCGACACTTCACCACCTTAAAGATGACAAATTGCCATTTTAGCCTATGGGGGACCTCCTAGAACCTGTCCTGAAAGTACCAAGGTATTTGAAGGATTCTGTTTTAAAATCATTCAAATCGCTAGATGCATTCGAACGATTCAAACTTTTTCAATTCAATAAACAATGGTCCTCTTTGGTCAATTTTCGATCAAAAATGCCCTTCACAAAATAATTAGATGGTCGTATTTCGAAGTTTTTTTAACTTCAAAATTCGACCATTAGTAAATCTTCCCCTAAGAATAAAATGAATGGAATCTAAAATAAATGTTTTTTTAAGTACTGCGATATCTTCACCCCGTAATGTTTGAGTACAGCTGCATGTATCTAATGGGAGCACAGGTATGGCAAACATTATCCAGAAAGCTCCAAATTGGTTGTCTCCCATAGACTCCATTTTATCCAAATGATTTCCCGTTTCTCTGTAATAATAAAACAGTAACTTGTACTTGATCCCAACTAAGATATAATTAATTCTTATTGGAAGCAAAACCAGCCTAGTAGTCTTCAGGTTTAAAGATTCAAATTATGGAAAGTTCTGTTATCTGGAAAACCCAAGTCCCGAGCATTCTGGATAACAGGTCTCATACCTGTATAAATTGAGTTGACATCTAAAGTCTCAAAAAATCTCCAGGCCACCAATTTAAATTTTGCATAACTTGGAGAAAGTAGATAGTGTCCTGTTACATGTTTCTGTTGTTGCTGGTCTACATAAAAGAATATATCTGAGATTAGGGATTTTATTCCTGACACCATCTATCCTTATGTACATTTTACCTTGGGAAGGCAATAGAATACTGGAATCCTTATATTTTTAATTGTAAACATCTTTCTTTTAGATGGGGGAACACTCTTCCCCAGCCATGTCAGTTAGTTTAATGACATAATATTATTATTTCTATCTCTTTTGGCATTGCCCACCATTGAGGCATCGTATCAAATTTACCCCTAAAAACCTTTTACAGACTAGGGACCAACCTTTAGATAAAGTGGGGAACCTGGGGATATCTTATTGGTGCCTAGCTGTCTTCATTTGTTTTCTGTGCTGTTTTTATATGAAGTAACTGTTATTTTATTAAAACAATAAGTCCCCATTGAATCACAGGTACCTTGTTGCTTTCCAGTTGTCCTGATAATCCTTCTGCTTGGATCTAAGCAGCCATGTTGTGTGTAGAATCTCTTCTTTCTTATCATTCAGGAAGCACTGCCCTGCCCAGACTGTCAATGAATCTGCCAGAAGAACATTTACACCTTTAACATTCACTTTAAGTTGGTCTTCATTTTTTTATTATTTGTGGCTTCTGATTTGTTTAACTTTTTATTCGGCAGCTCTCAGTTTCAGAAATCTGGTTGCTAGAGTTCAAATTACCCAAGCAGCCATGCACTGATTTCATTTGCCCAGATGCTCATTATATAGTGGCTAATGTAACCCTACTGTAATCTATAAAGTTATTCTAAATCACAGAGGAGTTATGTGACCATATAAAAGCACGAGGTTGCAGGCCGAGTGATTTATACAGGTCACATATCTCCGAGGTGACGTCTGATATCTTTATAGTAGGGGGAACATTATGCATTATAATCTACCGTTTGTATGAAATGTCGGGAGGGGGGGTCGTAGGGGTTGGAGTTCAATTCTGGTTGCGCCGGCATCCAATTCGGCAGCCGCGGACCCCTGTTATAAACAGCACTTTCCGACGTCAGAACTCACATATGGAAAGGACCAGACTGTAGATTATATAGTGAATAAAGTACCCCCTTTTGTAAATTATAAGGATATTATAAGTTACCAAGGAGTTTCATGATCATTTTATACAGGTCATGGAACTCCGAAGTAACTACTAATATCCTCATATTTTGCAACTGAGGGTACTTTATTTATTATAATATATAAGTTTCAACGAGTCATGTGACAGAAATTACACCAGAACTCACCATTTATAGCTGATGACATCAGGACATAATTTACAATATATTCACGGCTTTTGTATATTATATCCATATAATCTACAGTCTGGTCATTTCCCTATGGGACTTTAAATGATATCCTTATAAACGGTGCGTTCTGACATCAGAATGCGCGGTTTATAATAGGGGCCCTCTGCCGCTGAATTTGATGCCTCACATCTGGATTTGACAAGCTGACAACCAGATTTTCTCTGTAGATTATAATGCATAATGTCCCCCCTACTGAAATTTATAGAGATATCAGAAGTCACCTTGGAATTAAATGACCTGTATAAAAGCATTTTATATGGTCACAATACTCCTCGGTGACTTATAATATCTTTATTAATGACAGTAGGGGGCACATTATCCACTATATAATTGTGTGCTATTGAAGCATAGCTAGAAAGTAACATGCAGGAATATCTGTTACCTGAAAATTTCCATTTTACTGCAAAGCCAATTATGGGCTGCTCAGAAGGTTTCCAGAAGCCAGTGAGAACTGATTCCACAATCCTTGTGTTGACTGAAGATACGGCGGTGATGTAGGTGCCAGTGAGTGTCCCGTCCTTACTCAAACCGTCTATTGTCATATTGGATCCTAAATTGTTCCTCCATTGCCCTTGTAAGTTGCACTGCGCAGAGACAACATGATCTTTTCTATTATGTCATGAAAGCGCATCTATAGTCTATAGTCATAGAATATGTAGATGATGTATAACAAAGTTACAAGATGGCAGCCCCCTGTGGCCAACTTTGAAAGCATAAATCATTTGTTTGATTAGGCTTGTGGTGCAGTAAGTTCATGTTTATGTTTAATATACAAAATACAGCATTTATAGACTTTCCTTATCCTTTAATTCTACTAAAATATAATTTCAACATTAATTAAAGTGGACCCGTCACCCCAAAAAAATATTCAAAATCATATTTTATCACATAAGTCATGCAAAATTAACATTAATTAGACTATATAAATTATTTTAATCTTGTTTTCTTCAGTCTGGGAATTCATAATTCTAGCAAGCAGGCAGGAGCCATTTTGTGGACACTGTTATTAAGGCAAGCCTTGTATCATCTCAGAATCTTGTTTGTGCACCAGAATTGGGGGACCTGATGTCTATCCCCATGTCCTGGCTACACAATTAAATGGTTAAGAGAACTGGGGGAATGTGTGGGGAGCAGTGACATCTAGGAAGTGCTGAATGGAAAGTGAAAGTAATTATCTGCCCCGCCTCTATGCCTAAGGCATAGAGGAATGGCAGACAATATTTGATTGACAGCTGAGATTTTTAAATGAGCTTAAAACAGCTATGAATGCTTTAATAAAAATTTTAAATTGGTTTTCATGTTTAATTTGAAAAGGACTTTTATTATACAGATTTTTGTGTCTGGGTGATGGGTCCACTTTAAAGGCAATAGGACCACGGGCATCCACACATATATATATATATATATATATATATATATATATATATGTATGTTTGTACTTTTTTTATATGAACACATTTCTTAAAATTACCAAGAACCTGTAATCATTTTATAAAAGTCTTTCATCTTATGATCAGCACCCCTTGAAATAATGGACCATCCCAGTGCCTATGCTATTGTTCAGAGCAGCAGTCTGGATAAGCTCCACCCAGGGTCAGACTGGGCTGGTGGGACACCAGGAAAAACCCCAGTGGACCCCTGGCTTTTGTGGGACCCATAGGTGCAGATCCACAAGCAGATTTGCAGGATTCTTCCTGTCGCCACCTCCCTTCTGCAAGCAGTCATGGCAAAACATAGTGAATATGTGTATGTGCATGCTCCCTGAATGCTGGTGGTGACAACGCAGCGGGGGGGGGGCTGGACCCTCAGTCCAACCCTGGCTCGGCCCCTTCCCTCTGTGAGACGCTTCCTGCTCCTCAACTGTGTGAGGAATGAGAGAATCACAGCAGAGAATCTCCTCCTGATGAAGCAACTTCTTTCCTAGGGCAGATGAGTGTGAATCTGTTGTGTTAAGCTTACAGTGTGAATGCCACTATATAAATATATATATATATGTGTGTGTGTGTGTGTATTTGTGTGCATCTATGTCAGGGCAACTGTGTTTAAGAAGGTCTGACAAACCCTGTGTGTGAGTTCCAGAGACTATAATGAACCTGTGTATAACTGTGTAACCATCGCTGCCAACATTTAAAAACAAAAACCTGTGCTGCTGAACATTTTTGGCCCTAATTACGATGTCAATTTTACTAAATTTGGCAGGTATGGAAAGTTTGAACACATTTTGTGGAGTTTTAGGGCCATGTTTTATGTGTTTTAACTTTTGCTAATGAAATTTCCCTTCAAGCCGTGAGTCTCAGTTCTCCCCAGAGACCTGCTCATCTTAAATTCTTACAAATGTATCTAAGTGCAGCTGATGAGTGTTCTGGGCTCTCTGCCCACAACTATCTTATTTTAATTAATTTTCTCTGGCGTCAGTGCAGGAGATCAAAGACAAATTCTGGACGTTTAAGTAAGAAACCCAGGACTGTAGGCTGAGCTGTCAAAATTGGGACTGTCCCGCAGAAAACAGGACAGTTGGGAGGTTTGGTGTTGCTACGTTCATTATTGAATCTTATAGGTACAGGTTTGGTCTACAACCATTGCCACAAAGTACATTAACCCCTGCTGTTCCAGTGTAAACCCCACCTATCCATGGCCTCATTCTATTCACTCTCCTCTTTTAACCTTTCTTTTCTCATTCTGCTGAGTTTCCCCCACACTCACCTCTCCGTCTCTAATAACCCTCTGCCTCACTCTATATATCTGTATAGATAAAAAATATCTATATTATATATTTTTGCACCTCCCCCTTCTCCTGCTCCTCTCCTGTATCCACCTCATAGTTTTTTTTTTTTATTAATCATCTTCTAACCCTTCTGCCACTTTTGTACTTTCTGTAGAACCCCATCTTCCATGTTTCAGGGGACCAGAAAAAAATGATGTAAAATCAGGAAAAGTTATTATGCCATATATATTATATTGGTGGGACCACAAAAATGGAATAACTTATGGAAAAACCTAACATGAGGGTATATGAAATGGAGGTGTCACTGTATGTATCTAGCTGTAGCAATCTAGAGGGAATAACATTCTACAAACTGTCCTGGCAAAGAATGAGATTGTGTCACTAATAGAATGGTAACGCTATACATGTACAACACTTACTAACTTACTAGCTGTTGTTAAGTTTGTATGGAAACCAAAATATGGGTGCAGGTAATTTGTGTAATATGTTTTCTTCCTTGCCCTTCCCCCCCAAACATTACATCTCAGGATGCAGATGAATAGCTTTGTTTTGTTTTGTTCTTACCTCCTTAGCTGCAGCACAAACACAGAGGCAGAGCAGAGCTGACGCTGACACCCCATAAGCTTTCATACTGATATCTCTTGCAAGCAGATGCCAATCAAATAACTGCACATCAGTGTCCAGGCTTCACACTTTATACTGTTTGTCCTTGTAGGCATGGGTAACGCCTGTTCATAGGGACTACCCCATTGATTGCTGGAGCCAAGCAGATCCTAGTTAATGTGCTTACAAGAATGATTATGTAACAAGCAGTCTTATTATTTTGGGAAATGACCATTGCAGCCTAAATTCGATTTTGACAGGAATTATCTTTCACAACAAACAACAAAAGAAACCTTGAAAATCAAAAGGCAAGGTATTGGTCTGTGGGCACACTGCTGCAGGTTTTGGCTCTCTGCTACCCCCACAAATACAGTGTTGGCTTAGTTAGTCAGTGCTATATTATTTAAAGAGCAAGGAAAGGCAAAGAAATAAAATCCCATTTTTACTTTCTTTAATGGAAAAGAAATCTATCTCCAATATACTTTAATTAAAAAATGTGTACTGTATTTGTAAGAAACGACTGTATGCAGTGAAATTCTCCCTTCATTTAGTGCTGTGGGTAGGAATTGTCAGACGGTCCCTAACTTCTGGCAGGGAAACAATCATACTTATGAACAACAGGGGGAGCACCTGCCTTACTTACCAGTCATGCAGAACTCAATGAGCTTTGTTTATTGATCATTTATGACGATCCCTAAGAAGCCCAGGCCACACTGAGCATGTGTATGTAGTCTAGTCTTGCAAAGATGTATAACAAAGTTACAAGATGACAGCCCCCTGTGGCCAACTTTGAAAGCATAAATCATTTGTTTGATTAGGCTTGTGGTGCAGTAAGTTCATGTTTATGTTTAGTATACAAAATACAGCATTTCTAGCCTTGTTCTATTTTACACTTTCCTTGTCCTATAGTTGCCTCTTCTCCCACCAATTACATGCCCACTAAATTGTATTCCTATGATTTTAGGCAGATTTTCAATCTGTAGTGAGGAGCAGAGCAATGCTTTCCTAGGGGTGCAAGTGTAAAATAGTTGATTGTGGCCTTTTTTCGCACTTTGTACACGGTATGTGCTCAGTAAGTGACACCTCAAATCTTACACATTAGCTGGCAGGTTGCAATTTGTTACCCCCAGATATTCAACCAACAGGGGTTAAAAAGATTGGCAAAAATGTTCTGTTACCTTCGGCACAAGTGCTAGAGCACCATGGGGTGCAAGAGTGCTCTCATTCTAGAAGCATTTGTGCCCTGGGGAAACCTGCACTCTGTTCCTTGCACTGGATTGAAAATATTCATTGTTTTACCCAGGGGCGCTCCTCTAATGAGGTGAGTTGAGGCACTCGCCTCAGGCAGCAGCGCCCCCTTGGTTACCAGGGGTGGTAAAAAAGCCGCTCCTGGTAACTAACAGCCAAATTTCCGGTTTTCAACCTGGAAATTCGGCTCTTCTAGCGCAGAGCGCTGTGGACCCCCCACTCCTGTCAGGTGCTGAAAAAATGAGAGCCGTGGGGAGGGGGGTGGCATATTGAAGGCCGGTGCCTCAGGCGGTGATATCGTCAGGATCACCCCTGGTTTTAGCTCTTCTCGGCTCACACAGTCATCAGCAGACTTCTCCTCTCTCCATCACCCAGAAAGGTTTCTTGTTCCATCCATATAAATTATAGAGATATACTGAAATGTCATCAGAATGCTATCAACTATTCAGATATCTATATCAGATATTGGATAATTTTCCTAATCAAATAATGCTGTAGAAAAGAATAACACTAATGTCATAAAACCAAATGGCTGTTTATATTGCAGTGAGTAGCTGGGGAGTCTATATTTCACATAATTAAGTTTGCTCAAGAGCAGTAACTCATAGCAACTAATAATATATTTATCAGCCTCACAGTACGCACTCACTATCCCAGCCCCAGATCAAACACACTCTCCTAAGCCCCCCAGTACACACTCACTCTCCCCAACCCAGAACAAACACACTCACCCAGCCCCAGTACAAACATACTCTCCTAAGCCCCCCAGTACAAACACACT
>CM044432.1:166679574-166696606 GCA_024363595.1 Xenopus borealis
AAATACACTCACCACAGCCCCAGTACAAACACACTCACCCCATCCCCAGTACAAATACACTCACCCCAGCACCAGTACAAACACACTCACCCCATCCCCAGTACAAATACACTCACCCCAGCCCCAGTACAAACACGACATCCCCAGTACAAACACATGCTGCTCATGGAAGAAAAAGGTTGGAAAAAGGTTGAGGACCACTGACTTAAGGTATGAAGATCCAAATTACTAAAAGACCCGTCATCCGGAAAACCCCAGGTTCCGAGCATTCTGGATGACAGGTTCCATACTTGTACATAAAACACGAGGCAAATATATTAATTATAAGGATGTAAGAATTGGGCAGATACATCCATTCATTCTATATTGCATTGCATCTGTTGCTTTCTACGCAGTTCCTTAGCTTCATACATGCTCTGCATTATCCCACCACCAGACCAAATGCCATTTAACTCAGTCTTTCTGTATAATTTGTATTGCAGGTATGTGACCCTTTATCTAGGATGCTCGGGACTTGGGGTTTTCCAGATAATGGACCTTTCTGTATTTTAGATCTTCATACCTTAAGACTACTAGAAAATCATGTAAAAATTAAATAAACCCAATAGCTGGTTTTGCTTCCAATAAGGATTCATCATATTTTAGTAGGGATCAAGTAAAATGTGCTGTTTTATTATTACAGAGAAAAAGGAAAGTTTTAAAAATGTGGATTATTTGATTATAATGGAGTCATTTGTTTCCCATTTTCATTTGATTAAGGATGTTATTCCTAAAATGCTTTGTGATAATAAATAGAAGGGGAGCACTCATATTTATGGGATTTGTGGGGCTCTTGCTTTCCAAAAGCTACACTAATCTACTCGCTGCTTAAACACACACACTCAACCCTGTACTTTATTAGTAAAAATATAAGCAGACTGCTCCTTAATACCTACATTATTATATGGAATCAAATGGACTTCATGTAGGAGTCATGCGGTGTCCATGCAAAGCAGCTGGATTATCCACAGAAGGTTTTATCTTGACCTTTACTGTTAGATTTTGTCTGATTCCATCACAGGGCATGCAAACCTTGTCAATGTATCAAGAGTAAGAAAAGAAGAATGAAAATCATTGTCCATGGAGGCATCTCATCAACATCGGCAACAAACGAAACTATAGTTACTTTTTTAGACAATACTTTCACTTGGAGTAACAGAAGATTTTGTCTCAAGTTGGTGCCACAAATATCCCACTGTTGTGTCCCAGTTCTCTGCCCATTTCTGAAGTTTCTCTGTGATAGATCAGAGTAAAGGGGGCAGAATCCAAGAATCCTTTTAACAGAAAGGGTCTGCTAGGGTCTAAAAGGGAGAAGCTGTAGCAGGGGCTGCAAGAAGTAAAGGAGGCACAACATTGAGGATGAGACTGCAAGCTGAAGGTTAATTCAAATATTTAAAATCTGGATTATAAAGGCTCACAAACAAGACATGAAACAATGGTAGCTTGTTGTGTAGAACAGAGGAATATCAATGTACTGTGATGTAAGCACAACCTTGACAAAGATATTACAGTGAATAAAAATCAGAGACAAAAAAGGGACATAGAAAATTGACCAAATCAATTCATTCACTTCCCCAGTCGGGTCCTACACTCACAGTACTCTGGGACACTGAACAGCATGAATGGCCAAGCACAAGAAACAATTTACATCTCAGAGTAAACGTTGAACTATGAAAATAACAAGTTTCTCTGTTTCTTATGGACTTTTTCTTTGAACGTTCATGATGGTTGTACCAGTTGTTCCCTTCGTGAAAGTCAAGCCAGCACAGCTCTAGCCCCAGAAACATTCCACTAATTGCACAAGGCATATTCATAGTGCACAACCGATATGCACTTGCAGAACATTCCTAAGAAACCATCCTTAGTTTGGCCCATTTGCACATCAAAGTCACATTTTACTTCAAAACCTGCCACAGAATGGCCACCTACATGTTCTCCCAGTTGTTCCCTATGGTCACAAAAGTCCAAAGCCTTTATGCTCATTTAGATCCTTCCTTTCAGCATGGATTCAAAATGGAATAAGGTGCCCACTGGCAGCCACTTTACAGTAAGGGGTTGAGCTTCACCTTCTGCCCTTCTCGTGCTCTGCTGGGCACAATGTGTAAGGTTCCGATGGTGAGTTGAAAGCAGCACAGGGAACACGCTTAAATACTCTTCATGCTGGGAGACGTGGTTCAATCCTCAAGGACAATTCATATAAATTATCTTCATCCAGAATGCAAGACTTGTTTAGAAGAAACTGAGTGACCTATAAAAGACAGAAAGTTACAGTTGACTATGATGATCAGAAGCCAACATTTCCTTCAGTTCCTTTACTTAGGGATTCCATACCTGAAGGTTTAATTACATTACCAAGGAGTTGCAGCCCATTGTTTATTTTTTCCAACAAAAGTGCTGGTTTCAGTGATGCCTCTCTATAGATGCAACAGCAGAACTATCTGAGCTAAGGTTACTGTATGGATATGGTTCAAATTCTGTGCCCCAAGAGTAAATCTCTGAAAATGTGTCACCATATGTCAGTGTTGTACCTAAAAGATTGAGCCTTTAAAGCCATTCTGTAGATTAAAGGACAAGGAAAGTGTAAAATAGAATAAGGCTAGAAATGTTGTATTTTGTAAACTAAACATGAACTTACTGCACCACAAGCCTAATCAAACAAATGATTTATGCTTTCAAAGTTGGCCACAGGGGGCTGTCATCTTGTAACTTTGTTATACATCTTTGTAACAAGGGATTTTATTTATTTGCCTTTCCTTGCCCTTTAAAGTCTTAGCAGCATTTTTTACAGGTTTTTTTTTACAAACAGATCAGCCCAATGTTTTTGTTGCAAGATAAAGGTACTTGTGATTGGTCAAGCTGGCAGATGGATTCACCAAGCACCTCTCTTCGGCATCGAGCATGAATTCCATTTCATAAACACCCCTCATGAATACATTTTGCTGAAAAGCAGGCAGCACTAGATATATCACTGTAGTAACAGGTCTCTCTGCTTCAAAACTGAGCAAAGAGTTCTGCAGCATTTCATCAACTGTGGAATAAAATGTGCAAAGTGCACCAAAATACCCAACTTGCACTTTGCCTTTCATTAAGTTGGTCCCTACAATCTCATGGCAAGGGAGATGGAAATTAATTAAAGTTTCTTTGCACTGCTAGTAATATTGCTTTGTATCAAGCAAATAATAATAAAGACAAATGCCACATTTACATTCCCAAGTTTTACATTTAATGAGCACATTCTGGAGAAGAAAACCTATGGTACTCAATGCAGTGCAGGTAGAAACACGCTGATTCCTAAATGGGTCCTTGGATGCAGTACCATAATGAGGTAAAAATGCCTTTATTACATTATCTATTAACAAGAAATCAACCTCTGCAGGGAGCGTAGGTGCTACACAGTTGGTTGATAAAGTGCTTGCCATTGATGTAGCTATTTGGCTATTTCACTTTATTATGACACAGCAAGGAATACTGGACATGACACATGAATTCTGTGTTAGGGTGGGGGTGATACGGAAGATACCTTGGAATCAAGGGAGAGTAAAGTAAAGAAAGGTCGATTGAGTAATACAATGTTATTAAGCCACCAAAGCACTGTCAGAATTACCTTAGGCTGGTGATCTATACGATAAGGGGTCTGCTGGAATTGCCGTATTTCTCTAATTATATGTGATATCTGTGAAAAAATAAATAAATAAATAAACACAATGAAAATATTTAACTTCACTCCATCTTTGGAACATTTCCAGACACAACTGAATGACAGCTATTTAGTCCTATTGTATTTGGCTGTGGTGGTTCTTGTTTGGTCTTCACAAGTCCGATAGTGGAGTACTCAACCTGCAGACTTGCCACTTGTTGAAAGTGGTGGGTGCTCAACTGTAAATCCCTGCACGGGGACAGAAGTCAATATAAGCAAAAATCAGAAAGCACACCAAGAAAATTTTGTTGCTTTAAGTGAAAAAAAGTGGTTTATTAACACATAAACATTCACTGAAACTGCAATGTTTCGGGCCCCTCCGGGCCCTTTATCAAGCGTAATAGGTGCATACACGTGAACCAGTATTTAAGGAGTGAACGTATTGGGGAGGGGAGGGGGGGAGAGGTGGGCATTGTAAACTCCTCTTATCCAATCAAGTGATGTCATCACAATTAACTCATTTAATTCACAGTATATACATGTCTTTTGTACACAAAATACTTCAGAGTCATTGCGAATCATCCGCAGATCATAAGTCCCAAGTGTGGACTTTCCATAAGTAAAAAGAATTAGTCCATTTGGACAATTGTATATTTTATACTAGTGCTTATAATACACTGACATACCTGAGACTTAAAGTAAACGTATGCTGCACATGGGGGGCACTCAGCACTCTTCTCTTACATGCAATAATCATATACCATCCTATATCAGTTTAATAGTGTCCTTAAAAGAATCTGCGGATCACTCACAATGACTTGTTATTTTTATAAGATCTATTTCTTTAATTTCTTGCTCATGTCGGGATTGCTCCTGGTCTTCTTTTTTATACATTTCACTTAGTAGGCAGAATTTCTGTTTGATAAGTACATCTCCAATGGAGCTGCGTCTTGTGATGTTCTTGGTGAAGAATTCCTTCCACTGTTAGTTGTGTCTGTGCTGCATTTGGAATGATCTCTTTCAGTAAACTGCACAGTATAGTTCTGCAGGTCTTGCACCAACTGTTCCAGTGTGAGTGATATTCCAGGTCCACCACTAAGTTGGTGAGTCTCTTGACCTCTCTCTAAAGCTTTGTGCGAGTATTCGCTAGTTCATTGTGCACCTTGGCAAATTCTTCCACTTTTTGTGCACTCATAATTCCATACTGATGTTGGTTGATGTGTTTAATGTCCAACTGTAAGAACATCATAAAAATGGACTTCTAGGACACGGTCAATTGTGGTGAATAAAAGCTTCTTTATTTCTTAACACATTTTAATAGCAAGTCAGCTGCGACTCAATGCATTAAGTCTCAACTACTGATGCAATTCGTGCCAAGTGTCACTTCCTCAGCACTCTGAGGAAGTGTTACTTGGCACGTAACGCGTCAGTAGTCAGTAGTCGAAGCTGACATACTATTAAAATGTATTAAGAAATAAAGAAGCTTTTATTCACCACAATTGAATGTCTCCTAGAAGTCCGTATTTATGAAGAGGTTCGGTGCCAGGGAACAGGAGTTGGACACGTGGTCGTTTTCAACAAGCTCTGAACTAGTGAGAGTATGTTTTTGGCCTTGGCTGCTGTGTTACTGTATTTATTTCAAGTCTCTGTCTGGCTTTTCTGATGCCATTTCTTCATACTCTGTGACTTTATTTAATGCATCTCCAGAATCCCATTCTGTGTTTTCCTCAACTCCACCCCATGCCTTTCCGATGCAAAATAAATGTAAGTTGAAATGAAGTGTCTTGTAATCAGCTAAATTCAGCCCAAACAATGATAAACTGTGAAGACATATGGGATGCTATTATTACTAATTAATAGCACAATATCATGAGCAGCACAAATACTGAATTTCTCCCGCATATGCCTAGGACCATTTCCCACAGTATAGTCACCATCTGCTGTAGTGTGGGGTCTGGCAGGAAGAAGCACAACAACATGGCTGCATGGCCAATAATGCCTGAAACGTTAAGAATTTTGGCATTTTGTGCTGGAAAACATTTGTTACAAGAATATATTTGTGGCCTAAAATAGGAAAACAAAAAAAATAAAAAAATGTACCTGTTATATCCAGCCTAACACCCTGGAGGACAGAAACTAGAGGGAGCTGGAAACATTAATGTGAGTCTAGAAACAATTTCTAAGTCTCAGTATACTCTTAGATTAGTCTTGTCTTTCTATGTAAGCCATTTCTTCCTTATCCAACCTACTCATCCTGCTTTTTAAAATTTCTCTTAAATTTTGTGAATATTTAGAAAATAAGGTATAATTATTTCCCTCTACTTGTACATACATTTGGCTAGATGTCAACCGGTCTCTTCATTTTAGTAGATCACTATCACACCCTTTTTCAGTGTAATACCTGCTGTGCCCAGTTTACCTAATCATAATAATGTACCATTCGAGAATAGTGTGCCATGTGTCAAAAAAGGTTTTTAATTAAATGTATTACAATTTGGTGCACAAACTATTAAGCAGCTGAAGGCATATACATACTTCCTTACCTCTAAATCCACAAAAACAGAACCATGGTGTGAATATACTTTTGTCCTCATAAGCAAAAGATGGTTTACTTTGCAGCCTACTAAATGGAAATGTAACACACATACAATCATTCTAGTTGCTAATAAAGGAAAATTATATTTACCATTCGCATTTTGGAAAAATTTACAAGACCTTCCTCAGTGAAGTTTGGGGTACCCTCTTCTATAAATGCAAGGTCAGTCAAATACATTCCAAGGTACGGCACTGAAGGTGGGTTACAGCTGTCAAACATGACAAAAAAGAAGTTTGTAACATGCACCATAGGAAGCAAACTCAGCCCCCTAAATATGAAGCTGTCTAAACTCAATGTGGAAGACATTTTCCAGCAATAAAGATGAATCACTGGTTTTAAAGTGTTTTATATATGGTGATCCACCAGTGAGTAAATGAAAGTGGTGGGGAAATGGAATGACAAACAGCATGGCATTGGGTGCCGATTTTGCACCAAAAGTGGGGGCTCCAAAATACCACTACTTCCAGCTGTTAGGCTTTGTTATGCTGGCTGCACATAGGATAAATTGGATTATATCCAGTGAATCTGTCTGCAGAACAAAATGATTATATTGGTGAAATTAGTCCATACAAAGTGGATAGCCAAATGGAATGGCTGCCATAGTGGATCAATCTGTTGAATTGTGGATCATGCGTCAAAAGCTTGAGAGCAGGCCAAAACGTCAGATTTCATAATGTGTAATAAAATGTTTTATTATCTTTAAGACCTGTGAGTGCGGACCCTCCTTGCTCTGTATATATGTGTGTGTGTATAAATATATATATATATATAGGTAGTGGGTGCAGGCTGCACACCTCGAAAAGGAGTCATCTAACTGGGTGCTCTGGTTAAAAAATCAAATAGACACTGTGCTTGGTACCGGCACTCACAGGTTTTGTGTAAAAAGTCAGCCAGTCAATATGGTGAAATCATAGAAGATTCAGGTTTATTAGATCCAATAAACCTGAATCTTCTATGATTTCACCATATTGACTGACTGACTTTTTACACAAAACCTGTGAGTGCCGGTACCAAGCACAGTGTCTATATATATATATATATATATACATATATATATATATATTTATATATAAAGTAACATAGTACCACACTCAACGGGAATATGTGTAAAGTTACCAGAACCTGGGCAAATAATGTGCTCCTTCATGTTTTTATATATATATATATATATATATATATATATATATATTGTGAGGTTATACTTGTCAGGTGTCTCTGCATTCAGGAAGTATTTCCAGCATCTCTCTGCTTACACATATGGCATAATATATCTGTGCAAGACTAATTCCCCATTTATTAACACCTGATTTCAGTTATACCCTGCACCTTAACCATCTCACTGAAGTATATGCTTAAGTGAAGTACTAAAGGATATAGAAAGACTGTTATAAGAGTTTCTACACTTCAGTAGTAGCAACTTTATTTGCTGTGAGCCTTACAAATACCTAATATGCAGTGATCAATATTCCTAACCATTTTGTGAATTATCTTTGCGGTTGGTGCCAGGTGGTGGTCGACTGGGAGGGCCGGTTATAGTTGACAGTTCTACTTACATTTTGCCAACATGTGGATCGTGATAGGCTTATGTGGACATCAAGCAGGGGTGGAGTTCACCCAAGTTGAGCAGCGCCTTATCAATGACTATATGAATTGATTGGGACTCTTTGAATATTGGGGCCCTTTGCACATATAAACGGACATTTTTTGTATCTTGTATTTATATTTTGTGGGGTTCATAGACTTTCACACAAACGTTAGTAAATGTTTTTTTTTTTCATTTGATATATATATTAACATAATGACTGTGTTCACGTTACGGATAAGTTTATCTAATGGATTTAAACATAGAGTTTACAATCCAATGCTCCCTGATGGTTATCCATAGATTAGTGATAGTGGTGTTGGTAACACAGAGATACATTTTTGCGCTAGAGGAAGCAGTGGCGTAACTACTCCCTGGAGGGCCCTGATACAGGATTGGCACCTGGGGCTCCCAAGTCGGGCCCTTAACTCTATAAATCCTATGCTGGAGTGTTGATCACATGTGTGCTGTAAAATTTTCTTCTAGATAACTGCCTGCCATTACCATTATCGTGGCTCTGATGGGCCCCAAGGGGGTGGGGGCCCTGGTGCAATTGCACCCTCTGCACCCCTGGTAGTTACGCCACTGAGAGGAAGCAATGTGGTGAGCGTTCGCATGGGTTTTGATTTAATTGATGCACAAAGAAGAGGATGTTTATTACATTGCTTTATGCGAGGGGTCATGGTCCCAGTACATATATCAGTAAATTTGGCCCAAACGAACATTCCACAAAGTGGATAGATCATAGTTCCACAATAGAGGGGTTATGTTCATTTTGATTTACGGACATCTTTGACATACTTTGCTAAGGTTTATATCATGTAGGAGCAGGGCTCACATTCAGTGATTTAGAGTTTAGCCTTAGGCACTATTGAGCCGTGAATTGAATTCCTGACACTGACTTAGTTAGGTGACACAAGTCAAGTAAGGTACTTCAGAGCAGGCCTATTATCTTATCTCTTGTCTTTGATATGTTTTTTTGCAACATGGTTTATTATTTTGACAAGGTAGCAATAAATCATAGCTAAACTAATGTAGTGAAACAAACTGGCAAAGTATTGCTTTGTATGTATTTGAATGTTTAGATTATTAATAACTGCAATTAGTGTAGGTTATGTAATTTTTTTGTACTAATGTTTTTAATTAGCGATATGTAAATTATAGTCGCATGTCGATGATGATGTTAATACGTCAGCTTCTGTGGGGTAAATTTATCATTAGGGTATTATTAGAGTGAAGTTCCGCCACTAGAGGGAAATTCCGCCTCTCTACATTAATTTCTATGGGATTTTGAAAGGCCTATTTATCAATGGGTGAAGTGAAAGTTCACCCTTTGATAAATACGCCTTTAAAAATAGAAATGAATGGGGAGCGACGGAATTTCCCTCTAGTGGCGGAACTTCACTCTTAACTTCACTCTTTGATAAATATACCCCTATGTGTCTATTTTCCCTCCAATTTTTGTATATATGGCCTTCTTACAATTGATTAGACACTTTGAGAAAGGCCTCGGAGGAGGCCGAAATGTTAGACTCGTATGTAACAATAATAAACTTTTTACATTTTTTTCCTAAGACCTGAGAGTTGGATCCTTCTTGCTGTATATATTGAAGTAGCCGCACTAGCCGGTCTTATGACGAATAAAGGTTTTTATCAAAATATTTATATATATATATTTATATATATACAGTAACAGCAGAACTGTGAATGAATAAACATGCTTTAGCCACAGTGAGTGAGTACAACTCAGTGTTTCTCATGAATGCATACTTTTTGAGTGTTTCTCTAAGATTTTTAAATCTTCCTTCAGACGATACAGTCTTTTGAAGCTTATCCATTAGAGCCTTTGTCTGAAAAGGAAGAAAAAAAAAGAAGAAATATAAAATGCAATATATCAATTATTTATTAAATTTGTAAAGAGATGAAGAGATTAAAACCAAAAGGAAGGGCAGAGGGGTGCACATAAGTAGGGATACATTGAGAAAATATAGCAGAGGAGGATGAATGAGCAGTATATGGGAAGTAATAGAGGACAGCTCCAGATGACTTGCTTACCATTTGAACTGGGCATGCATAAAACTACAGATTTTCCTTTAAAATAATGTGTGCCTCCCATGATGCAGTGATTGCAAGTACCCTTGGTTATCTGATCGATCAATTCAGATTTCTACAGACTGCACTGTCTTCTACTGAGTCGCACGCTATGTTGGTCATTACTAATAAGCAGTGCAGCAACAGGATTTGTATTTTATAATTCTTCAACTTTGAATGAATGAATTTATAAAATCCGTGTGCCTGCGCTGGGGAAAATGAGATAAGCACTGATTTAATCTCTATATTCTGTAACTTGTACTAATTTTAAATCCTATGTATATATTTGTATATGTCTACACTTACAGTAAAAGATCTGTTGCTAATATAGTTATTTGATTCTCAATCTGTTAATTAAGGTAATAATTTTATTATTTTATGTTTATAATGCGCAATTATAAATGCATTGCAATCTACAAATGCAACATTTGGAGAAGGCTGAAGAAGTAGACTGACCCTGGTCAATACATGGTCTGTAGAACCCCTTGTGCCCAAGTCTATGTCAGTACCCACCTGTTTAGAAACTTTAGCCCAAGTTTTCTTGAGTCTGTAGACAGCACTTCTGTTCAAGGCTGATGTGATTTCCAACATTCCATTGTAATTGTGTATACAACGGCATATATCTGCTACCACTACCCACTTCTCAATTGAGCTAGCTCTGGACGAGACATCGGGATGTTTCAGGATTTCTGAGGCAACAAGGTTACTCATCTGATAAATAAAAGCCCGACAATGCAGTATGAGTTATTCCATTGCAATTTGACATTGCATAGGTACGGAATGTATTTCTGAACATTGTTCCCTGACAATTAAAAGAGGTAGAATAAATTATGAGAAAAAGCTACTAGTGCAAAGTATAGAAAATATGCTTCAACTTAGAACTAAACCCGTATCTTCTCCCAGCCCCTCATAACTATACTCATTGCAGGGTTCAGCATCTCCATTCCTACAGTATGTCTGCTGCAGATTTGGTAATAGGTGTTTACAGCAGTGCTCCAGTCTGTCAGGTCTCTCTCTGCCAGAAATTTCAGCAAAACGTCAAAAAATCCAATTTAACCATGCTGAATTTGTTTAGTATGTTTATTTATTGGTGGAGGCAATTTGACATACTGATGTTCAAGTGGCACTTCACAGGCAGGCTTAAGCACTATACTAACGTTTGTTGTAGCACCTATACTTACATCATTAAAATGTTTACTAGTTTTCATTATATATGGTGTCCTCTCAGATTTGTCTGTTTTCATCCAACCTTGACCAAAAAACTCTCTGAAAGAAATATCATGGTTTGTATTTGTTATAACATTCAATACAAGCATAAATGATCAAAAATAGTTTATCTGCCTCCATGAAATAGTGAAAGCGGTGATCATCAACCAGTTCCACTGTACATATTCCCAGTTGCTTCTATACAGCTTAAAACATTGACACTGTTCACAAAAGTACTTGTGCCCATACTTGCTTCTAGTGACTTGTGGTTAGTGCCAACGAGCGGGAAACCCTGGTCGACTGCTAACCTGGACCAAGGGTTCCTCTAGCAGGTTGTGCCATGGACATTAGATTCTAATGTGGTTTATGTTTATGAAGATCTTCCATGAATCTTCTCACCTAATTTTCAGTTCTTCATTCTCCTTTAATTATGACATGTTCTGAAAAGTACTTAAGTATTTATGTTTGCCAGAACCACATTTTCAAAGAAGACAATAAAAAAGCAGGCCTAATGGCTAGAACATTCTTGCAGGTCTCTTTATTTGTTGCAAACATTTATTCAGAATCAGATACTAGAGGAGCTTTTCTCCTGACCAGTTTGAAAAGTTGTCTGCTACAGTCTCAAATTCCGAGGCCTTTCTTTTTAAATCTGCACTTAAACAGCTACTTTAAAGTCTGGATACCTTGGATGTGTTCTATAGAGAAAGCAATGATTTCCACCTTCCTAAGATCCCAAGTGGTAAATTTATCAAAGAGTGAAGTTCAGCCACTAGAGTGAAATTCCGCAGCTCTCAATTAATTTCTATGAGATTTTGAAAGGTGTATTTATCAATGGGTGAAGTGAAATTTCACCCTATGATAAATATGCCTTCAAAAATCCCATAGAAATGAATAGAGAGCTGCCGAATTTCCTTCTAGTGGCGGAACTTCACTCTTAACTTCACTCTTTGATAAATATACCCCTGGGGTACCACTTTCGGCGAAGCGAAACTTGGGAGATTCGCCCATCACTACAGTTAATACCAGCAGATAAAATTTGATTCGGAGGGACAGGGACAACAGAAAAGGAGGAGGGGTATGTCTGTTTGTTAGGCAGGACTTAAAAGCTTATATAAAGGTGGAGCAGGGCCAAATTTAAGAGACAGTCACTCTAGTGAGAGCAGGCGCACCAGAGCACTGGGGAGCTGCACGTTCCCAGTGCTCCTCAGCAAGCGGCTGAGCGGCATGCCACCCCTACCAACTTGCCGCCCTAGGCCCAGGCCTTTGTGGCCTCGCCATAAGTCCGGGCCTGAGCAGGAGGTGATGGTAGAAAATGAGGGGACAGAAATGTCATGAGTGGAGCTCCTTACCGATTGTAGGTGTATGCTTTAAACCCCCTAATGTAAGTGAGGAGGAGGAGGCTAAGCTCCTGATGCAAATAGAAAAAGCTGCTAGCTTGTGTAAAGTAATGATAATGGGGGATTTTAATTACCCAGATATTGACTGGAGCCACAGTGCTGCCAGATCAGTGAATGGGAACCAGTGTATAAACTTGTTGCATGACAATTTTATGGCACAGGTTGTTGAGGAGCCAGCCATAAAAAATACTCCACTGGATCTAGTGATCTCAAATGACCCAGAATGTATAGCAAATGTGCTGGAAATTGAACCCCTGGGCAACAGTGACCATAATGTTATATCATTTACTGTCTGGTGCAAAAAACAAATATACACTGGGAGAACAAAAACCATGAATTTCAGAAGAGCTAATTTTAGTGCCTTGAGGGCTGCCCTGCAGAGCATAGATTCTGGCATTATGTATTCGGCTAAAAACACAGAACATAATTGGTTGTCATTTAAAATAATTTTAAATGTTTACTGTTCTCAATTTATTCCCTTAAGGAGTAAATGTAGAAGCTCTAAGAATCACCCATTGTGGCTTAATATAGAAGTAAAGAAGTTAATATTAAAGAAAAGAAAGGAATTTAAAAATGACAAGTCTGTTGGGACAGAAGCTGCATTTAATGAATTTAAGCACTATAATAAATGTTGTAAATCAGCAATCTGGAAGGCAAAGAAAGGAAATGAAGAGTGCATTGCGGCGGAGGCTAAGGCTAACCCCAAAAAGTTTTTTAAGTATATAAATAGTAAAAAGATGCAGGTTGAGAGTGTTGCTCCTTTAAATAAAGGTACCAATATGGTTGTAACAAATACAGAAAAGTTAAATATGCTAAATCAGTTCTTTTCTTCAATGTATAAAATAGAGAAATCAGGGAAATCCCAGGCTCACTTCATAGCTTCACTGACGGCTCAGCTCAATCTAGTCAGTGGCTGACTCAGGATATAATTCATAAAGCTTTAATAAAAATTAATGTAAACAAGGCGCCAGGGCCAGAAGGCATACAAAACTGGGTTCTAAGAGAAATGAGTTCAGTTTTAGACCAGCCCCTATTTCTGATTTTCTTAGATTTGATTTCTCATCTGGAAAAAAGTAGATGTCATTCCAATATTTAAAAATGGATTATGATCTCAACCTGGGAACTATAGGCCAGTAGGTTTAACATTTTACTGGCATATAAGCATGGCTTTATAAAGGATTAGTCATGTCAGACAAATTTGATTGCTTTTTATAATGAGGTAAGTAAGATGCTGGACCATGGTGGGGGGGCAGTATATATGATCTATTTGGATTTTGTCAAAGCGTTTCATACCATGCACCACAAACGACTGCTTTCTAAACTAAGATCTGTTGGGCTTAATGAAAGCTTTTGTACACGGATAGGAAACTGGCTACAGGATCAAGTAAAGAGGGTGGTTGTTAATGGTACATTCTCTATAAGGTTCTTAGTGGGGTCCCTCAAAGCTCAGTAATTGGGTCCACTTTTATTTAACTTGTTTATGAATGACTTAGAGGAAGGTATTGTAAGTAATGTATCAGTGTTTTCAGATGACACAAAACTATGCAGCCCAATTAATTCCATCCAGGATGTAGCATCCTTGCAACAGGATCTTGACAAACTGGCAATCTGGGCAGCTAAGTGGCAAATGAGATTCAATATTGATAAATGTAAAGTCATGCACCTGGGATGTAAAAATATCCAAGCCACTTATACCCTTAATGGGACTGCACTAGGCAAATCCATTATGAAAAAGGACCTTGGAGTCCTTGTAGGTGATAAACTTGGCTGTAGCAAGCAATGCCAATCAGCAGCATCAAGGGCAAATACGGTCTTGAACTGTATTAAAAGGGGTATAGATTCATGAGAAGAGGGCAGTGGCGAAACTATCGGGGGAGCAGGGGGTGCAATTGTGCCAGGGCCTGCACCCCCTAGGGCCCCCGGCAGCTCACGCACTGCTGAATATCCGCCCGCAACAGCCGATTTCCCCCAGTTGTAGGGGATCATTCTTCCACTGTACAGAGCACGGGTAAGGCCCCATCTAGAATATGCTGTACAGTTTTGGTCTCCAGTGCTCAAACAGAATATTACTGAATTAGAGAGGGTCCAGAGAACGGCAACTAGGGATGGCGCGAACTGTTCGCGCGAACATCGGGTGTTCGCGCGAACATCGGGTGTTCGCGCTCGCTGGAAGTTCGCGAACGTCGCGCGACGTTCGCCAATTTGGGTTCGCCTTAGTTGGCGGTTTTATTTTGCCATTTCTCCCCCAGACCAGCAGATACATGGCAGCCAATCAGTAAGCTCTCCCTCCTGGACCACCCCCACACCCCCTGGACCACTCCCCTTCCCTATAAAAACCGAAGCCCTGCAGCATTTTTTCACTCTGCCTGTGTGTGCTGAAGAGATAGTGTAGGGAGAGAGCTGCCTGTTAGTGATTTCAGGGACAGTGAATAGTAAGTTTGCTGGCTAGTAATCTACTGTACTTCAAACAACTGCCATCTAGCTGTGTGAGCTTGTTCACATTCTGTCTAAATATCCATAATATTACCCTCTCCAGAAAAAGCACCTGAGTGACTTTTTTCAAGCAGCCATAATATATTTTACGTAATCCGTATCCACCGCTGTAGTAGTGTATACGTTGACCTTTAGGCATTATTTGCCCTGTAGCCATTTTTTGCCCAGTGTGTTCTTCAAACAACTGCCATCTAGCTGTGTGAGCTTGTTCACATTCTGTCTAAATATCAATAATATTACAGTGTCCACAACCACCTGAGTGACTTTTTTCCCTTTACAGCACAAAACGCAGCGCTGTGTCAACAATGGATTTTTCAGATACATTTTTGCCCTTGATCCACCTCTGGCATGCCACTGTCCAGGTCGTTGCACCCTTTAAACAACTTTAAAATCATTTTTCTGGCCAGAAATATCTTTTTTAGCTGTTAAAGTTCGCCTTCCCATTGAAGTCTATGGGGTTCGCGAACCGTTCGCGAACCGTTCGCAAATTTCCGGAAGTTCGCGAACATGTTCACGAACTTTTTTTCGGCGGTTCGCGCCATCCCTAACGGCAACTAAGCTGGTAAAAAGTATGGGTTTTTTTAAAGTGAGAGCTGTGAAGATGTGGAATTCTCTCCCTGAATCAGTTGTACAGGCTGATAAATTAGATAGCTTTAAAGGAGAACTAAACCATAAAAATTAATGTGGCTAAAAATGCTATATTTTATATACTGGACTTAATGCACCAGCCTAAAGTTTCAGCTTGTCAAAAGCAACAATGATCCAGGACTTCAAACTTGTCACAGGGGGTCACCATCTTGGAAAGTGTCTGTGACACTCACATGCTCAGTGGGCTCTGAGCAGCTGTTGAGAAGCTAAGCTTAGGGGTCGTCAAAAATTATCAAACAGAAAATTAGGTTTGTCTGTAATATAAGCTGATCCTACAGGGCTGATGATTAACTTAAATTAGTTGCACTTGTTTCTGTGCTGCCATGTACTAATTATCTGTTTTAATTACTAATCAGCCTTATATTGTCACATCTGTTCTATGTGTACTGTATATTGTGAGTGGGTCCCTAAGTTCTGTGAATCATGTGAATCAGCTGAAAAGAGGATGGGGAGCTACTGGGGCATCTACTGGGGGGACACAGATCTTTACTGCTAAAGGGCTGCAGTTGCCTTGGGCTGGTACAGAGGCACAAAACATAATGTACAACATTTCTAGCTACTTTTTAAGTTAAGCTTTAGTTCTCTTTTAAGAAGAGGGTGGATGGCTCTTCAGCAAGTGATGGAATACACAATATGGAACATAGAGCATAGTACAAGATGATCCAGGGACTAGTCCGAGGCTTCAGATGAGTTTTTTTTTTTGCCTTCCTCGGAATCAACTAGCAGTTAGGCAGGTTAAAAATAGTTGAAAGAATGAACTTGATGTACTGTGTCTTTTTTCAACCTACCTTACTGTGTTACAGACCCTTGTAGTTTTAATATCATCTATGAATAAAAATAACTAGTGGCTGTTTGTCTTGTATATGTATAAGTAAAAAAAATAAATTCATGCAAACCTTTAAAAATACATAAAAATGCAAAAGTGCTAATTGTTTTGTGATTTACAGTTAATAAGCTGTTTATGAACTGCAAATATTATCATTTTTCTAACAGCCACCTGCTGGTCAGTTTTCCAACAGTTTATCAGAACTGCTGATGTTGCTCTACTCAGAAAAGAGATCAGAAACCTCAGATGTCCTTTCTCGTGTATTTTCTGAGCAGAGCAAAATCAGAAGAGTTTTCTGTTTTCCTTATGAACATGTTTTCACTGTTGAAACACTAACTAGCAGGTGGTGAGGTTGTTAAAATATATGTTATAAGCAGTTTATAAATAGCAAAAGTTAAAGGGATACCGTCATGAGAAAACATGTTTTTTCAAAACGCATCAGTTAATAGTGCTGCTCCAGTAGTGCTGCTCCAGTAGACTTCTGCACTGAAATCCATTTCTCAAAAGAGCAAACAGA
>CM044432.1:166696970-166761658 GCA_024363595.1 Xenopus borealis
GATTGAAGTTTATCAGAGCACAAGTCACATGACTTGGGGCAGCTGGGAAATTGACATTATTACTAGCCCCATGTCAGATATAAAAAAATATGTTTGCTCTTTTGAGAAATGGATTTCAATGCAGAAGTCTGCTGGAGCAGCACTATTGACTGATGCGTTTTGAAAAAAACATTTTTCCCATGACAGTATCCCTTCAAGGTTTATATATTCTTTAATGCACCACTTTGTACATACAGAGTCTATAGACTGTTAATCCTATACTCAATACTCTCACGAATATTTTGAGGATGGACTGGCCTTTTTTGGCATCATGCAGATGGGTTAGTGCAACTGTCTGTGTCTGGTAGTAATAGCAGGCTTAAAAAAAGGTCAATTTGGAAGTTGACGCAGACCAACAGAATTTGACACTGGGGCATCCGAATTTGATGCGGGCACATTAAATTTGACGCTGGAACGCCCAAATTTGACATGGTGTGCGCAGTTGACACCCCCATACCAGTCCCTGGGGCAAAAAAGGTTTGGGGACCGTTTCTCTACAGATCTTCTTTACTGTGCATTTAGGATATCCACTGAACACCATCATCCCTGTGGATCAATGTGTAAATAAAGAATGGAGATGTACATTCATACATGATCCCCTGTGTTTATAATCACTGTTACAGTTTCTTTTCAAATTATTTTACGAGACAACATTTTTGAGCATCATCAGTCTTATCAATAAAAGAATTCCTCTCTGGAAGTACTCACTGGTATGGTATGCTTCTGAATACTATGTGATCTAAGAGAGTTATCTGCTCCGCCAGTTCCATTGCAGACAGGGTCTCCAGGCACTCTGAGCTGGGACTCTCTGACTGCAAAATAAAGAACAAATCACTTAAGTAATAATGCAAAGTGATAGCTAACTGAAGTTCCCAAAGTTTATTATATCAAGAGTAGGTTTACTCCACAAAATCTTTGTAAACTGCTGATATTAGATATGAATTTGAAATAAGGTTTTAATTCAAGCAAACTGAAGAAAAATGCCTTTTTTATCATATAAGTTGGTCATAAATGGGCAGGTATTAGATGGACTTTGCCAGAATGTTGTCCTCCTGTGAATGTTTTCCATGGGATTTACCTGTGATTTGACCTGGGGAGCATTTTATCTGGTGAGATCCACCCATGTATGTGTATAGCATCCCACCAGTGTAGCTTAAGATAAACGGTAAAGAGAAATTACATGGTAGTGGATTATAAAATAACAAAGCAGAATATGAATAATTTACCGTGATTACCATATTTATAATGTCCTCCAGGACCAGGTGGCAGTCATCTTGTTCCTCCTGAGATAGGGCACTAAAGGAAAAAGGCAATCCTGTATGTTATTTAGTGCCATTGGCCATTTGTTAAATTACTAAATCTAAACACAACCATGTACTTTTCTTTCTCTACTATGCATTAAATATGCCAACATCATTTCCCTCCCTATTACCTTGTCTCCATGATGTTTTTTTGGCAGAGATATGCATTTTCCAATATTATAGAGCAGGGATGTTCTTCAGACACCATTGCTGAATTTACCATAATTTACATATTGAAATTCGAGAAAAAAAATGCTTTATCTGTGATCAAATTTTAGAACCTGGATCTTAAGTTTTACAGCTGTATAGAGTGTAGCACAGCAGTCTACTAGATTCTAGAAATCTACCAGCCCCCATCAGACCCATGGAATAATCATAAGTCCACATTGTTGGCCTAACCTGATCCCTATAACTAAAGGTGGCCATAGACATAACAATTATGATCTTTGTTGGAAAAGATCTTTCCAAGAATGATAGTTTGCTTCAATACACACGTGTAGAGCTGAATTGTCAGATATAGATTCTACCTGTAGAATCAATAGAATTCTACCTGTATCAGACGATTCAGCACTAACAAAGGCCGATTTTTGGGTGCCTTCAAAGGCACCTGATCAAAATTTTCCATCCAGTCTGATCAACGAGCCAAACAATATTGAAGTCTTCTGCCGATATCGTACAAAAAATTTTTAGTGCAATATTATCTGTACGTCTATGGCCACCTTTAAATACATTTAAAAGACAGAATGACAGAGCAAATAGTAGAATTCATGAATGATGCTGGACACAATGAATTTGCAAAAAAATGGCCACTGTCAGTTCAGTGAATATATTCGTAGAAAATGAAATTTGCGGGTTTGATTCTTTCCATGTCACAGAAATCTCAAAGCTGCATCCTCTCATTATGGCCTGTATGCCAGTGGGATTTCTCAGGGATAAGCTGAGGAAAGCCTCTTTTTACCTTAATATGTTAGTAGCTGCTTTTCTCTCTTGGGGTAGCAGGTCAGGGTCACGTAGAACGTCTTCCAACAAATTCAAAACATTCATTTTTATTTCATGGTTTAACTCAAAATCCTGTTAGGATAAAAAGCAACAAGCATTAGAAAAACAATTACCATTTAGAAAACACAGCATAGAAAGCAATTTTGTTGTTAAAGAAGTGAAATGACTTAAATGTCATATCTGGAACTAAATCACAGTCTTTGTACATTCTGAGGCAAACCCACACTTATAGGAGCTGTGAAAAAGGACACAAATCTTTGTCTTTTCTACTAACAATATTGTATATAAAATCAAAAGGGGAATTCATCCCACATTCCTTGTATAGACAGAGTTCAAAACTGTATGTGCTGAGGTATGTAACCAGGGTCTGGACTGGACTGCTGTTCAGGGCCCCCACCGACCCCCCCTCACCTCTTAGACAATCGAGCCGCCATCCCTGTTTGGATTTGGAGAGGGGGGGTCTGGCCCATGAGAGGGGGGTCTGGCCCATGAGGGTCTGGCCCACCTGTTTTTTTCCTGGTGTCCCGCCGGGCCAGTCTGACACTGTATGTGACAAGGAACAATGACGAGGTTTCACAGTTAACGATGTATCAGATGGATGATATGACGGTCACCAAACAATTACTCTTTTTATAATTCCACTTAATATACCACAGAGCATTAGGGGCACTGTTTTTAATCCTTTGCACTTTTAAATAAAAATAGTGTATCCCTTAATATCAGAGGAGGGTCAGCTGGTTGATGAGAACAGATGAGAACTGTTATTTTTTATCTGTGATGTGAGTGTTGTTGTACATGAAAATGCAATGTTTTTGCTATGATTGAGCTCATCTGTGTAACTCAGGCTTTCTGGTTAGCATATGTGAAGCCATGCAAAGCAGTTCATACATAAAGAGGTGATCACAGAGAAACAGTGGCCAGAGATTGGTGTTGTATTATAAATATAATATGGTGGGGGTGGAGATGTGTTTTATTTCAGTGCATAGCATACAGGTATTGTCCTAACATTTTGAGAAATGCTACCGTAACCACCAGTAGTGCTTCTTAATAGTGATGGGCGAATCTATCCCGTTTCACTTCGCCGAAAAAATTTGCGAAATTCACAAATTGGCGGAAATTTTTTTAGTTTACTATGTGCGTCGAGTCATTTGCAATGCGTGACTCTTTTTTTACGCTGGTGTTTCGCAAATTTATTCGCCGGCGGAGAATCGCTGGAATTTGCCGCGAATTTGCGCCTGGCGAATAAATTTGCCCATCACTACTTCTTAAAAATGTAGGACAATAGTTCAGTATTAGTATAGCACTAATCCCAACAGTCCTACAGTCCTACACTGTAGAAAATAAGTGCAATATGCAAGATGCACATTTTGGTTGCCTAGTTTTTTACCTACAATGCAAGATTATTCAGCAGCAGGACTGGACTGAGAATTAAAATAGGCCCTGGCATTTCAGGTACACAGAGGCCCAATCAGCCCACATAGAGGCCCAAACAGTCCCCACCAGCCCACTAAATACTGACTTTCTATGGCACCTTATAGCAGCCCCTCTGGCATTTGCCCTAACCCACAGATTGCCAGTCCGGGCCTGTTCAGCAGTTTAGCAATTTGAGGAAACTGGGCAAAGTTACAGCAACCTTTTGGAACACTAGGAATTGTGTCACTTTTGGAGAGTCAATGCACATGACAGCCTTGGCACTCACTTGGTGCTAATGGGTTACATTCGTAGCTAGTTCTAACCTATTCAAAATCAATTCAAATCAAATGATGTGAAATTGGTGGTTATCACAACCAGTTGATGGTTCTGTAAGCTGTGTTAGGGGTTTGTACTGTCTACTGCAGATTCGGACAAATTGGAAGGCATTGCTTTCATTGCCTGAGTCTCCACAGTTCCAGCTCTTAGGGGGACATTTACTAAGGGTCGAAGTGACTATTCGAATAAAATTCAAATTAAAAAAATTCTAATTTTGAGGTAATTTTGGGCTACTTCGACTATTGAATACCCCAAAATTCGGTTCTAATTGAAAAAATTTGAATATTCGACAAGTCGAATTTTTGAAGTACTGACCCTTTAAAAGCCTTCGACTTCGACACTTTGGCACCTTAAAGCTGCTGAATTGCCATTTTAGCCTATGGGGGACCTCCTAGAGCCTGTCCTGAATTATTTTTTAAGTCCTAGGAAAACAAAACCAGTAATTTTTTTAAACAACAAAAAACACAATACTATGGGTTGCTAACTTAGAAATGACCTACATTGCCACCTACCTTCACTGTATATTTTTTTATCATGTAATAAGTGTTTGAGATTGTTTAACCAGAAAATGTATTACTCTGCCCCTGGGCTTGAAAACAGATTAGTGGAGGAAAGACTTCCCTTGGCACAGAAGAGATTCCAAGCATACACAACTGAGAATGGAGACAATGACACCACAAGGGCACAAACATTAGCTCAGATCATGGCACATATAAGGCTGTTTTTTGTAAATCACATGGAATAACAAAATTCCAGAATAATAGCCAACTTTTATCAAAAGAGAGAGAACTTTGTCTTATTTACTCAAATAATAGAGCATTCTAGAGTGGCAATGGCTGAACTATTCTCTGCCTTTTATCTAAATGTTCAAGAGCCAAAAGCTAGAGTATCCAGCACAGTTCTGAGTTGCCAGTTAGGACCATAACTCCCTAAAATTGATGGCTATATAACCCTGCTCAAGTGCTCATTGTTAGTGCTAGATTCCAAAACATAACAACAAGCCAATAAAATCAATGGTGATACTCAGCATCATGACTCATCTTAGTTTAGACCAACTTTTAGAAGAAAACACATTATTAGTGCTGTATAAATGTATACAGATATGTAATCTGTTATACAAAAAGCTCTGAATTACGGAAATACCTTCTATTTTATCCAAATAATCCAAATTATTCAAACTTATTTCCCTTTTTCCTATAATAATAAAACAGTACCTTCTACTTAATGCAAACTAAAATATAATTATTTTATATCAGAAGCAAAACCAGCCTATTGGGTTTATTTAAGGTTTATAGTATTTTCTAATATACTTAAATTACAGGATTTTCTAGTATGAAGATCCAAATTACTAAAATATCCATTATAAGGAAAATGCCTGGTCCTAAGCATTCTGGATAACAAGTCACTTCCCTGTACAACAAATGTACAGAGTTGCTGTATTTTGCCATTTGGAAAACCAACTGCAAATTATTGTCACTAATATTCCAATTGAGAGAAGAAAGTCAGGTAAAAAATCAAGTCACGGTGCACATGAGTTATAGTGTGTATACACAGTACTGTCTATACTGTTTAAGAAGGATAGAGTTTATGTTACTGTTGTATAATGTCTGCATGAACCTGCTAATAAAGCCCTGTTATAGTCTGCTCATCCTCAGCTATCAAAATACAACAAATTGGCGACGAGACGTCTCTTCTACCTTCTACCTCTGCAGCAGCCTGCAGCTTTTCTTCCATACCCTGGTGAGCCTACCATACCTTTTACTGCTTGGATCCGTATGTTAAATTACATTATTGCCACTGATCAAGGGGAGATTCCTGCTGCTAGAAAGCATGCTTTACTTATTCACTGCTTGAGAGCAGAGGGACGGTGTATATTCTATGCATTACCATCACCTGATGAAACTACTCTTAATGCTATAAAGAACTTGTTCATGCCAAGAGTAAATGTGGCTGCTGAAAGATATAAATTCCGCCAATGTGGCAAATCCACATAACAATTTGTAGCAGCTTTGAGAGAGCTGGTTGTTACGTACCTGTGAATTTGGGAATCTAAAAGATTAAATGCTAAGAGATAAAATTGTCGAAACATTAGAGAGAGACTGCTCCTAGATCAGGATTTAACCCTTGCAAAGACTATTACAGTTGCTAGCCAAATTGAAACAGCAGTGGCAGAGGCTAAAACTCTCGGTCAGGCAACTGCTGGGAATGTACAGACTGTGAATCCAGCACTGTGGCCTAATAATGCACAGTCACAGGCAATACAATGCTAAGGAAAGGAATTCACTGCAAAACCATACAGCAAATACAAATAAAAAATACTGCAAATATGCAAATTATGCTACATGTCCAGCAAAAGTTGTACAGTGCCACTAATGCAACAACGTAGGTCATTTGGCTAAAACCTGCCCTAGTTCTGCTAAACATGTTCATGAAGTCACTACTACAAATGTTACAGTATTAAGTGTGGAGAAAGTTGGTACATTCATTCCAGACAAGTTTATTTGCACTGCCAATGTCAAGGGCTGACAAGGGACACTCCATTAACCTGATGCTTGATACAGGTTCAGCTGTTTCTATACTACCAAAGGATATTTTCTTGAAATACTTTGTAAAAGATATGCTTGTCGCACCTGCTCTGAGACTGGCCAGTTACTTTAAGGATCCAATCCCTGTGCTTGGTTGTTTGCCAGTGACAGTACAATTTGTATCAAATACTGAAAAATGTGAATTTTACATTGTGAAAAAGGGTACTGCTATACTTGGAAGGGATCTCTTTGCTGCAATAAACCTACAATTTGTTGATGGTCTCATTACTACAGCACCGGTGCCTGCCACACAGCCTGTATCTAAAATCTGTATCCGTATCTAAAATTTCACCAAAAAGCAACACTTCACTGGGCTGTGCAAAGAACTTTGTGCACAAAGTTAAGTTGAGACCAGATGTAAATCCAGTACGCCAGAAATTGAGGCGATTGCCCTACTCTATAAGGGAGACTGTCTCACAGGAATTAAAGAAACTGGTAGAGCAAGATGTGATTGAAAAATCAGTATCCTCTAAATGGGTCTCACCAATTGTTGTAACAATGAAGAAAACTGGAGGTATACAATTGTGTGTTGATCTCTGTGAACCTAATAAAGCAGTTGATAATCATCCCTTGCCACACATAGAGGAAATATTTGCTGAACTCCGAGGAGCAAAATTCTTTTCTACTCTGGATATTCAGACTGCTTATCATCAAGTATTACTGCATGAGGAAAGCCGAGACCTCACTGCATTTATCACCCATGATGGTTTGTTTCGGTTTAAGGGTGTACCTTATGGATACGCTTTAGCATAGAGTTGTTTTCAAACACTTATGTCTTCTATACTCCATGACATACCTTTTGTACAATGCTACTTGGATGATATAATTGTCTACGCTCCAACTATGGATCTTCATGACAAGTACCTAGAAAAGGTTCTGAAATGCATTGATTCTGCAGGACTGAAACTGAACCTTTCCAAATGCCACTTCAGAAAAACTCAGCTGTCATTTCTGGGTCGTATAATTTCACAAGAGGGATTACTGCCAGATCCTGACCATGTCAAGGCTGTTACACAAGCACCTACTCAATCTGATTTCCACATCTTACAAGTTTTCTTAGGTCTTACTTCATGGTATTCTAAGTTTATTCCAAACTATGCTTCAGTTGTGGAACCACGTAGAGCACTACTATGTGGAATTTTAAGTCTGGTTTTGTCAGACTGGTCAATAGAAGCAAATTATCCACGGCACACAGAGCCTTGCACGTTAAATGCAGAAGTGCAGTGCAACGTTTCGGGGTCACGCATGTCAAGCATGCTTATCCTCGGCTAGGAAAAAGAGAACAAGCTTTACCTCAAATTTGATAATTTTATATATGTAAATAATAAAAACATCCATAAAAATGAAGACAAATAAAACTGTCCTGTAATTCCACTAACTACAACATGCACTGACCAGCCCCTTAAATGGATATTAGAATAGTGTATGAATGAATATATTGTATCAATAATAGAACACGGATGTATATTTTCTCATGAAACAGCAGATTTGAATTGTTAATATGCAGCAGGTCGGATTCCTCTCTACTTGATTTCGAACTATTCTATCTCCTTTCTTTTCCCATTACCTCCATTGCATCCAAGTGTTAGAACAAAAGGGATAATGTAATAACGTACCACATGTCCTTCAAAAGTATTGCAATTAATCAGTGCATTGTTTGCCATGGGTTACTCTGCAGGTGAAAATTTGCCCCATGTTAGGGAATGAGTCACATTTTGTAGTGTTCCTTTTAAGAAAATTGATGGTTAAGATAAAAAAGAATGCTAGAGCCTTCGGGCCCAAAAACCATGCAAGAGTTTTTAAAAGTCTCGTGTGGTTTCTTCCTTCAAATATCTTGGCTTCCATCCTTAAACCAGGCCCTAACAGTTATAAGATAATGATATGGATAATGGGGACAAAACCACAAGAGGATCACTTCCTATTGATCAAAAAAAAAAAAACTCCATGAACAGCTTAGAAGCACAACTGTCGCATGAAATTATGTACTGGCACCATGGTGCTATAAGACCCCTATGTGTTTGTAGAAGCATGGCACTCAGCTCAACCAATCAATATGATCTGCTACTCAATGGACTAAGATCTCACCAATCTCTTGTATCCAATCTTGCAAAAAATGTAGGTTTTAATATATAAAAGTAAAACATTGTATTGCATAGTTGGTGTTTTGGGGCAAATGTGTGCCCCTTTTTCATATAAAAGCAAGACTTTCTGTTATATCTGCAGTATTCTTTTGATCCTTCCTTTCCATAAAATGCTTAAATGCTGTATAGTCTATATAGGAAGCACATTGTGAGTGCCCACCTTCTGCAAGGATATGTCTCTCTTATGGCATTCAGCAACTTGATAAACAGACGACAGAGATCTGGACATGACTTTTCATAAATATCTGTTCATGTAAGGGTAATAAGGAGTTAATTCACCAATGGTTAATTCACCAATGGTAACCATGGTTACCGGCCTTTCCTCCGAAGGATAGAAACCCACACCACAGGTTATGAATAACATCAGTTGGTTCACATCACACTCCAGGGCACACAGGCATTCACACAACAGTAATATTCCAGTTCCCCTTTTCTGGCTAAGCCAACACTTTTCCATTTTTCAGATACCCCACCTGAGGCCTTTTCCGGACATCCCTTTCCAGGATTACTCACCACCTCCCAGACTTGACAGCCCAACGTATACGCTACGCCCCCGTCCTTCTCCAGGAAGGAATTTTCCGTGACACCTTCTGGTCCTACCAGTCCAGCATACACTCTTTGCCCCTCTGGCCTACTCCGGATAGGAATTTCCAGTCCCCTCCTTCAGAATGTTCTTTTTGCCTCTCTATCACTTACTGGCTTAGTCTTGGCACATATGCCACAACCTCCTTTTTGGGGTCTCAGCTACCCATACTAGCTGTTCCTAAAACTACCCGAAGTACATAGTACTTCCACTGGGTGCCCTATCACTGTCTAAAGCCAAGGTGAAAAGAACCCCGCTCTGGGTGTGTCCTCTATTTCCGCAGTTTAGCAAATTGAACTGGGCTAAGTTACAGCAACCTTTTGGAACACTGGTAATAGTGTAACTTTTGGAGAGCTAATGCACATGGCAGCCCTGGTGCTCTAATCCCTTGGTGCTAATGGGTTACATCCATAGATATACAGATAGTATCCATATACTATATGCACTAGCTACAGCATAGAGCCACAAGCTGATAGGGCATAATTACATTTTGTGAACAGTGGTTAACCACACTCAGTTTTGAAACAAAACAAGATTTTTAAGTTTGCAAGAATGATGTGAAATCGGTGGTTATCTCGACCAGTTGATGGTTCTGTAAGCAGTTTTAGGGGTTTTGTAGTGTCTACTGCAGATTGGGGCAGATTGGAAGGAATTGCTTAATTGCCTGGAGCCAATTCTGCCATAGTTCCAGCCCTTATAGTTTCATTAACTATTTTGATCAAATTGTGAATATCTAAATCAGCTAAGCAATAAACTTTTCAATTGGTCTTCATTATTTATTTTTCATAATTTTTTAATGATTTGCAATTTTCTTCTGTTTCTTTGCAACTTTGGGGGGTCACTGACACCATCTAAAAACAAATGCTCTGTAAGGCTACACATGTATTGTTATTGCCACTTTTTATTTCTTATCATTCTATTTAGTCCCTCTCCTATTCATATACCAGTCTTTAATTCAAATCAATGCAGAGTTGCTAGGGAAATCTGGATCCTAGAAACCAAATTGCTTACACTGCAAACTAGAGAGCTGCTGAATAAAAAGCTAAATAACTATAAAACCACAAACAATAAAAAAATAAAACCAATTGCAAATTGTCTCAGAATATCACTCTCTACATTATACTAAAAGTTAACTCAAAGGTGAACAACCCCTTTAATAGTGCTGCTCCAGTAGACTTCTGCACTGAATCCATTTCTCAAAAGAGCAAACAGATTTTTTTATATTAAATTTTTAAATCTGACATGGGGCTAGTCATATTGTCAATTTCCCAGCTGCCCCTGGTCATGTGATTTGTGCCAGCAGGATGGAACTGCTTTCTGGCAGGCTGTTTTTTTTCCTTCACAATGTAACTGAATGGAACACAGAGGGACATGGGTTTTTACTATTGAGTGCTGTTCTTAGATCTACCAGGCAGCTGTTATCTTGTGTTAGGGAGCTGTTATCTGGTTACCTTCCCATTGTTCTGTTGCTAGGCTGCTTTGGAGGGGTGATATCACTCCAACTTGCAGTACAGCAGTAAAGAATGACTGAAGTTTATTAGAGCACACTTGGCATGACTTGGGGCAGCTGTGAAATTGACAATATGTCTAGCCTCATGTCAGATTTCAAAATAAAATATAAAAAAATCTGTTTCCTCTTTTGAGAAATGGATTTCAGTGCAGAATCCTGCTGGAACAGCACTATTAACTGATGTATTTTGTAAAAAACATTTTTTCCCATGACAGTATCCCTTTAAACCTTCCAGGTAGAAGATGGCACTTGTGAACTCCACTGGACAGGACCTGGAAGGAGGGGTAAGTAACAAATTAGGGGCATTTGCCTGGGGGGCAGGTGGGCTGGGGGAGGATGGAGGGGGCCTACACAGGGGAGGTTGGAAGGGATTTTTTCACAAACACACAAAGATCACTTTAATAATTTGTCTTATCCTTAGGTTGTGCTGGAGGTCTGACCTAAGTCAGTAATATGGAGTTCAAATAAGTCAAAGGAGAAAAGATACCCCACTTTCCCACAATTCAACTCAGCGTTTACTTAATTATTTGGATTTAATATCCAATTCATTAAACTTGAAGTAATGTAATTCCTTTCGTTATGTACAGTTAATTAATTAAGGTGCAGTGTTGTCAATTAATACACTTAGATCAGTAATTAATTGTAGATAAAATCAAATGCGGTGAAATTAATTATTTATAGATAATCAATGTTTAACCTTGCCACAGGCGGCTAATACTAATAAATTATAAAGTGCAAGTGCTATAACTTAATTAAATTAGTTAAAATTCATCAGATAATCACAAGCTCCAATGATTAATCAATGTACAATAAAGTGCAGTGCAATATACTTCATTAAGATTCACAGAGGAGTTCATAAGGAGTTCATAAAAGTTATACTGGCTCAATAGTTACCCTTGCCTCAGGCAGGAGAAGTATTTAAAACAGAAAAGTGCTTAGCGTGCTAATGAGGAGACAGTATAACTTATAATAGTTCTTTTAAATTTATAAGTAAACAAATTAATAAGGATAATTATAGTATATTGCTCCGGTTCTGAGAAAAGAAATTTTGTGGAAAAAAAGTTGGTGGAGTTGTCCCGTTTCTGCTACCTATATTGTTTCTAGTCCCTGGGACACCACAAAGTAAAGATAAGGCAGAGCAACCGGGACTGTGGCCTCGATAATTACTCTAAATCCTGTGCTTTTGGAGGGCTATGCTTGCTTAAAAAAACACAAATCCACAGCCTTGTGTAGGTAAGTAAAGGAGAAGAGAGAAGAAGAACCGGGCTGTAATTACACACCACCTCCCCTTCCCTCCGTTAAAAAGGAAAAATCAGATTAAAACATTGAACACGCCGACGCACGTTTCGCAATAACTGCTTTCTCAAGGAGTAATGAATAATTCCCCTCCCTGATTTAATCACTTCCGTAATGTGCGTCATCATGTCAGAGGTTGCGAGACGTAACTACGCGGTCATGTGCGCTGCTTCATCTCTTGATGTACATATTTTTTAACATAGTTTATCGTGTTTTATTTAAAAAAATGTTAATCCTTTATTAAATTTCACTTTAAAATGAAATTGTACATACCAAGATCTTTTATATAAATAAAATTGATAAAATATCTGATTTGGTTTCATTATTTAAATAAATGAGGGAAATACATTTTAATTTATCCTATGGGGGGATACAGTATTCATTTTGAAGATCCAATAACTCTCCCGTTTAAGTAGGGCTTGTTCTAAATTTCCTTTCCGTATTCCTAATTCTACTTTTTCCAATGCACAAAACTTAATATTAGTTGGATCCCTATTATGTGACTTCTTGAAGTGTTGAGCTATGGTGGAGATAGTTTTTTCATTCTTATTCTCATTTCCTGCAGTTTTGATTGTACTGCAATGTTGCTGTATTCTCACCTTTAACATTTGTGTAGTCATCCCTATGTATCGTTTATTACATGGACACTCAATGCAATAGATCATGCCTTGTGTCCGACAGTTAATATTAGTGATGGCGAATCTCCCCGTTTCGCTTCGCCGAAAAATTTGCGAATTTCCAGCGAAATTCGCAAATTGGCGGAAAAATTCGCGAAACGAAAAGAGTCTTTTTTTTGGCAAATTTTCGCTGCCGTTTCGCAAATTTATTCGCCAGTGGCGAATCGCGGGAATTTGCCGCAAATTCGCCCATCACTAGTTAATATAACTTTTAATCTTGTGGTTTTTACCAAAAGGGTCCTCAAAGTTAGTGATTCTCTACATATTCCCAGTCTACGCATGGGAAGCATCCACAATTTCTTTGAGTAGTATTTCGCAAAGTTTGAAAATGACTCCTAGTAAGCATGTCCCTCAGATTCGGACTTCTCTTGTAACATATTGCTGCTCTTTTTTGTAAAACAGTGCGAATAGTCTCATCCCACCCACTTATCAATTAGATATTTTTGAAATGGTTAAAGATGTCAATTTGCAAGGAAACTACTTCTAAAAAATATTTTAGGAAGGATAGAACAGATATAGAAAGTTTAATAGAAATAGAAATTAAAGCACTACAAGATCTAGAGGAATTACTTCACGAAAATTATGATTCCCCTACTGAGGATATGGGTATGATGCCCTCAGCTGATGAATGGAAAAAGAAACTTAAAAATAAATCTACATTCACTCCTGCCTCCAATATATGCCCTAATGTAGGGATTTTCTTCAATATGGTTGTTCAAGACATTTTAGCTATTCAATCACATATTTATGAGAATAATATAACTGGGGATGAATACAAAGCCATTAAAGATATGAGACGGTGGAATGATATACAGATTAAGCCTTCTGATAAAGGTGGAAATATTGTAGTATGGCCTAACGAGATGTACCTAAAGGAAGCTGATAAACAATTATCATCTAATAGCTATAAAGAAATATTGGGGGACCCCTCTAAGAACTTCAAACAAAGCTATGATAATTTGTTGGATAGAGCAGTGAAGGACAACTGAATATCTAAGAAAGAAAAATCTTTCCTCACGGTAGAAAGTCCAAGAACTGCTACTTTTTATCTACTTCCTAAGATTCATAAAAATGTCTCCAATCCCAAGACCCACTGTATCCGGGAATGGAAACCTTACGGAAAAGACTAGCCAGTACCTTGACCTTAGAATAAGACCTATGGTTGAGGACTTGGAATCATATGCAAGAGATACACTAGATGTGTATCTATCAAAGATGGAGAAACTCGAAAATATGAAATCTATCCACCTAAGGACTCTAGATGTGGAGTCTCTATACACGTGTATTTAACACGAATTGGGCATCATAGCATAACTAAACATCTAGGAGAGGATGGACAAATGATTGTTCCTATGCAAATTGATGATGTTTTTGCTAAATTACAACTATTTTACATTCAACAATAAATTCTATTTGCAAACACAGGGACAGCAATGGGTACGTCATGTGCCCCTGCATATGCTAACCTGTTCCTGGGATATTGGGAAGAAATCATCATTAAGAACATCCTTACCAACTTCAGTTTACCAAGCCAAAATAAGGAAGTGGATTAGGTACATCGATGATATTCTAGTCATATGGGAGGGGACAAGAGAGGAAGCTATGGAATTTGTTAACATACTTAAGAATGACTGGAATATCAGGCTAACTATGGAACGTTCGGAGAAATCCATTTCATTTCTAGATCTTCATATACAGATTACAGATGAGGGAAAATTGACAACGAAGAATTTCAGGAAAACAACAGTAACTAATTCCCTTTTAATTTTCTCGAGCTTTCAAAAAAAGATCCATCCCTACTGGCGAATTTCTAAGACTAAAACGAAACTGCTCATCTGTCGAGCACTTTAAGGAACAAGCCAAAGAACTCAAAAATAGGCTGAAACATAGAGGTTATTCTGGTAAAATGTTGAAAAAGGCTTATCATAGAGCATTAGTTACAGATAGAAGTGACCTACTGGTAACTAAAAAAGAAAAAATACAAGAACCAGATAATATGGTCGATTTCATAACTTAGACTTTAGATTAACCAACTCCAACTCCATCTAATTAGATACTATATAAGGAACTATATGGATGTACAAAATATACCATTGAGACCTGTCTATATGCAATATTTGTTTTTAAGTCTAATAATGATTTTAATTGGTGTGACTATATATAAGGCTAATGCTAACAGTGACATCATCTCTGATGAAGTGCCAGAACGAGGCATAAAACACGTCAGGTGACTACCTTGTCATAGACAGGATATGTGAGTCTTGTGGAATCCCTGTGCATGTTTTAATGTAACCTGGAATAAAGCTTTTGAATTTTAAATGCTGCATGGACCTCCTCCCTGACTAAAAAGTCAATTTCATAACTACCTATAATACTAATAGCTCACAGATACAAACTATTATGGATAAGCACTGGCCTATACTTCTGGAAGATGAGACTCTTGGCTCTGTATTACAAAAAAGAGCAGTAATATGTTACAAGAGAAGTCCGAATCTGAGGGACATGCTTACTAGGAGTCATTTTCAAACTTTGCGAAATACTACTCAAAGAAATTGTGGATGCTTCCCATGCGGAGACTGCATTATGTGCAGTAAAATGCAGAGCATCACTAACTTTGAGGACCGTTTTGGTAGAAACCACAAGATTAACAGTTATATTAACTGTCAACCCAAGGTGTGATCTATTGCATTGAGCGTCCATGCGATAAACGATACATAGGGATGACTACACAAATGTTAAAGGTGAGAATACAGCAACATTGCAGTACAATCAGAACTGCAAGAACTGAGAATAAGAATGAAAAAACAATCTCCACCATAGCTCAGCACTTCAAGAAGTCACATAATAGGGATCCAACTAATATTAAGTTTTGTGCATTGGAAAAAGTAGAATTAGGAATACGGAAAGGAAACTTGGAACAAGTCCTACTTAAACGGGAGAGTTATTGGATCTTCAAAATGAATACTGTATCCCCCCATAGGATAAATTAAAATAATTTATTTACCTCATTTATTTAAATAATGAAACCAAATCAGATCTTTTATCAATTTTATTTATATAAAAAAATCTTGGTATGTACAATTTCATTTTAAAGTGATATTTAATAAAGGATTAAAATAGTTTTTAAATTAAACACAATAAACTATATTGTATAACGTATTCTTTTATAGGATAAAGTAAATTCATGGTAATTCCCCCAAATTAGTTGAGCAATAGAGATAGGCCCATCTTATGAGTTTTTAATTTATAGATAATAGCTATAGTATAGAGAAGATGAAGCAGCGCACATGAATGCGTAGTTACATCTCGCAACCTCTGACATGATGACGCACATTACGGACGTAATTAAATCACATGCTGCGAGGGGAATTATTCATTATGCCTTGAGAAAGCAGTTATTGCGAAACGCGCGTCAGCGTGTTCAATCTCTTAATCTGATTTTTCCTGGGTCTTTTTAATGGAGGGAAGGGGAAGTGGTGTGTAATTACAGCCCACTTCTTCTTCTCTTTTCTCCTTTACTTACCTACACAAAGCTGTGGATTTGTGTTTTTTTAGGCAAGCATAGCCCTCCAAAAGCACAGGATTTAGAGTAATTATCGAGGCCACAGTCCCGGTTGCTCTGCCTTATCTTTACTTTGTGGTGTCCCAGGGACTAGAAACAATATAGGTAGCAGATACAGGACAACTCCACCAACTTTTCCACAAAATTTATTTTTTCAGAACTGGAGCAATATACTATAATTATCCTTGTTAATTTGTATACTTATAAATTTAAAAGAACTATTATAAGTTATACTGTCTCCTCATTAGCACGCTAAGCACTTTTCTGTTTTAAATACTTCTCCTGCCTGAGGCAAGGGTAACTATTGAGCCAGTTTAACTTTTATGAACTCCTCTGTGAATCTGAATGAAGTATATTGCACTGCACTTTATTGTACATTGATTAATCATTGGAGCTTGTGATTATCTGATGAACGTTAACTAATTTAATTAAGTTATAGCACTTGCACTTTATAATTTATTAGTATTAGCCGCCTGTGGCAAGGTTAATCATTGATTATCTATAAATTATGAATTTCACCGCATTTGATTTTATCTACAATTAATTACTGATCTAAGTGTATTAATTGACAACACTGCACCTTAATTAATTAACTGTACATAACGAAAGGAATTACATTACTTCAAGTTTAATTAATTGGATATTAAATCCATATAATTAAGTAAACGCTGAGTTGGATTGTGGGGAAGTGGGGTATCTTTTCTCCTTTGACTTATAGGGATTTTTTCATGTAAAGGTTGAATTCTCCTTTAACAACAGAATGAAGTTTAACCCAGAGCAACTATGTTCCTTACTGGACCTATACCTAAGTGCCACCTATTTCAAGTACAAGTATAAGTTCTACAGGCAGAAAAAAGGCAGCACCATGGGATCTCCAGTTTCACCCATTGTGGCAAACCTGTACATCTTGGAAGTGGAAAGAAAAGCCCTGTTGGATGACGTCTTCAAGGAAAAAAATACAGCAAGTCAAGTTGATTTGACTTATTTCTACAGATATACCATGACCTGGATGAATGAGAATCTTCACAAACGTAACAAAACCAGTATTTATCACCAATGGATAAGCCACTGTGATCTTGTTGCGACAATGATGTACTGCTTAGTACTTTTTTTTTATTTTTTTTAACAAAAAAAAGGTTGCTAATCTGGAAATTACCTACCTTGCCCAATCACTGTATATTTTTCTCAGCATGTAATAAGTGTTTGAGATTGTTTAACCAGAAAATGTATTACTCTGCCCCTGGGCTTGAAAACAGATTAGTGGAGGAAAGACTTCCCTTGACACAGAAGAGACAGTTCCAAGCATACACAACTGAGAATGGAGACACTGGCACCTTGAGTGCACAAACATTAGCTCAGAACCTGGCACATATAAGGCTGTTTTTTGTAAATCACATGGAATAACAAAATTCCAGAATAATAGCCAACTTTTATCAAAATAGAGAGAACTTTGTCTTATTTACTCATATGACAAAACATTCTACAGTCTTTTATTTAAATGTTCAAGAGCCAAAACCTAGATTATCCAGCACAGTTGTGGGTCACCAATTAGGCCCATATCCTAAAGTTGATGACTGTGGAACTCTGCTTATTGTTAGTGCTGGATTCAAAAACACAACAACAAGCCAATAAAACCAATGGTGATTCTCGGCATCATGAATCATCTTAGCTCAGGCCATCTTTTTGAAGAAAACACAGTTGCAAGGTATTAGTGCTGTATAAATGTATACAGATATGGGATCTGTTATCCAGAAAGCTGTGAATTGCGGAAAGACCTCCAAACTCAATTTTATCCAAATAATCCACATTTTCTAAAAGGATTTCCTTTTCCCTGTAATAATGAAACAGTACTACTTTTGTATTGGAAGCAAAACCTCTATTGGATTTATTTTAGGTTTACAGGATTTTCTAGTATTCATGAGGTAAGATCCATTATATGGAAAACCCCAGGTTCTCAGCATTCTGGTTAACAGACCACATACCTATACAAGAAATGTACAGAGTTGCTGTACTTTGTCTTTAGGAAAACTGACTGCAAATTATTGTTTATAAATGCAACATACCTGGGCTGTAACTCACTAATATTCCACTTGCCATGTTTGTGGTTTATTCAGGGTAAGATCAGTTTTCCATCAAATTTGATCATTTTATATATGTAAAAAATTAAAACCTCCATAAAAATTAAGACAAATAAAAGTGTCCAGTATTTCTGCTATCTACAACATACAGTACACTGACCAACCCCTTAAAGGAGAACTAAAGGCCCAAGGCAGCCACAGCCCTTTAGCAATAAAGATCTGTGTCTCCCCAGTAGATGCCCCAGTAGCTCCCCATCTTCTTTTCTGATTCTGATTCACTGATTCACATGCTCTGTGCTGCTGTCACTTACTGAGCTTAGGGACCCACTCACAATATACAGTACACATAGAATAAAAATCTCACAATATAATTCTGATCATTGCTGCTAATGACAAACTTTAGCCTGGTGCAATAAGTTCAGTATATAAAATATGTCATTTTATGTCAGCCATATTCATTTTTAGACTTTAGTTCTCCTTTAAGTAGATATCAGAATATTGTATGAATGAATATATTGTATCAATAATAGAACATGGATGTATCCTTTCTCATGAAAAAGATTTGAATTGTTAATATGCAGTATGTCGGATTCCTCTCTACTTGATTTCCAACAATTCTATCTCCTTCCTTTTCCCATTCCCTCCATTGCATCCAAGTGCTAGAACAAAAGGGATAATGTAATAAAGTACCACATTTCCTTCAAGAGTATTGCATCTACTCAGTGCTTGCAGCTGCATGTGAAAAATGAAAGCAAAATTTACATTGTTTGCCATGGGTTACTCTGTAGGTGAAAATTTGCCCCATGTTGGGGACTGAGCCACATTTTGTAGTGTTCCTTTTAAGAAAACCGATGGTTATCATAAAAAGGGCACAATTTAAGAATGCTAGAGCCTTCTGGGCCAAAAACCATACGAGAGCTTCTAAACTCTTCCTTCAAATATATTGGCTTACATCCTTAAATCCGGCCCTAAGAGTTATAAGATAATGCTATGGATAATGAGGACTGAACCACAGGAAAATCACTTCCTATTGGTCAGAGAAAACTCCATGAACAGCTTAGAAGCACAACTGTTGCATGAAATTATGTACTGGCACCATGGTGCTAAAAGATCCCAATGTGCCTGTAGAAGCATGGCACTCAGCTCAAACAATCAGTATCATCTGGTGCTCAGTGGGCTAAGATCTCATCAATCTCCTGTGTCCAATCTTGCAAAAAATTCAGGACATTTTAGGATTTTAATCTACAGTCATTTGAAAAATTTGGGAACCCCTCTCAGCCTGCATAATACTCTACTCCACTTTGAACAAAGAAAGATAACAGTGGCATGTCTTTCATTTCCCATGAACATTGGAGTACTGGGGTGTTTTCTGAACAAAGATTTTCAGTGAAGCAGTATTCAGTTGTATGGAATTAAATCTAAAAATGTGAAAAAACTGGCTGTGCAAAAATGTGGGTAACCTTGTAATTTTGCTAATTCGAATACATGTAACTGCTTAATACTGATTACTGGCAACACCAAATTGGTTGGTTTAGCTTTTTAAGCCTTGAACTTCATAGGCAGGTGTGTCCAATCATGAGAAAATGTATTTAAGGTGGGCAACTGCAAGTTGTGCTTCTGTTTGACTGACGGCATGGGATCCTCAAAGCAACTCTCAAAAGATCTGAAAACAAAGATTGTTCAGTCTCATGGTTTAGGGAAAGGCCACAAAAAGCTATATCTGAGGTTTAGGGTAGAGGCACACAATGCTATTTGGAGGAGAGCAGTCACCCAGCGACAAATCTACTGTTCTCTGGGGTGACTAATCAAGGTGGGGTCAGAAGGGGGTTGGTGTCTAATTCGTTAATTGTGGGAAAGACTCAATGGCCCAGCTCAGGAAGAGGGCCACGGTTAGGGACCCCTGGTCTAGAGGCTGTTACATTTGCAAAAGGAGGCTCAACTAAGTATTAATGTAATATCTCTGTTGGGGTGCCCAAATTTATGCACCTGTCTAATTTTGTTATTATGCATATTGTATATTTTCTGTTAATCCAGTAAACTTTGTCACTGCTGAAATACTACAGTTTCCATAAGGCATGTTATATATTAGATGGAAGTTGCTACTTTGAAAGCTCAGCCAATGATAAACAAAACTCCAAAGAATCAAGAGGAATTCCCAAACTTTATCATACAACTGCATAAAAGTAAAACATTGTACTGAATAGCTGGTGTTTTGGAACACCAGCTATTCAGGACATGTGAAAGCAACACTATCTCTGATTTCTGCAGAATCCCTTTAATCCTTCCTTTCCTTAAAATGCTTACATATAGTCAATATAGGAATCACATTGTGAGTCCCCACCTTGTGCGGGGCTTTGTCTCTCTTATCACATTCAGCAACTTGATAAACAGACGGCAAGAGATCTGGCCGTGATATTTCATAAATACCTGTGCGTGTTTAGAGACCCAGTGACGAAGAACATTCAATACTCGGTTTGTTGCAGCTCTGCGGATTATAAACTCCTTGTCGCACAGTCTCTCCATGTTATTAAAGCCTTTGTGGAGTAAATAAAAAATCACACAGGAAGGAAATGGTTTTAGTGTTAATTCATACTGTGCAGGAAATAAAATAAGTCATGATATCAAGGTTCTCATACTACTTGGTGCAAACTCAAAAGATACGAAGGTTAATAACACATAATCAAATATTTGTTCTTTCTCCTTTTGCCCCTCCAAGACACACACATATATATTTATATATACTCCACAATATGTTAAGTCTTGAGAAAGGTCCCAATTGGCACCGAAACATTGACAATACATTTTTTCACTTTATGATAAAGTCCAGGAGTGTGTACTTTATTGCAGTTTATATATATATATATATAAATCTTCGAAAAAAGGGGTCCGCACTCTCAGGACTTAAAATGAATAAATGATTTATTAATAACACGGACTAACGTTTCGGCCTCTCCGAGGCCTTTCTCAAAGTGACAAACATAAAACAAAAAATGCTTTATATACCCATGGTGGCGGGAAAACTAGATTGACTACATAACAATTATGTCGTAATTGCAGTAACGCCCACTAGTCTAGTACAACTCCCACAAGTAATATAAACACTCCCCATCGAGAAATTAACCCCATTAACACAAAAATTAACACATATTACAACAACACACATCAATGTTAAGAATGCTCCTATTTGGTTAAAAGGACACATTAAAAACAAAATCAAGTAGCATTGATTCATATAGTATACATCTTTTCCCAGTTACTTCTGGGATATATCAATTAAAAGCTACTGAGTATAAATATGAGAAAAGATGAAAGGTCTATTGGTAGGCTATATTGTTACACGATTACCTCGTGTGTTGCATATATAAGTGGCAATGGAAGGTATATTAATTGACTGTGTTCTCAACAAATGCTACAAATATTTCAAATATATAACCAGGTGTCAAATTGATTGCAGGGATGTAGGCTGTGTTCTCAACAATGCTACAAATGTGTCAGACTTGTTGCTAAATGTCAGTTAAAGGCGAAGCAGAAAAAGGACTATTGGTAGACTATATCTATTTCTATTTAAAATTTGTATGTAATGGCACATCCCTGCAATCAATTTGACACCTGGTTATATATTTGAAATATTTGTAGCATTTGTTGAGAACACAGTCAATTAATATACCTTCCATTGCCACTTATATATGCAACACACGAGGTAATCGTGTAACAATATAGCCTACCAATAGACCTTTCATCTTTTCTCATATTTATACTCAGTAGCTTTTAATTGATATATCCCAGAAGTAACTGGGAAAAGATGTATACTATATGAATCAATGCTACTTGATTTTGTTTTTAATGTGTCCTTTTAACCAAATAGGGGCATTCTTAACATTGATGTGTGTTGTTGTAATATGTGTTAATTTTTGTGTTAATGGGGTTAATTTCTCGATGGGGAGTGTTTATATTACTTGTGGGAGTTGTACTAGACTAGTGGGCGTTACTGCAATTACGACATAATTGTTATGTAGTCAATCTAGTTTTCCCGCCACCATGGGTATATAAGGCATTTTTTGTTTATGTTTGTCACTTTGAGAAAGGCCTCGGAGAGGCCGAAACGTTAGTCCGTGTTATTAATAAATCATTTATTCATTTTAAGTCCTGAGAGTGCGGACCCCTTTTTTCGAAGATTTGTATCTACTAATTATGGACACTGCACCCAGGCAAGTTATACCAATTGACGAGAGTGCCGACTTCTTCCAAGTCTCTTTTTATATATATATATATATATAGACAAATACAAGAGGTCCTCTGCACTAAATCAATTATCAGTATATTTAAGACATTGAAACATTTTGTGCCTTAAGCTACTAAAAAATGCCTTACCCTTTAAACAAAACAGGGATTGTTTGTCCATATATTGCATTATATTTAAGACGGCCAACTACGTCAAAGTCATCCCCAGTATGGCCAGTCCTACACTCAACTTCCATAATGAAAGTTTTTAGTAGCTTAAGGCACAAAATGTTTCAATATCCTTAATATATTGATAATGGGTTGAGTGCAGAGGATCTCTTGCTTTTGTCTAGGTGAATTTTGTGGTCACAACCTCATTGCAACCCCACTTAATGTTTTTAAAAATGATCCCCCTAGAATATCCAAATGTTGCCATCCATCCATAGTCTCAAAAGAAAAAAAAAAAAAACAGCAACACAATATACTCTGAGTATGAGAATCAGTGATGCTGTATCTGCAACAATTATTTCAGTTCAGAACTGAACACAAGCGCAAAGTCTGAAATGTAAATTAACCAGAGATGCTGCAATGGAAGCTGCAATTATCTGGTAAAGTACCATGTTATCACCTTTGCCAGAGGCTGACAGTGATTATGCATCCGCTCACCTGAGCATATTTATTGATTGCTACTTTGTAATGCTACTCCTGAAGTGAAATGTATATACACAAAACCCTGACAATTTATGCCTGCATTTCCCCTGCAATTCTCTTAATTGCAGTGCAGGACAAGACAAGCACAATTATATTTCTATAGCTCTGCTATGTAATTATGATGACATTTCTGATATTTGTCTACAGTATCACCAGTGCTCTATTGTATATGCAGCTGCTGCAAACACACCTATCTGTTGCCAAGGCTTTGTGTTCCAGAAAGAGAAATCACAAGACAATGGCAATGTCCTAAAGAAGACAAACAACTACAACAAAAAAAGTAATGGAAGCCCCTGATGATATTTTGGTGTAATCCTATGAGAGCTTCACAATGTATATTGATGTACGGTCTACGGGGAGGGTTTAAAGTATGTGTTTGGTTCTCCTTTAACCACTGCTTTACTAAGAAAGGAGGCTGCCGCCACAGTTCAAGAAATATTATATGCTGGGGTCAGTATCCATTCTGTCACTATAGACTGACCAGAGACTGACAACTCTATGGTATAATACATGGCTCTCTCTATGGCAGGGATCCCCAATTTTTAGAACCGGTGAGCAACATCCAGAAGTAAAAGGAGTTGGGGAGCAACACTAGAATGAAAGATGTTCCTAGGGTGCCAAATAAAGGCTGCGATTGGCCATTTAGTAGCCCCTATGTTCATTGTCAGGTATACATTAGCCAGTTTGTACTACTGCACATGTGCCAAAAGTTCATGAAGTTCGACTGAACTTTGTGAACTTTCGGCGCAAGCGCAGTAGTACAGACCAGCAAATGCATCCTACTGCGCATGACGGAAGAAGGAAGAACATCTTGTGGACAAGGATGACTCCAGAGAATCTGGCTGGAGGGGACCTGCATGGAGGGGGTAAGTAGTGACTTAGGTACATTTGCCCCAGGGGAGAGGTAGGCCAGGGAGGAGGAGGGATGGGAGTGGGGCCTAAGGGGGGTGGGGTTAGCATGGGAGGGGTTGAATTCCCCTTTAAGCTAGCAGAAACTGAGGAGAACATTGTCTTACAGAAGTCTCAGTGGTGGAACACAGACTTTCATTACAGTTCACTGAAGCACTTGAAAATGAAACATGAACAGTTATAATACGCCCAAATACTAAGTGAGAAAGCATGGTTAACAAGAACTGGTTTAAGGAAATAAATAATTGATGACTTACAGTAAGCATAAACGAAGGGGTAATAAAGAGAAACTTAACACGCATAGAGTTATAGCTCAATCTTAGCAATGACCTGAAAGGTTGTAGTTCAATAGTTAGGAACAAGATGTGTAAAGAAATACAGTATGATCCACACACTGATCCTAACTTGATTAATCCAGACATATTAAACTGGATCAGGTGCATCATTTTTACATACAGCTGGAGCACAGGACAGGGTGTGTAGTCCCTACTGTTCTGGATGAGAGCAACGTCATGTGTGGCTGGGTGGCATCATGCCCCTTTCATTTGTGTTGCCCTAGACCCAGGCCTTTGTGGCCCTTCTGCAAATCTGAACCTACTGTATCTCAGGTCAAACAGGACAGGTAGACTTCTTGGGAGAAGTACCTCTACTCAAGATTTATCAAAAGGGTTACACACATTACTTTTGCATGGATCAGTCATTTTAAAATACTTTCAGATAAAAAGTAGCAGCACAGTTCTGCAGACTGAGTCTCCTTTTATCTCTTTTTATTCTCTTTGGAGCTAGTGGCCTCACCAGGTGAACTTCTGTTGATAGAAGTGGGATAACTGGTTACCCAAATCATAATTCAGGGGTGCCCAAAAGGTAGATCCTTGTTGCCAAGACTCAAACAGCTTGTCTAAATGACCCTCCTATTTCATGCTTTTCATTCAGATATTTATTATGTTATAGGGATACTGTAGACTTCTGCACTGAAATCCATTTCTCAAAAGAGCAAACAGATTTTTTTATATTCAGTTTTGAAATCTGACATGGGGGCTAGACATATTGTCAATTCCCCAGCTGCCCCTGTCTGAGAGCCCATGTCTCAATAAAGCCCACCAGGCCTCACCTGGTGAGGCCACTAGCTCCACAGAGATAAACAGAGACAGTCTCAGTCTGCAGATCTGTGCTGCTACTTTTTATTTGAAAGTATTTTAAAATGACTGATCCATCCAAAAGTAATGTGTGTGTCTCACATAAAATCATTTTGATAAATCTTGAGTAGAGGTACTTCTCCCAAGGAGTGCTGTCTACAAAATACAGAGATTAATTCATATCCTATTCAACAGGATAAAAAGTAGGAGGCACTTCAGAAAAAGTGGGCTGTGCAGTCAGTCTTTCCAAATAATAGACTTCAACACAAATGTTCCCTGAGTAGTGGCAACTAACTACACACAACACAAATGATGTGATTCTGCCTATAAATGCCACACGTATTACTAATGATATATGCATTGATGGATTTTTCTTCCCTCACCTGGAGGACTTCCATGACCAGCTCCAGCTGTAGCAATGGCAAAGGCAGAGGCTGGTGACACAGAACAGCCCCGCTGGTTGTCAGATGCCTGCACTGTAACCATAAGATAAATGCTAGGGTTAGCACTGCTAATCATACTCACACAGTACATATGTTTAGAACAATACAAACATTTGCCCAACCCTTAAGAATACTTATCTAGGCAAAAGCAATAGAAATAGAAAATTGCCATTTTAAAAAAAAAAAGCTTGGGATCCTAGGATTCACGGTGCACACATCTGTTAGATCAGATAAGTCAATTAACAAGCAGAGTTGTGTTCGCCGATTGAACATGTGCAGTAGTACAACCCGGCAAATGCGTCCTACTGTGTGTGCGCCGCCAAGTGCCGATGGAAGAAGACATTGTGGAGGAAGATGACGACTGTGACCGTGCACGAAGCGACCTGCGCTTTGGGGTAATATACAAGTTAGGGGCAATATCCCGGGGAGGGGAGGTAGGCAGGGGAGGAGCCTATGGGGTGGGAGGGTCTAGGGGTTTAGCGCCGGTGGGGTTGAATTCCCCTTTAAGGCATTCCATTAAGGCAAGTCCAGCACTCTGTGGTGGGTTTTTTTTTTAACATTTAGGCTTTATAGATTTATAGCTTTAACTACACTGCCTGGTCAGTCGTGCACAGTTGCCATGCTTTTGGGTTCCAAACTTTTGGAGGCTGGGGCAATTCTGGACATCAGATTGCTTATAATAATACACACATGCCTACACTCTTGTACCCATGCTCTCGGGATGGGAAATAAATCTACACAGGGGTGTAACTACAGAGAAAGCAGACCCTGGGGGTAGAGGAGCCCCACGAGGCCCTAATTCATATACAACTGCAGTAAATATTGGTAAAACATGTCAACATCTAGACATTTTGGGAGCCTGGAAAATAATTTGATGTGGGACCCAGTGATATCTAGTTACGCCACTGACTCAGTTCATGTTACTTCTCTAGTTTGGCACTGACTTATTTGCTATATAACATGCAAATTGCATATTTTACATGAAAGAAAATATATGGTGCCATATGCGAGGGGGCAGTGTAACGATCCAGGAGAAGGAAGCAACTCTGCACCTCAGGTAGTCTTTGCATGGTCTCTTCTACTAACACTGTGGATAATGCCATATCAGTCTTCTACCTTTTGGCTCAGATCAAGTGTAGTATAGCACTGGACCTTTTGGCTAGATAACCCTTTCTTATGATCTTTTGTGAAGAACAGAGAAAAACTTGGTCCTCTGGCCATTAGGAAGCTTCATTAAAGGGGGGTTGCTGTGCTCCCATTGGGAGGTGACTGATTTATTTTAGTCAGGGGCTATGCACATGCACCTTTTGCCTAATCATGCTTCACTTCCTTTGCCCTAGCCATTAGGCAAGCGGGAAGTTATTTCTTTTTCCAGCTGCCAGCTGGAGCCTCACCACGCCAATCAATGGTATTGCACCCGCACAATCCAGCAACTTTTTTGTTTGATTTGGGCACTAGTGATGGACGAATATCCCGCGTTTCGCTTCGCCGAAAAATTCGCGAATTTCCAGAGAAATTCGCGAATTGGTGAAAAAATTAGCGAAACGAGTCGCGCGTCGCTTTCGGCGCGCGTCACGCCGTTTTCAGCGCGCTAATTTTTGCTGCCGTTTCGCGAATTTATTGGCCAGCGGCGAATCGCGGGAATTCGCCGCGAATTCGCCCCTGCCGAATAAATTCACCCATCACTATTGTGCACCACTGGATGGGTGTCATAGTCCTTAGAGCTTGACCCCAGGCCAAGACTTATGCTCCGGGGGAAGCTTCGGCAGAACCCAGGGTGTACAGGACTGCCCCTAGCCACAAGGTGAAGGGGAGTCCAAATGAACCCAAACCCCCTCGGGGGGAGGGGGGCAGGGATGATTGGGCTCATCCTAGCTTTAGCGAGGGTGGACCCATCTGCTCATCCTGTCCTTTGGTCCTGGCCTGGGACACTTGAGCAACAGAGCCCATGCCTTCGGGTAGGACTCGCTGAAGGATGATTCAATATCATCATTCCTTTAAAGTAAGAAAATAAATGTATAGGTTGTGACTAATGTTATCTAAAACAGATGCCATCTGCTTTACCCACCTCTTAAAGGTTAACCCCTATATGTTGACTTGTCGCACAAGACAAACATGAAGTCTGTACTTTAAATAGGACACAGACATAACTAATATCACGTTTTTTTCTCTCTCTTTCATGGCCATATCTGTATGCAGAATATAGTCAGATGAACATTACCATGGAAACACTCATAAGCTTCATTATCAGTCATTTGATGAAAAGGATTTTTTTCACCTTGAATTGCAGTTACCATAGAGCTGTAAAGGAAGTTATATATCCTGTGCGAGTGCTTACTATTTACCTGCATTTATATCCAGCTATTACTTGCAAGGGCGTCCTTATTATTATAAGTATAATAGAAGGGCACGGTTCAAAAGATTAGAAATGTCAGCAGGGTCGGACTGGGCCTGTGGGAGACCAGGAAAAAACCCATGGGCCCCAGAAGCAGACCCTTTTCCTGCTGTGACCTTCCTTTTTTTGGGCTTGTTGCAGCAAAAACAAAGGCATCGGGGCCCCCAGTTTGACCCTGAATGTCAGTGTTGTTTTAGCAGGCATTAAAGCTGGACATACATGCCTAGATTTGGGCAGATAATTTTGGCCAGTTTACCACTATAAATCACCACCTAATTTAGATTCAAACCTGCACCCCTACCATCATTTTAACTTTTAGCAGTACAAAGTTGCAACCAGGCAATTAATAATAGTTTAGACACAAGACATTAACTGGGTAATGTAATAAAAGGCACTAAGTTTGCCCAGTGGCAATAACCCATACAAACCAATCAGCAGGTAGCATTTACTTGCCACCTGTTTAAAAGCAAGCATCTTATTGGTTGCTATGGGTTACTGTCCCTGGGCAAACTTAGTGCCTTTAATTACATATCGGGGAAAGAGTCCTGGAAAAATATGCACACTCTAATATATGCACAATATTCACTTTATTACCAATAAAGGCAATTACAAAAATTTACAAAACATTTAAGTAATAAAATCCCTCCAGAAAAAGGACTGAGTATCTAAAGTATCAGAAAATAAATAAATACATCTAGTCTACTATAGTCAGACATTGCTACTATGTCTGTGTACTGTGAATACTATGTCATACTCTGAGGAAGTTCCTTGAAATGGGGCATGAAACACGTCAGTATTTGTTTATTGCACGGAGTCCAATGCTGGCAGCTTTTAATGTATTTCTATCAATAAAGAAAGTAACTTTTTAAAGTGATTTGGAGGAGTATGTGTCTCAATTTTTAGGTACTTTGCATTTATACAAATTGTCCTTTATAGGGTGCAGAATATGGCTGCCATACGTTCTTAGGAGGAGACGGCACTGTTCAGTAATGTGTTATATTCAATAAGATTCTGTTTCCTCATGTAGAGTACTATTTAATGCAAGTCACTTGGTGATGATGTTACTCTTTTAAAGACCAGTTGGCATTATGTGAAGAGTGTTGCTGTCTGTTGAGTGCCCTCCTCCTGCTTTGCTAAAAAATGTTAGTGCACCACTTGTTTGATAAGATTAGATGATAAGATTAATGACTTTGTAGAGACCTGAAGGGTTAACTTCCCCTCCGGTCGGAGCCTCATGGCTGAGAGTGGGGTAACTACCCAGAGTCTGAATTGGTGCAGCCTGGCTGATCCCAAAGGCAGCCACAAGGTGTTGCTGTGCACCAATATAAAAAGGGATTGCCATGTGCTCACAGCCAGCCACAGCTAAAGACTGTGTTTTACTGAGGAGAAAGTGAAACCACCTGGCAAAATGTAAGCTGAAGTTGAGTGTGATAGGCCTGCCAAGGCTGAGCAGGATCCTCCAGTGCCTGAAAGCTCAACCAGGAGGGTTTGGGGCTGGGATGCCGGATGTGTGTGCTCGCAATAACGAGAGTGCTGGTAGCTGTAGTTCAGCAGTGGAAGTCTCAGGCTCGTGCCATAGACAGCATTGGGAGTTGGATGTATGGAGGATAATACAAGCTGCATGTGTGCATGGAATAGATTTATTGCCAGCTCCAGCTCTGAGTGAGCCTACCCATCTGTGTGAATTCCCAGGGTAAGTTGTGCCTTGGGGAGGGTAGAAAAAGAGAGGATCCAGGATGGTTTCCATGGGCTTTGTTTATGCCTGCCATGAGAGATCCAATACTAATCTGGAGGGAGAGGTATTTGGGCTACTAGTGTACTTGGGATTTATTATACTAAGCCAAAAGTCAGCCAGATCTGATAATATTAATTTCACATTGCAAACCAGCTTGAAGGTGGTGTAAACTTTTGGAGCAAACCCAAACTTTTTCATTAAGAATTTTATTACATACACTGCACACTATCACAAATGATACAATTCGCAATCTCTATCACACTGTTGTGCAAGGGGCAAAGTGTTTGCAAAGCCCAAATTGTTCACTTTGCAGAGATTCATTCGCATTGCGAACAATTCTTGCTTTAGCGATCAATATTATTTTCCCCCATTAGCCTCTGAGTATTTCCTTCTGCCATGTACTTTAATATAAGAAGCTGCATCCTGTAACTTTCCTACCTCCTGTTGGGCGGTATCGGAGATGTCGTGGAGTTGAGGGGGACCTGGATGGAGAATTTTCTGCTGTATCTGTAGACGGACTGCTCTCAGGAATTGCCCTATCCAGTGAAACAGATTCTAAAACTGCAGCTGTAATTGAAAAAAGTACAATAGAATGTTATGGAGGCGAAAAAAATACTACTGTGCACCAAGAAAATTTATTTCTATCTTTAAGTAGGTGTCACCACAAAGTGCAGAAAGGAGACATGGAAAAGCCAGAGAAACAAGCCAGGCCGGCCAGGTGCCTTGCGGGTATGCACAAACACAAATAGATCAGAGAGAGAGAGCAGACAGTCAGCACGTTCCTCTTCTGCCTACCCCTAGTCCCAGCCCTGACTAGCAGTAACATCCCCAACACTCCTAAAGGGCATGTAAAGGCAAAAAAATAAAATCCCATTTTTACTTTCTTTAATGAAAAAGAAATGTATCTACAATAGACTTTAGTTAAAAAATGTATACAATGTATTCTAGTCTTGCAAAGATGTATAGCAAAGTTACAAGATGACAGCCCCCTGTGGCCAACTTTGAAAGCATAAATTATTTGTTTGATTAGGCTTGTGGTGCAGTAAGTTCATGTTTATGTTTAGTATACAAAATACACCATTTCTAACATTATTCTATTTTAGACTTTCCTTGTCCTTTAAAGGAGAAGGAAAAGTGTAAGGGGGTGTAAAGTGAGAGTGTTATGTGTATGAAATGTTATCTGTTTGAGTGACATAAATGTGCAAGGATGTAAATTTATGTTTGTTGAAAATTTGTTGGGTGTGTGTAAATTGCCATTAGATGGCAGCAGAGTTCTTTTATGTAACTTTAAGTGTAATTTCCACCTCAACCACCAGAGGCCACTGTAGGACATAGAAGGGCTATAAAAGGAGGTGCCCCGCCCAAGGTGAGTTGTCTTGATGGGAGGCGTGGTAGGAAGAACATCACCTGGCTGGTGTGTGGAGACTCAATAAATTGAAAAAGATAGACTAGGCAAGATTCAAAGTGAGCGGGCACTAGGTGCATGAGCCAGACAGGATATATAGAAAGGGCAGTTGTGGCCCCAACAAGGAGGAAAGTGGAGTTAGACTCCTACGGGCACTCCATAAGTAAGGGAATCAATGATAGCCTAGGGCTAGGTAAGAAGGACACCAAGGCTTCAGGCCAGGGCTTGGATGGAAAAGGTCCTAACTTGGAAGAGTGGAGGGGTATCACCCAAAGTTATCGGGCCACTATTGGAGAGTGGGGGATATGGGTGGAAGCATTTAACGGACCACAAGCAGTTAGGTGGGATCCAAGATCTTTAAAGGGATGGTGTGCCTACTAAAGAAAGACAGATTTCCGTGTAACATCTGTAAATGAATGTTTGTGTACAAGGGTACTATGTATGTCTGGAGAAGTCTCTGGTGTGTCTAAAAAAATTAATCTGTTTTTGAAATTTTTATTTTTCATGATTTTATGTGGAAAATACTATCATTGGGGTTTACTTTCCATTTAAAATGGTAAGCTCCGCCCACAAATGCTGTTTGCACTTGGGGGTGTCAAGACTTACCTGAAACTCTGGGCCGGTGCAGAAAACCGCACCCCAGGGTTATACCAGTGAGCACCACAGAGATTTCTTCTTCCTCTTTCTTCATGCGAATGTGCATGCGCAGTAGAACGAAAAGTCGAACTTTAACTAAAAAGTCAGCTATTTGGTTCTTCTACTCATGCGTTTTATCAGGGAAATTTGAAGAAAGAATACGGAAGTAGATCTCTCTCTGTGGTGCTCGCTAGAAAAACCCTGGGACGGTGCAGTTTTCTGTCAATAGGAGCACTGGCCTGCGGTTTTAGGTGAATCAATACAATCACTTGGGGGTGTCTAACATTTGGCAACCCCAAGTGCAAACAGCATATGGAGGTTAATCTATGACTGAGGAGGTAAACCAGCACCAAATACTTATATCCCTTCATTTATGGGACACAGAACAAATATTCTGTAAGGAACAAAAGCTTGTCTACACACTGTGTGAGCATTTTAAAGGGGAGCTATCACCAAGAATGTATATAGAGAATAAAGTACCACCTATTGTAAAATAAGGACAAGTTACCAAGGAGTTCCATGACCATATTAAAGCACAAGGCCGAAGGCCGAGTGTTTTTATACAGGTCATGAAACTCCAAGGTTACTTCTAATATAATGAAGTACTTCTAATAATAATTTCCATGGTTTGGGTTATGACCCTTGGTTCCAGTAAAGCAAACCTGAACCCTGTGCTTCATTCTTTTCAGCAACAGTTTGGGGGTTTGTAAAGGCAGCTTACCGGTTACTTTTGTATCACATTGTATACTGAATACAAAATGTAAAAAAAAATAAAGCATCAATAAAGGTTTTGATTTTGAGAGCTTTAAATCGTTTCTTGTTTTTCAGCAAAATAAATGAATTTCTGTGTTTTTACAGGGCAGGGCTGTTTTAAGGAACACGAAAAAGTAAAGGTCTGCAAGCCTCCTGCAGTCACCCTAATAAAGTTATTGTACGGCCACCAAGCAAGCAAAGGTATTTATAATGAGGCAAACAAAAAAAAGGCAATAAAGAAATTTCTCCATTTTGTGTGTATTGCTGGAAACAAATAATCATAGCCTCACAACCCACCTACTTGGGTGGAAAAAAACATTCCCGCTAAAGATTGTTCCAAAAGGAAACTAAAGTAAAATTATATAAGAATGTTGCATTGAAGAGCTCCAGGTTCTTAAAGTGAGAGTGATGTGATTTCTGGGGGCATGCTTCGTTAAAAGTTACACCATTTGATAACATACTACCTATAATGATAGGCCCTAAGCAAATGCTCCTTTTGATTATTTTAGAGAATAAATTGTGTTGTATAAATTTACTTCTAGTAACATTTAAGGCTGAATACCTCTTCGAATACTTCTTCTCAATTTATTACACAAATCAATGCGTGGGTTTTCAGAATTCTCATCCATGGATCCGGGACTTTGCTCTGGAGAGGGGAGTCCTTTACTAAGATCAAGAGGTACTTTAGCAGTTGTGGGAGGTGGAGAAGTGGCAGGGCTGAATACAGAGGTAGGGCTGCTGGCACTAGATGAAGTGGATAAATCCAAAGCTCCAATTCTTGAGTTCAGTGGAGAATTAAGTGATAGTTTCCTGGCCCTGATTGGAGAAGAGGTTCTTGAAAGAGACACGGGTGGAGGTGAGGATAACTTGCGACAGAGATGTGGTGACTTCCCATCGCTGAAGTTTTGGCTTATAGCAAAAAACAGTTCCAGGGATCTTAGAAAGAAGAACATTGTCAAACTATACATGGAAGGCTTTAACACATTTTTTAATTGATATTAATAATGTAATAAAACATTTTTGACTCACATCAATGAAAGTTTGTTTTATACATGTTTGCATATTAGGCTACAGGCCATACCTTACTGATGGGCCTCAGTGTGCCTTGTAACTTGGCTTATAAAGACCAAGGTGGGACATGTTACATATACTATTAAGACACTGAATAAAATAAAGTTCTGTGTGTATGCATGGCTCTCAAAGTGCGTTTATAAGTAAAAGACATATAGTGACCCACAATCCTTATGACTTTAAATCCCCTACATGTGCTATTCCCCTAGTTTCTAAGCAGAAGCCTTAGTATCTAAGCCATCTTATTTATATATCTATTTTAATGACCCATAGAGAAAGTGACCACTTCCTGTCAAACTTTGATATGGTTATTGGAAAGGGGTGGTTCTTGATCTTTGGCCTCTATCTTGTAAAGTAGGTGGACATGTGCTGGAAAGCCTGGTGTCAATAAATCCGGATAAAAGTTATGCCCTAGAGGGACACCCTTTCTAGAGAACGTCAGGGTATGCTATTGAATTCTAGTAAAGTAATATAGTAAGGCATAGCTAGACATAGCAGACTTGTGCTCCTCCTAAGGATTGATAGCCGGAGGTAGCTCTCCCTTAGGCATAACTGGCCTAAAGTGAAGGGACTACAGTGCAAACGATATTCAGGTTTAGAATTTACTCCACAAACATATGCACTGGAGGTTATGCATGTTCTACCATCATTTGCTGGTACAGTACATTTTGGTCCTCTGCACTCAACCCATTATCAATATATTTAAGACATTGGGGGGAATTCACAAAAGTGTCGGTAAAAAAACCCAGAAGTGGCCGTCGACAAATTTGTAAAATGTCTTAGAAACAGCAAATTCACAAAGGCAGATGTTACATCTCTGAATGTCTCGTAAGTCCAACAATTTTCTAAAATGTCGTATATCTTTTCATCGTACAGACAACATTTTAAATACATTTTACAAGACATTTTAAAGACTTTTAAAAGACAATTTGACCGACAGTTTCATTTTGGAGAGCCTAATGTGTCGGAAAAATTGTCGGCAAAAAAAAAAAGAGTTTACGAGTAATTCATAAAAATGTCAGGGAAAGTGGAGCAGAAAAAACCACGCCCACTTTTCACTACACTTTTTCAAAAGTGTCGTATATGTCGGAAAATAGGTAGGGAAATGCTCTGTGAATTTGTCGTCTGTTGCTAAGACATTTTAAAGACATTTTTTCCTTCCCGACACTTTTGTGAATTCCCCCCATTGAGTCTCAATGTCTTAAATATATTGATAATGGGTTGAGTGCAGAGGATCTTGTCTTTGTCTATGTATTTTGTGGTCACAGACTCATTGCACCCCCGCCTAATGGTTTTAAAAATTAGTGGTGAGCACAACTTTTTTCTTGTTAACAGTACATTTTGGGCCAAGATAGAGTTATACTTACTTAGGAGCAAACCCAATTGCTAGTGCCAAGAATGCCAAGGGTTAACTTATATACACTAATACGTATGGGACACAGCACTGACACAAATTGGAAAAAATACTTTACCTTAAAGGAATTGAAGTGGACGGTCTTTTGTAAATATCAGCAAGCTTCTCAAGCACCACAAATGCAGTAGTAAATATACGATAGGTGTGCAGGAATGTATTGAGAAAATCAATGCTGAGGAAGCGCAAGTCAGTTAGTCTCTCCAACAGGCGTTCCACACTTGCATAGCGGATCTGAGGGACTTTACATGAGTTTAGTGTTCTGCTAAAGCAGATATCCACATCATCTTTATGTAATCGGGCATCTGATCTAAAATACACACAGACAGTTTTCACTTAATCGGCTCCATAAAAACATGGCTTATTTTATCATGTCAGTTACAAAGTGAATTCAATTCTTATAGATAAAAAAACAGCTTTACCTTTAAGATATATGCATTCAAAGGAGTAATATACATAGCTGGGTCTAGTATCAAATACAGGTATTGGACCGGTTATCCAGAATGCTTGAGACCTGGGGTTTTCTGGATAACAGATCTTTTTGTAATTTGGATCTCCATACTGTAAGTCTACGAGAAAATCATGTAAACATGAAATAAACCCAATATTCTGGTTTTGGCTCCAATAAGGATGCATTATATCTTAGTTGGGATCAAGTACAAGCTACTGTTTTATTATTACAGAGAAAAAGAAAATGATTTCTTTTTAAAAATGGGATTTTCTTGGATAAAATGGAGTCTACAGGAGATGCCTTTCGGTAATTAAGAGCTTTCTGGATAACGGGTTTCCGGGTAACAGATCACATACCTGTATACTAAATTATACACAAAAATATAATTAAACTATAGTTTTTCATGGGATCCAGTACCTCTACAACTTCAGAGCAAAATAAACTTCTTGAATAATAACAGACTAATAATAATGACTACTCCTTAATCTGAATGAGAAATTATTTCACCAAGGGGGATAGAGGAGTTATTAGAAATAAATCATTATTTCTATTTAAAGGGGAACTATTGCAAAAATGAAAATTTAATATAAGTTCCAGCATACTGAAATAAGAAGGTTTCTAAATATATTTCAAAAATATTTTAAATTAAAAATTCAATATAATCAAGTTAATGTTCAATATTATTCTCCTCATTCTGTCTTCTTGCAACAGTTGGGTGTCCTTGACAGTTAGATCCAATATAATTATGGGGGGCTTATTTTGACGTGAAGATGTATGAGCTCACTCTATTAAAATCACCAGACATCATGTCTCTCTACATGCAGGATTTGTGCAAAAGGCAATTATTTTGTTAGATTTTGTACGGGAATCAGTTGGGTTAGCTCTAATTCATCTTTTATGAAAGGAAGCTCCCCCTATAAGATATATTGGATGTAACTGGCGAATATCTGACACCCAACTGCTGCATGAAGCCAGAATGAAGAGAAACAAATCCTGAGAGAGGGATAGTGATAGTGAAGATAAACTTGATCATTTCAGAAACAATGTAGAATATTTAATTGATTGTATTAAGAAAGTGTCTTCCTTTAACATGGACAGTGATGGTTAACATAAAACCATGATCATTCTGTTCTTGAAATTAAGAAGAAGTAAAACTTTAATCTGAGCTGTGAACCCTAACTAACGGATCTGGTCTGTGTTGTAAAATGGGAGTGGACTTTTTAGAGCTTATTCCTCTTATCTTTGCTTAGGGAATGTGCAGTACAGTACTTACCTGATCATGTGTGGGACTGTAACTTTGGAGTTCTCCTCAAATACATTGCTCATGAAGCCATTGCACCTTATGTTCTCTACACACTGGAGACAAATTCAGAATAGTAATGGAATAAACAGCAAACTAGGAGTGAAATCCACATTATATATAGCTACAGAGCTTGTGTAAAATGTCACTGTAAATTCAATGTCAGTATGGAGAAACATGTATGCATTTACATAAAATGAACCTTTACGAATGGATTATATAACCTTTTGTGATGGGTATGCTTGGGACCTAGGATAAGGGGTCTTTCCATAATTTGAATTTGAATTGATAGAGTATTTGGATACAAAATCTAATTTAGTCGAATTAGGCTAATTTTGTTTCTTATTATCTCACAGACACACAAATTTTTTTGTAAATACAACTCGAATGTATGAGTTTGGTTGTAAAAGAAATTCAAATTGTGGGAAAAAAATCACATTCGATTTTTGATAAATCTGTCCCTAAATGTATCTGAAAGGGAAAGCATAGGGCAATGTACCTGGCTGATATCACTTGTCCAAGCAGCTTTTTCTTGACGTGAAGGTGCAAGAAGGACCACAGTAAAAGGAGGTGAATCCACTGATTCTACAACAATCTTGAAATCCAAATGTCCAAAGACATACCCTGTGCCCTTTGCTAAAGAGAGAGAGAGAGAGAGAGAGAGAGAGAGAGAGAGAGAGGAAGGCATTACCGCAAGTTCAGTAACAAAAATAATTAACTCACTCAAAAATGGAACATGGAAATAAATTTTAGACTGATGTAAACAGTTATATTCTGAGACAGCTTGCATTTGGTCTTTGTTTATTATGATGTTGTGGTTTTTAAATTATATGCTTTTGTTTTGCAGCTCTTTAGTTCAGAGTTTAAACTGTAATCTTGTTGCTATGGCCTTACTTAGCCTTGCAACCTACATGTAGTTTGGACAGAAAGAATTTGAAAAAAAAAAAAAAGAACAGTGGAGACCAACTGTCTCCAGCAAAAGAATTGCGTTTCATTTTAGGTACTGGCTTTTCTTTAAAGCGGACCTGTCACTACACATAAAAAGCTGAAAAGTATAATAAAATTTATTTGCAAATGAAACATGGAAGTCAAATTCTTTTTTTTTTTTTTTTCATTAAAACATTCATACCTGTTATAAGTGTACCTGAGCTATCAATCAAATATTATCTGCCTGTCAGGGCCCGAAGGCTCCTCTAGGATCTGCAGACCAAGGAGGAAGCAACAAGTCTAACACAGTTCATGGTATTCAAAGGGTTGAAGTCAGTCAATTCCAGACAAAAAGCCAATTCAGTCAGCGAGGTTCTTAGCCCAAAAGGAGTCAAGATCAGTATAAGTAAATCCCACCCAGGAACACAATAAATAAAACCTATAATTGGGCAATGTCTGCAAGGTTCTGTCATCTTTTATATGCCTATTTTCGTACCAAATGAGCGTGATGATTCTGCATCACATGCTGATGTTGCATGTTGACGCTGCGCATTTTGACGCGTCATGACGATGTGCATGGTTTGATTCAAGTAGGAGAAAGAGAAAAAGTAGTAACCCCACACTTAGGTTTCTAAAACATATACTATATAACGTAACCATTTTTATTAGGTAAAATCTAAAAGGGATAACTCCCAATATGCAATATATACAAATCGAAAATTTGGATTTGTATATATTGAATATTGGGAGTTAGCCCTTTTAGATTTTACTTAATAAAAACGGTTACGTTATATAGTATTTGTTTTAGAAACCTAAATGTGGGGTTACTACTTTTTCTCTTTCTCCTACTTGAATCAACTTACTACTAGTAACCACACCTCACACTAATTGGTTAAACTAGTTAATTCGTGAATTTAAAGATGTGCATGGTTTGACGCATTAGCGTCAGAAAGAGCCATATGGGAGACTTGGGCGCCGCCATCTTGCCTATGGCGTCAGAGAACACCGGAACGCCGGTAAGGATTCCTTACACTGCCTGAGGCATAGGTGGGGCAGTCAATTATATTCCATTCAGCAATTCCTACATTTCTCCCGACCTCTTCAGGCTCTATAATTGTGTAGGGCACTGTGCATGGACATTAGGCCCCCCATTCTGGTACATACACAAGATTTTGGAGGGATAAACAACTTTCCTAATAACAGTTTCCACAAAACGGCTGCTGCCTGCTTACTGTGATTGTGTAATTCCAAGGGGCAAAATGGCCAGATATCCAATCTGCAGGGAGATTGCAAATTTAACAGGCGCAGATAACAATTCGCTAGCAAAAGATTACATCGCTATGAAGTTTTGCGCCCTTTCACTAGGTCCATTTTCGTTACAGTGAACAATCATTAATTGCAAATTCATTAAAGTGCAAAATTTCATATGTAGATAAGAAAAATAGTGTAAGTAAATTTTATTTTGCTCATCTAATGATAGAAAATAATTTGGAATTATTTCTTAAAGGGATACTGTCATGGGAATTTTTTTTTCTTCAAAATGCATCAGTTAATAGTGCTGCTCCAGCAGAATTCTGCAATGAAATCCATTTCAGTCCACTTCCTGTCCTTTTCAGAAAAGGTGACAGGGCAACCATTGATCTTGCTGTGCTCCATTTCTCCTGCCTGGCTATTATTACTGACAGCGTGCAGCTTCTTCTCCTCCTTGTTGGATTCGGTGCCCAGCGGTTTCTGGATGAAGAAAGAAGACACTCTGGCAAGGCAGTGGTGGAGGTGTGTTGGGCATGTTTTGCCGACCTGCTAGTGCTAAACGGTTAAGTGAGCTCGAATCCAACAAGGGGGAGAAGAAGCCGCTGCACGCTGTCAGGAAGAATAGTCAGGCAGGAGAAATGGAGCACAGCAGGATCAATGGTCGCCCTGTCACCTTTTCTGAAGAGGACAAGCAGTGGAGTTTCTGAAAGTTAGTTCTAAATAAAGACTTTGTGATTTTAAAGTTTAATTTGTGTTGGTGTTTTTTTTGTTGTATAGAAAACATTTTTTTGATGTTACTGTTCCCTTAAAAGGAACTTGTCACCTTAAAGGGATACTGGCATGGGAAAACATGTTTGTTTTTTTTCAAATGCATCAGTTAATAGTGCTGTTTTTTTTTTTTAAGTTTAATTTGTGTTGGTGTTTTTTTTCGTTGTATAGTAACAGATTAAAAAAAATGTTTTTGATGTTATTGTTCCTTTAAATAATAAAGAAATCATAAAACATCAAAATGTCAAGTTCACTCCTGCTGACTAAGTAATGGAGTGGCACTAACAAATTAGGGAACGGGCTTTGTATTGCACTGATACCCACATAATTCACACTGCAGTGCAGACAATAAGGCATGGGGAAATCAGACAAGCATCATTAAATGCTGCTGAAATACAGACACAAAGCATGGCTTTTATAGATCATTTGTTTGACAACTTCAACTAAAAACAATGGCAACTGCATACTGCGCAGCAAGCTGTCTGTTAAATGCTTATAAGACGTGAAACTAGAAAAGGAATACAGTGTGACCAGGTATGGTTAGCTCTGCAAGAGAGTGGTGCCAATTGCTGAAGACATGGTAGATCAGTGGGTATAGTCAAGTAAAATGGACTAGAAATAGTAATGGGAGGTTTTCTGAGAAAGAGCCAGTGGAGAAGATCTGTTTATTGGTAACACTTCAAGTTGAGCCTTAAGGGCCCTGTGAATATAAAAATGTGGTCATTGGGTTATGAAGCAGGGGCCACAGTACAAAAGCACAAAAGCTAATCCCTTAGTGCTCATTCAGGAAGGCACTTGCAGTCCCTCATATACAGCACTCCATGATGATCACAGAGTAAGGATGCCCAGCTAGTCCTGTCCTTACCACCTGCCCTGAGGTAGGAGATAAGATAGGGCCCTAATTAAGTTGTGAGTCCTGCTGCTCTTACCTTGTGCCTCAGAAACATTGGTATAGGCAGAAGGGGGGCATTTAGGTACCACCTGCCTGTCCCTTTTGAATAAAGTTTGACCTAACACAGGCAATTTTTGATTCAGAATGCAGTCTGTAGCTACAGTCTGTGGCTATTTGCACAATGGCCCATGCAGTGGGCAAAGTGCATAAATATCCCACTGCCATAGGACATGAGGAAAACAAGGCAAAGCACATGAGTCTCCATGGTGTATTTATGTAATTAAAAAATTACAAATGAATTGACTTCCGGGAGGTGGGCCTATTCAATGGCTGCATTTTAGAGAGCTCAGGCTCCATCGGGAGTTTCGGGCTGCCTAACCTTATATCAAATGCCCCAGGCTGAGTGGCTTGGACATCTGGAGATCGACAACCCACAGACCTACATACCCCAGGGAGCCGAACTGCATCCTCTCATCCTGACATGTGCTGTCCCAACAGCAGTCAGCGTGGCAGGCGCCATTTTGCTGACATCACGAGCTATTGGTGCGTGCAGAGGACTTGCATAATAAAAGCAACAAGATACAGAGCTTTTTAAAGTCCCTTCACTGCACATTGGTTGTGCCTCAGGCCACTTATATTGTGCAGATCGGGATAGTGCTCTATTCTATCAGCTAACACGCAGGAGCACAGTACCACATGCATAGTGGTAAGAACTAGCTACAACCACATGGCTGGCCAGCAGAATCAGAATTGTTGACTGAAAAATTGAGCACACTAATTTGGAGAACACGTCAATTTTTATAGGAGTGTCAAATACGACCTCATTTCAAACGTGGCACTATTAGTGTTTGTGCAATGCCCTGCATACTATATAACTGATGTACAACACTATGGTTCACAACCTGGGAGAAGGAAACAACTTACTAATTATAAACAAACTTTGAGGACAACCACCACATTTCAATAATAGTGGTGTATGATTACTTCAACTGCTTTCCATCCACTGCAATAGTTCCAGTCAAGAATATGCAAGGTGTTGGAATGTAACCATGTGGGAGTATACAGATACTATCCATTTCACTTTTATACAGTCACCTCAGCTTAAGCAAATTGTATATCTATGTGTAGACCATGTGTCTCAACAACTAAAATTTAATTCTCTATAGAAAAATGTTATATCTCTCTTCAAATTGGGTTCCTCATCAGATCCCAGTGTAATCTACCTCCATTTGCCTAAACTGCCTGACAATCCCTTGACGTCTGCGGAACTTGCTGGTCACTATGCACATATATCTAGCAAATAACTCACCTTCCAAACTGGAAAAAACTGCTAAAAACTTAAATAAAGATCATCTCAAGGATAAAAGAGAAGAAAAACTTAAACATCAACAAAAAAAATCCCAGGACCTTCCCTTTAGTGAATCAGCGCATTGGACTGATTCACAACCAGACAACATGGAGCCGTCCTCCGTTAGCACTTCGTTAGCAGTTCGAGAATTCATCAAAGGCACAATTCCCCAGTTCAATAGCGACAGACCTTACAGCAATGCAGAAGTCTTGGAACAACTATCTTCTCAAACTGGCAGACTACAGGAGGCGGAACAACTCATCTCAAATCTAGAAGATGACTTAGACAAAGCAAAACAACATATTGATAGTCAGGACCGAGAAATAACAATTCTTTCGGAAAATGTGGACGACCTGGAAAACAGGAGCAGGCGCAATAACTTAAGGATAATTGGCATTCCCGAATCAATTAAAGGTACTCAACTGGAACATTTTCTAACCAGGCAATTACCAGAGGCTCTGACTCTTGAAGATGCTGTGCCATTCACAATTGAATGTTTTCATTGCATCGGTCCAGAGAAGTCTATAGACAAACGTCCCTGACCGGTGATAATGAGACTGCCTAACTATGTAGCCAAGATGAGAATCCTGGTGGCAGACCAGAAACAGGAAAATTTCATGTGTCAGCAAATGAAACTCCTTATCTTCCAGGACTTCTCTGCATTGGTGGCAGCAAAACGGAAAGCTTTTGTTCTGGTGTATAATAAACTTCTTAAGACAGGCAAGACATTTTCCTTGCCTTATCCAGTTGAGAGTACTAGTAGATGGCAAGCCATCCTTCTTCAAGAAACTGGAAGAGGCCCTTCAACACTTTGAACTAATAGGAAGTAGGCAACGTGACCATTACATTACAGTATGAAGCCAGTTGAAGAGATAACAACTAGCAGGTTTATTAATGACTGCTTACCAGAGCATACAAGTTAAAATGTGTTTGCATTACTGCTGATTATCTTTGCTACATGGGTTGGTCTTTAGACATGACTAAGTTATGGGTTTGGATGATTACTTTTTATTGCCTTTATAGGTTTTTGACAAGTTCTAAAAAAATTTGTGTTATATGATAAGAAAATTGCACCTTTTTGAAATTGAATGTCACAGGTTAAAACCCCATGGTATGTTACCCCAATTGAGCGAGTTCCGCAGCTTTGAGGGACAGGGGAATTCATTTGTTTATGTTATTCTAATAATACTTTATCACTTCCGAAGTGCTACCACATCCAATGTCAGATAATTATAATGTTCATCCCTTGACAAAGGGACTTTATTCGGCTAATTCTAAGCCCACGTTGAAAATCCTCTCTTGGAATGTAAAAGGATTAAACTCGCCTTTAAAACGGAAGAAAGTTATTCAATCTCTTAAACCCATCCATGCACAAGTCATATGTTCACAAGAAACACACTGGAGTAATCTAGAAGCCTCTACCCTTAAGGACTCCTGGATAGGACTGCTGTCAGTCTCACCCTATGTATCATTTTTTCTACCTTTTATAAGTAACCCACAATTTTTTAACAATTATACAGGTCAGCCTTTTTCAACATGAACAGAAAAGGGGTTTACACAGATAAGACATTTACTGCGTACATCTGCATTGTCATATTCTATTACTGGCCTGAAAGAACAATATCTTCAGATTGTATGGGATTCATTCTCCTTTTTATAATTAAGACATTATGCACAAATGGTTATAAGGGCTTTTCCAACACAAGACATTGATAATCCTTGAGATCGATTGTTTAGATCAGCTTCTATATAACCCTCTTTTTCCCTCATATACAGAATTAAAAAACCTTTGTTATCGACTAAAGATGTTAAAAGAGGTATAGGAAAATGGTTACATTGCATCCAGAGCTTACCCTTGTTCAAAGGGTGCCATGACCTGCATTTGCATCCAAGAGATGGACTGTATTTCTGTTAAAGGAGTGGTCTGCCAGTTTTTATTTAATTATGCTTACCCCTACTACTACTTTCTTCTCAGTGGTCCCTGGATCCAGCTCACTCTATGGACACTGGATTAATGTAGTAGTCTCCTGAACTTGTAATGTATTTCTACCTGATCAAGAGTTTGTTATTCCAGAAGCTCCCTAATTTAATCATCATTTTCATCATCATCATCATCATCATCATCATAATCTTCATTTATACATCCTTATATTGATTTATAACAAACAGGGCTCTTACAATAATTTAACAAACAAGGGTTGCAGAGTAAACCCAATCAGTGGGCCCTTTCCACAAAAGTTTACAATCTTAAATATTATTGGAGTTAAAAGAATTAATGTCAGACACCCTTGTACTGGTAGATTGTACTGGTAGGTATTGGGCAAATGCCTCCTTTGCCCATTTATTGGATTAGTGTTGCTAACTGCACCACACTGAAAAAAAGAGGTTATGTGTTGATGTTTAATCAGCGTATCTAAGCAAACTACATAGCCTTCAAAGTGCCTGGTGCCTGCCAGCTTATAACAGGGCAACAGTTAGGTGTCTAGAACACCTGGGGTTAGTGGTCTGATTGTAAATCTCACTTACATTCATCTTCACCCAGATCTGGTTCTTCAATTAATGTGCATTCTATCAAGGACAGGACTCCCCCTGTCTGTACAGAAAAAAAGACAAATGTCATAGATACATACATTCATGCTGCTACCAGGGCACCAATGCTAAGCAGTTTAGGTGAAGTCCCTATAATGTGATGTTTTAAAGCAGTGGTTCTCAACCTTCCTAGTGCTGTGACCCTTTAATGCAGTTCCTCATGTTGTGGTGACCCCCAACCATAAAATATTAAAATATTGCCAGCCCAGAACGGATTGTTAGGAAAGTACTGGAGACAGTGTGACTGCATAAAGGTCTGTTTTCTGTGTGTAGTGCAGCAAAAACATTTTGCCACACCCATTTTGTGGTCACCCCCCCAATTACCATGTTAATTTTACAATTTTTAAATGGGCAGGGAGAGCTGTATGGCAGTCCCTACTAAGGGGATATAGAAAGTTGTAGTGCAACTGGCTTCCCTACACAGGTTACTGAACTACAACTCCCAGCACCAAAACTCGGAGAGCTATAACCTTGCCCCAGGGCTAGTGGGGAGAGAGATGAACCTGCTCCTGGAACCCCTTATTAAGTGACCCCTGTGAAAGGGTTGTTCGACCCCCAAAGGGGTCCCGACCCCCAGGTTTTTTGCAACTAGTACCTTCAAATCATTGTGCTTGCAGCTTGGAGAGGTGTGTTTTTCTAGTAGTATATTCAGAATGTCACTTGTATATTTGGGTCATTCATATTCAGATAGTGTAATGAATACTCTTTAACCAACTACAGCATGTACACTATTCACATCAATATTATCCACTGCACATTTAATAAGCTACTGTGTACTATGCAAATTTCTTGCAAATGCTAATTTGTTGATGTCCCCATGAAATCAAATTATCTTGTAAAATGCTTGGGGTCAGTGTTGTAATCATATATCCCACCAAGCATAGTGCCAGGAGCAGTACAGAGGTGGGGAGAAATGCCAGGGAGGCATGATAAATGGAACAAAATAAACATTTTTCTGCACAGTGACCATTTATAAATGATGTAAGCCCACATAGAATGAAACAGTAAGAGAAAAACTGCTCTAACATATAAACTAACCCCTGTCTATAAATTAAAATTCCCCTGAAGTGATGTCTAATTAATTTCTGTTAATTTTCTGCCAAGCATTAATAACTGGCTGCACCACTGAGAATTGTTAGAGGGGCCGATAATCTGCCATAGTAAACTAGTGAAGCAGATGGCTTGCCTATTTCTAGGGGGCTGACATAATTGCATCAGGGAATGAAACCATATCAATGCTTTGATAGTTGGCTTTCTCTTAGTTTCCTTGTATGGAAATGTCCAATTTCGAAGGGTATTTAATTTAATTCAATATTGCAGAGAGAAGAAACACACTTAATATATATATATATATATATGTCCTACCTTATATGTAAATAAAATTAAACTATAATAATACTTTATTTAATATGCCCCCACATGCCTAGCCCTTCATAGAATGCAGTTACCAGTGAGATGCTAGAAGCTGCAGTCCAACTACAATAGGGGGTGTATTTATTAAAATTGGAGACATCGGTAATGTTGCCCACAGCGATTAGATTTGAATAGTCACAAGTTAGAAAACAAAAGCAAAGACCTGAAGCATATTATCATAGAGAGGCAAGTATAATAAGAAAGGACTGATATTAGTTTCCCTCAGTCTCTGTTATTTTTTAAAAAAAAGCTATGTGAAATAAAGTTATCTTTTAGGCTGTATTTTTTATTGATGTATTTTTTTGGTGAGCCACGAGTGGTGTGAACTACAGCAGTAACTCTGCAGTAAATGACTCTGAAACTCTTTTTCATGGTTAGATTGGTCTCCGGACTGCTTTAGAGCATCATTACGTCTCCTGAAATGAACCTGAAATTAGCGGTGCTTCTCCCACTGAAGAGCTAGAGCCTTTTATATACTGACCACTAACTTGTTTCTTACCTTGAGTAAATGCAGTTTCCCCCCTGAGCTTCTAGTGCAAATCAAAAAATGCTTTGTGAATAAAAAGCATTGTCTCTCCCCTTCTCTTTTCAAAGACAACGGGCCCAGGCGGACTTTGCTAAGTTTCCCCCTTTCCACAGAAGGAACTTGAATGAGAGTACCTGGACACAAAACAGTTATCAATGATGAAAATACTTTTGCAGCAAACTAAATACGTCCTCCAAACTACATAAAATTATAATTAAATGATGTAAATTGTAATTGTGGCCTCCAGTTCCCACTGTTATAATTATTTATAGTCAGGCCCCAAACTAAAGGAAAAATTAAAGTCCTGCTTGAGTAGGTGCAGAACCGAGTGCTCAAAAGTAGGACTGTCTGTCTCCCTTACAGTCTATAAACTGCTCCCAATGTCTGCCCAGACTACTCCAGACAAATGAAAGTTTCAAATCAAGTAGATTGAAATTAGTGTTTTTATTTTTTAACATACTGTATATATTTATATATACAAATGTAACAAGGCAGCACTCCTTTATAATTGGAATGCCTGGGCAATAGCAGCTACATTATCACAGCTCATCAATATCCTAGAGTACAGCTCATCAATATAGAGTATTGCAAAGAAACAAGCTTACCTTGGCGTACAAATGTCTGGCTTGTATCTAATAAAATATCACAACCTTCCACAATCATTCTCTCAATAGAAAGGTTCTTGCGGATGTTCTCTGTGTCGCTGACTTCATCATGCATAACCCTACATAAATGATATAGAAACATGCCGTGTTAGCTTTATATCCAGGGCTTAAACATCTACTGACCATATCACAGATATTATTAAACTCATAAGCGAGGCCACATTCTTTCTTTCCTATGTCTAAGCTGCTCTCTTCCCTTTTTCAGTCAAGAAAGAAAACTTTGTAATGACTGTTGGCACTCTGGCCCTCGGGGCATAACCATACTAATCAAAATACCGTATCTTGGCCACTGCCTCTCTTTATACTGAATTGTAAATGGTTGCTCACTAGAAAATACAAACTGCGATTAAGAAAGTATTGTTCAAGAACAAGAAGTCGGCATTCCTGAATGATATTCATATAACAGTGATGCACTGGGTCATAGAGTAACCAGCTGGTAGTGACGAATTAGCCAATTATCTTTGAGTGGAATGCAACATTAAAATGCTTTTATGTGCCATATGCTTATACTCTGGATCAGAGGTGTAAGAGTAGGAAGTACACATGTCTTAGGCTGGCCATAGACGTACAGATATGAATGCTCAATTCGTATAATTTTCGGATCATTTGTGGAGTGTCCCGATTTTTCGTGCCGTGACGATCGGTTGTTCAATCGATCAGACAGGTTAGAAAATTTCTGTCAATAATATCTCTGCATGTATTGCTGATCTGATGATTTTCAGTGGGAGACTGTAACAAGTTTTTGATAGACTTTCGTATGATTGCGGTCAGGGCAGAATATTGTCTGATCTGTTCTTTTACTACTTTATTCAAACTGAGCGTTAGTGGGAGATTGGGGGATAGGAAGTCCGATTGTTCGTCTGATATTGCAGGAAATCTGCACATCTATGGCCACCTTTAAGCTGTAGCCTTGAATCAGAATGAGAAAAAAATCATGTTTTTTTCTATGCAGACCACGAACCTCCCATATCTTGAGAGCAGTACACATAACTTTACCTTCATTAAGTACTTTTCTGCACTGCCACAATTCCTTGCAGGACAGAAAATAACCTTTTCAAATTGGTATGCCCCATTAACGTGTATTGCTTTCATTCTAATACAATGCTCATGAACCTGTTGCTTAATAATTCAGGGTGTGTTAAAGGAAAACTATACCTCCCAAACAATGTAGGTCTCTATAAGAAATGTTTTGTATAAAAGTGCTCATATGTAAAACCCTACTTACTGTAAATAAACCATTATCATTATAATATACTTTCTTAGTAGTATGTGCCATTGGGTAATCCTCTATAGAAAATTGACATTTTAAGAACTAAGGGCTGCCCCCTGGGATCCTACGACATAATGCACACAAACAAACCAAGGGCAACCATACATGTTAGGTCACCTGAGAGCTGCAGTATTTCTGACCAGGTGGGAAGTTCTCTATATATAAACCTACAAGAGAGGCAATTGAGACTGTAAGAAATCAACTGCAGCAAGATAACACCCTCAGCAGCAGAATGAAGCTCAGCCCTTACCAAGTATGTTTGTTACTAGATTTGTGCCTTAACACCACATATTTCAAATACAAGGACCTCTTTTATTGGCAGAAACATGGCTGTGCAATGGGTTCTCCAGTCCCTCCCGTTGTAGCTAACTTGTACATGGAGGAAGTGGAAAGAAGGGCTTTACTTACATTCCAGGGAACTACACTGGTTCAGGTATGTGGATGACACTTGAGTTAAAATCATATCCAAGTAAGTGGCGTCCTTTAGAGAACACCTTAACTCAGTGGACAATAACATCAAGTTCACAAGGGAAGATGTCCACGAGAACAAACTTGCTTTTTTGGACTGTTTGCATCCAAGAGGGGAGTAACTTAAAAATTAAGTATACAGGAAATCTACTCATATGGATCAATATCTGTTGTTCAATTCCCATCATTCACTGGAACACAAACTAGGTGTCATTAGAACTCTGCACCACAGGACGGAATGTGTGGCAACTGATACAGAGTCCAAGGACAAAGAGCATAAACATCTCAGAGGAGCTTTGAAAGCTTGTGGCTACCCATACTGGGCCTTTGTCAAAACAGCAGCAACCAAGCCCAACAGGAACATCAAAAGAAATAACCCCCTCGAGACACATAGTAGGCAAAACATAGTCATTCCATATGTACCTGGGGTGTCAGAAAAACACAGGAGGATTTTCAACAAACACCACGTCCCTGAGTTTTTCTAGCAACACACTGAGGCAAAAACTGGTATACCCAAAGGATCCAACACCAAAAGAAAGACAGCAAGATCCAAATCTTGGATAAAGAAGACCTCTGGTTTGAAAGAGGAGTTAAAGAGGCAATTCATGTCAAGGTGGAGAAACCATCCCTGAACAGAGGCGGGGGGACCACCTGTCTGTTACATACAATTTTGTTATCATATCTGTACCCCGGCAGTTTAAGATATTTCACACATCCATTCATGCAATTCTCACAAGTAACACCTGTTTCTAGGAGTTGACACATTGGTAATCCTATTGCAGTAATTACACAGAATGAACACCTCTGTAAATTTCAGATGTCACCTCTCTGAAGAGTTACAATGTGTCATTGTGATTGGATTAGTGGAAGAGTTTATATACCAAGAACTTCCCACACCAGTCAGCTGAACTGAGGAAGCTGCTCAGATGAGCAGTGAAACGTCTTCATTGATTACTCAGCAAGTCCATTTGTTTTAGAATTACTTATATTAGATATACACTGTACCATATTTATACATTATCACCTATAGTAGCCTAATTCCATTACAAGTATTCATTTGGGAATTTAATTTTTTTAAATTAATTAAATAATTTAATGAATAACAAGGTGAATGTCATATTTAAAATAGTTAAAATAATGCATCTTTTCATCATTTACATTATCATGGTGAATGCCCCCTCATAGTGTGAGGTTTGAGCTATAGTCACTTAATCACTGTTTGCTGATGGAAAGCATTCTGTGCGACTTTCCTTGTTCTTATTTTTAATATTCCCTCTTTCTATTCAGGTTCTCTACTATTTGAAGAGATCAGATTAACAGTTAACAATGTCATGCTTTCCCATTCCATTTAATGAACAATTCCTATGTAGGCAAAGCAAAGGCAATGTTGGCACTGGCTTAGCTTACTGGTACACTTACTATTTTGCATATGTGCCTACACGCAAGTGTGACCCTGATTTAATTTGGGGTTGGTTTACACCTACCTACCCCTCTATTCTTGGTTATTAGAAGGTCTGTAGTGCTCAGAATATAACCCATATATAAAACCATGCTTCATATAAATAAACCATTTCCATAAAAATTTATTTTTTTACTAGTATGTGCCATTCGGTTATCTTAAACAGAAAATTTTAAGAACTAATGGCAGCCTCCTGGGACCATTCAATTCAAGGTCCACAAAAACAATTCAAGAGCTCAGATACATGCTATGTCACATAAGCCAATTAAGAGACAACGTTTTGCCTTTTGCCCCAACACTTCTTCCTGTTATAGTTAGAGCTAGGGATGCACCGAATCCAGGATTCGGTTCGGGATTCGGCCAGGATTCGGCCTTTATCAGCAGGACTCGGATTCGGCCGAATCCTTCTGCCTGGCCGAACCGAATCGAATCCTAATTTGCATATGCAAATTAGGGCCAGGGAGCTAAATCACGTGACTTTTTGGCACAAAACAAGGAAGTAAAAAATGTTTTCCCCTTCCCACCCATAATTTGCATATGCAAATTAGGGTTCGGATTCGGTTCGGTATTCGGCCAAATCTTTCGGGAAGGATTCGGGGGTTCGGCCGAATCCAAAATAGTGGATTCGGTGCATCCCTAGTTAGAGCTGCAGTATTTCTGGTCAGGGGATCTCTGAGGGAACACAGAGACTATCATAAAATGGGGGCTCACGCAGGTGTGCTTCGGACATAGACGCCGCCTGAGGCAGCGTTTGCAATGCCGCCCCCCACCGACCATCGTGCTTACCTTAAGGTTGCTGACGGGGGTTGCATTTCTAGCGTAGAATGTGAAATATCGCTCTCTGTGCTAGAAAAGCCGAATTTCCGGTTTAATAACCAGAAATTCGTCTCTTAAAGTTACCAGGAGTGGCTATTTGCCGGCCCTGGTAATTTCTGGGGAGCTGCCGCCTGAGGCAAGACACTCACCTCGCATCATGGCAGAAACACAGGAAAAATGTAAACGGCCAATATTTACTGATATCTATATTTCAGTTTGGTAAGGTTCGTTAATAAGCCATTTGCTATGTTAAATATCTGTTGATTAAATATTCATTCTGGGGTTATAGTTTTTCTTTAGGTACTAAAGGGCAACCATGATACCATTTTTAATATAAAACCTCTACACATTTATACATGTATCTGCATATATATCTCCGTCAACTACATACAGTTTCCCTATCATAATTCTTCCAATTTCCATGCCTTACTCCTACTATCAACTTATCCAATCACAGCATTGTGGTTTGTGCAGATTGTGTCGGATACAATCCACTTATAGAAAGAACAAGGGAGAATTTGGAACATGGAATATTAATTCTGATTACAAGTAAAATAATTTAAACACAAATTTATATCACTAGCCTTTGTATAGCACAATGATTGATTAAAACATTTATCATCACAGACACTTGGATTCAGTGCTATAAACACACAGATGACCAGAGATTGTGATTATGGTGCACAACTGAAGAATTAAAGGAAAACTATACCCATCGGACAATGTAGGTTTCTATAAAAAGATATTGCATAAAACAACTCATATGTAAAACCCTGCTTCATGTAAATAAACCATTTTCATAATAATATACTTTTTTAGTAGCATGTGCCATTGGGTCATCATAAATAGAAAAATAAGGACAGTCTCCTGCGATTGTATGATTCAACGGTGCACACAAACATACCAAACAAACTATAAAGTTAGGTCACATGAGCCAATTAACAGACAGAGTTGTGTCTTTTACTTCCACACTTCTTCCTGTTACAGTTAGAGTTGAAATATTTCTGGTCAGGTGATCTCTGAGGCAGCACACAGACCATCATGAAATGGTTGTTCAAGGCAAGAGATGTAAAAGGGCAATATTTACTTAAATATATATTCCAGTTTGGTAAGATTCTTAAATATGTCACTTAATTTGATATAAACTGTTGCTCAAGTATTCATTTTCGGGGTATAGTTTTCCTTTAATATAAACCTGTTCATTTAGAAGGAGACTGAAGGGGGGATAGAGATCTACAGCTAATTCATTATATTAATTACCATTATGCATGAGAAAAAGGATAGAAAACATGAAGAGCAGGTAACTACTAAAAACTAGATTTGTGTAAATAAAGCATGACAATGCATTTAGTGCCTCTAAGGGTAATGGTGCATATGGGAAGTTGTAGCATTTTGTCACACAAGCATTTAGGCACTGTATGGAAGGGGGACAATAATCTATAAAGTATCCCTCAAATAAAGTGTACATTTGAAGTGTGTATTGAGATATGGACAATTCTCAACGTCATCATCCACAGTCATTCCCATTCACAATAAACAGGGGGGCGATAGACAAAACTCTAGCAATCTGCTAATTTGTCATTACCATATGAGCATAACACCCAGATTTTCTTGAAAGCCTTACCTAGACAGCTCTTCCAGTTTTGATTGTGCAAAGTCTAAGCTTTTTCTTTCAACATGCTCATGAGGTGTGTGGGCCAAAAGTTCATGGAGTGTTATAATGTATCGAGGGATCTTTAGGAAGAGAAACATTATATTAATTACGCATTTTTACCTCCAGGTATTTTCTCACTGGAATTCAAATGAATCATTTCAGTTCATATTACCTATATGTATTATTGTATGTTTATATTGAGAAGCACCCAGTACCTAGGATAACATATAGCTTGTCAGATACCAGCAGGGGGCCTGAAGTGCAGGTTTCAGGAGCAAGGCAAGTATAGGGGTACAAGGTACAATTTTCTCCTGGAATGGGTCAGGTCTGTCAGAATGCTTTTCTCTGTTTTCATAAATTCTGAACCACCACTGTCATTTTTCATCTCTGTAACTACCTGGTTTTTGGTAGGGTAGCAGGTCGCCATTAGAAATCTAAGGGTCTTGTACAGGTATTTTGTAGGTGAAGCTAATTTATGGACAAGGGTATTGGTGGGGTGTGGTTTCACTTCCAGAGCCGTCATGGGCTGAATTACTCAGTGCAAGGTCAGGTGCAAAAAAAGCTGGTCTTTCTGTAACATAATGGATTTGGATGGATTTCACCTTGCATGAATACTCAGCTATCTGTGTTCAACAAGGGTTTAACTATGGGGGCAACTAGGGGCAGCATATGGGCAACCCTTAACCTGCCAAATTTCAGGAGCGTCAGCTGGTGCAGTTGACAATATGGCACATGCCGTGTTCTGCATTTGCACTAGTGTAAGTGTAATTAATCCATTTGCTTGGTAAAATGGCACTAATATACTGTTAACAATTAGACACCTGACCAGTATGTCACAAGCTTTAGGATACATGTGGAAAGCAGATTGACAGACAGCAAATATTCAAAACATAGAAATCCTTCCTAAATTCATAAAAATAAATACATAAAAAAGAAGTTAATTAAGATTTCCCATTAGTACTGCTTACATAGTAAGACACTGAATATCAAAGGCTATTGCTAAAATGGCAAAAAATTCAAGTAATGTATCAGACAACACTTGTGTAGAAGTCATGCTTTGTATACTAAATTCACAATACACAAAATGCAAATGGCAAAATGTCAGCATACTCTAATCTGTCTCCAGCAAGTGCAACTGGGCAGATACAAAGTTGTCCTAGCAAGTGCAACTGGGCAGATACAAAAGTATCTAGGTGCTGCTTTTATCATGGGACATGGCTATTTAAGTCCAATGCAGAAATCCAGTGGCACACAGGACTGCAGGAATGCTTCAAGTCTTTATTTTAGCAGTGTGCAGTGCAAAGTTTGGGGGCACAAACTCAAGGGGTTTGTGCCCCAAAAGCTGCACTGCACTCTACTAAAATAAAGAGCCTCTACCTGTGTGCACCAGGCATCTCTTTATCTACTGGTAGGGTGTGCAAGTTTCTTCTACATTATTATTCTACATGGCTATTTAAGCCATAGTCATCACTTCTAAACAGTGCCACTATATCATACAATAACATTCTTGACAATTCCCTCCTTCCAACTTTTTATCAAAAGTTTGGTAAATAATCTTTACTATTTCAGCAGAATAATAGCCCTGTGCACAATGTAAGGTACATAAAGAATTGGTTTAGAGAGATAAGATTGGAAGAGCTTGACTGGCCAGCACGGAGCTCGGAACTTAACTCATTTGAACATCTGTGTGATAAACCGGAGCTCTGATGTGATCCAGGCCTGATCAACAACATGAGTTCCCAAAAATACAAACAATGCTCCAACAGAAGAGTGTAAGTTTTATTAGCAGCAAAGAAATGACCCTTGGTTTGGGAATGAAATGTTGGACAGGCAGGTGTCCACATACTTTAGGCAATACAGTGTAGCTCAGATTTACTATGCAGATCAAAATTTTAAATGACAGTATCCCTCAATGTGTCGAATTGTTTCCAATTCATCTTTACAACAGGGATTTATGGCCCCAGGCCTCTTCAGTGATCGCTGGAGGAACACAGACCGGATACAGCAAAGTACTGCTCGATGGAAATAACAGAGAGAGAAAGAAATACCTGAAACATGGGATAGGTAAGGAATGTCTCAAGCATTCTCCCTTCACAAGCTGGATTGGTTTCATATTGCTTCAAAAGTTTGTCAAAATCTCTGTTTTGCTTACAGTTTGCCAACACTTGCAGGCTATACTGGTGGTTCCGAACAAACTCTTGGTAGATGTTCAACATTGGAAGCAGGATATCAAATAAGTCAGCTGTGTAAACATAACACATAAATATATTTCTGGCGATCTTTCAAGTCAAGAAGAGCAAGTAGGTTAGTAAATATGAATCTTCAAAGGTTTTCCAAAGGAAATTGTTGCTATGCGCACCTCAAAAGGTCTTTGAAAGCAGCAAGTAAGTTGCAGGAATACTACGTCAGCGGGCAGCAGGTACACGCGCCTTGTGTTTGGCACCGCGACCCCGAAATTCGGACCCGGACACCACGATCCTGGAGGTGGGGGTATACGCTGAGCCGCACAGAGGGACCTGAACCTAAAAGGACGTTTTTATGTTTTAAGGCGATTTTTAAAGCAACTTCTTATCGGAAAAGTAGAAGAATGTTTGGGATCTTATTTTAAAGTTGAACGATTTCTAAAACGTCTGTGAGTATAACTGGATACAGACCTACGATCGTGTGGGTGTTCATTACAATCTCCTCAAACTTAGTGTGTCACATGTGCACTTTATTTTATTGGTGTCAGAGGATTTTCCTAAGTTATCACATTATAAATTTCACCTATGTGGGTATATGATTAATACACCATTATTGGCCATAATCTCATCACTGGGTGAATAATCTATTTTGAAAATACTACACTATATTTTTGTTTTTCTGTCCCCATTTACCCTTTGAGGTGCGCATAGCAACAATTTCCTTTGGAAAACCTTTGAAGATTCGTGTTTTGAGGGGAGGAGAGAGCCCTGGTTGTGACTGTGCATTGGAGGACAGGACATTACACTTTTTGTTTTTGAACCGAACTTTTCACTTAAAGGTTAGTAAATATACTTTTCAGTATTTTAAGAAACATTTAACAGATCATTTATAACCTGGGGTGAAAGTGTGAGAAAGGCTACCAGCATAATATGTTGTATAATTATTTAAAGCATAGTTAAAACATGTCTTCAGTTTCCAAATAGGGCCACGAAGGCTCTAGGAAGTGTTACAAAAATGGAAATGCATTGTTTTTACAATTCTTTCCCAAGAAAGACTAAGGTTTATGAAGTGTAAAAGACACAGATGGGACACAATCACTAAGGCAATATTTAATTCTGTGTGAAACCAAAATATAAACTTTATGAGTTGCACAAACTCGGGGGGGGGGGGGGGGCAATTTTTGTGTAAAAACTTTAGTTTCAGATGCCCATGACTCTTCAAGCAAGCAGTTTTCAAGCGGCTGAGCAAACTTGTAATTTTGATTTAAAAAAAAAGAATTCTGCATTTCAAAGCATAGCGAGTAGGGATACTGTTTCCTTTTCACCATTTCTGAAAATCTTTGTTTTTATTTGGAATGCCTGTGGTACCAAAAATACGAATAGGTGAGTATTCTTCAATGACTGATTTTAGCCAGCAGAGAAGCCTCTGAAAATGCTGGAATTAGTGCTGTTCAGCACAAAAATGATCTCATTTGTATTTTCTGGACGAAGAGTACCAGTGCTGTCACATATTTTGCCTTCCGGTAAATTGCAGATAGGAGTGAGGTTTTAAGTTGTTTTTTGCTACCCTGTGTACCATCGAACTTAGTTTTATCTGACAATATTTGGTCTATTGGAAATATGAAAAATGAATTTATAAATGTGTAATGATAATCCTATTTCAGGGCTTTCTTTTGCTTGAGTAAAGGTTATGGAACATGGCAGGACATTAGCATTGCATTACAACCTTTTCCAGGTGTAATTTTTGGATCTTATAAAAAAGTTATTAATGACTACGCTAGTTCAAAGATATTGTGTATTTAAAGGCATTGAAACTTTTTACAAAATGTTTATCAATGAGAAATACATGAGTAAGTAGGAAATAGTAAAATAACTGTTCATACAAGAGAGCTTATAGCCACAAACTGAGCTTATTAAACAGATACATCATCACCCTTAAAGGAATTGTTTGGTATAAAAGTAAAAACTAGGTAAATAGATAGGCTGGGCAAAATAAAAAATATTTTCAATCAGTTAGTTAGGCAAAAATATAATGTATAAAGGCTGGAGTGACTGTAAGTCTAACCTAACAGAACAGAACACTACTTCTTGCTTTTCAGCTCTTTTTTGTTTACACTGACTGGTTACCCTGGTTACCAGGCAGTAACCAATCAGTGAATTGAGGGAGGGCCACATGGGTCATAACTGTTGCTTTTGAATCTGAGCTGAATGCTGAGGATCAATTGCAAACTCACTGAACAGTTATGTCCCATGTGGCCCCCCTTCAAGTCGCTGACTAACTCAGAATTAGGGAGCTGAAAAGCAGGAAGTTGTGTTGTATTCTGTTATGTTAGACATCCAGTCACTCCAGCCTTTATACATTACATTTTTGCCTAACTAACTATATTAGAAACATTTTTTATTTTGCACAACCTATCTATTTACTCAGTTTTAATTTTTACCCTGAACTGTTCCTTTAAGCAATACTGGGCTTGGACATATAAAATATTCACAGGACATATGGCTATAGATACATAGTTGCCAAACACTATTTAGTTCTGGTGATGCTTTTTCATGAATTTGTCTCTCTCTCTCTTCAAAAGAAAAAAATATCCAGGTTGTGTGACTATGTATTTTAAGAGTCCTAAAACCACAAAAAGGAATATCACTTTCATTATCTGGCTTTACTAGGGGGCAGATTTACTAAGGGTCGAATTTCGAGAGTTAATTAACCCTCGAATCAGACCCTTGAATTTAGGTTGAATTAAAGCCCCTCGAATTCGAGGGGTTTTAACCCAATTCGAATTATCGAACGATCAAATATAAAAAATTTGATTGATCGATAAAACCATTCAAATCGAACGATTTTAAGCATTTGATCGAATTTTTTTTATTCGATCAAAAAAACTTGGAAGAATCCTATTTATGGGAGCTTCCCATAGGGATATATAGCAATTCGGTAGGTTTAATCTGCCGAATTGTTATATCAAATTTTTTTTACAGGGCCAGTACTTCGACAATCGAATTCGAATTTTTGAATTTGACCAATTCAAATCGAATTTTGGGCTATTCGATAGTCGAATAAGCCCAAAATAAATTAGAATTTAAAAAAAGAATTTAATTCGAATTTGAATCGAATTTTCACTTCGAATCAATTTGACCTTTAGCAAATGTGCCCCTAGGTGTATTGTTTATTAGAAAGTAATCATAATAACCAGGCATATGGGTTAAGGATGGAGTACATTGACCCTTTCTGACAAGTCTTTTGACAACAACTTTTCTAGGAAATTAAGGAAAAGGCACCCTGGTGAACTAAGTGGTTGATTTGCTTGCTTTAAAGGAGAACTAAAGCTTAAGCTAAGATGTAGGAGAGAAAAAAATTTTGTTCATTATGTTTTGGCTTCTTTACCATCCCAAGGGAAACACAGCTGTTTAGCAGTGAAGATATCCAAAGATGCCCCAGTAGCTCCCAATTTTCATTTCTGCTGATTCACTGCACATGCTCTGTGCTGCTGTCACTTACTGAACCTACTATAATTAATATAATATAAATGATACAATATAAGGCTGATAAATAAATTCAGAAAATTGGTACTTCGACTCAAAAAACAACACAACTAGCATCAGAATATAATAATCAGCCCTGTAGCATTATATTACATGACAGACAATCCTAATCTTCTGCTTGATGATTTGCAAAAACCACTAAGCTTAGCTTCTCAACAGCTGCTTAGATCCCACTGAGCATGTGCGTGTCACTGACACTCCTAACAAAATCCTAAATGGGAAACTCCTGTGACAACTTTGAAGGCCTCTAACATTACTACTATAGTTATGCTGCACCTTTAAGCTGGTTCATTAAGTTCACTATATAAAATATGGCATACGTAACCATATTAATTTTTTAAAGTTCTCCTTTAAGGGGGGCACTGTAGTATTCTTACATTTTCCAATCATAACAGAAAATAAACATTAGATCTAAGAGTAACTGAAAACTGACAATATTGGAGAAACCACAAACCAATCAATGTGTTTTTGAATCTGAAATAAGATTCCCTTTGATGTAAGGCTTTGATTATCTGTCAGGCAGTTCAGAGTGCTATCAATGATTTGTTTGTGGCAGTATTAAATCACGGGACTGGAAGCATTCATACAAATGAAAAAAAAAATCTCTCTCCATTGTGACACCTCGGATACAGGCTGGAACAATCAAAGAAGACTGTTCATACCTCAAACAGCGCATTTCATGCATTTAGTCAAATGCAGCAACAATACTTTCAATGAACTGGCTGGCACAAGACATCATGGAGAATCTATACCACACATTTCTACAATGACCTTTCCATCCAACAGGCTCAAGACCTTAATAAAAATTAGATATACATACCTAAAATCAAAGTAGGCCAATTATTAATTCTTGCTTTCAATCCCTGGTGGAATATTTCATGAAGAAACATTATGGTTTCACTAGAGGAAACAAAAGTTACACAAGAAAACACAGTTAATGTTACATTTTTTTATGCCAGCTAATTTAAAGATCCCATTAAAATCATCATTACTGAATTTTTTATATCAAATAAAAAGACTCATTCTATTGTTCATTTAGTATGAGATAATGCATGGGATTTGAAGGAATAAATAAGGACGCTCATAAACAATTCATTAATGAAAGAGGAGGCCCACCCAAAGGTTACTAATCAAAAAGGTTAGGATTAATTAGTCTCCTTGCACTAAATCAAGAACAGCTTGCGACTTTTAAAAATTAATTAGGAGCTGAATGGATGAAGGTTGGTATTATTATGATGTGGAAATGTTTCAGGTAATTGGCAGATTTTAAAATAAATGACATTATAAATATTTTGTTTCTCATTTTGCAAATTTATACGTAATAGAGTTACCAACTTGAAAAAGAATTTGTAGAACGTATTTTTAAAATGTATAAATTACTATTGGTAATATGTTTAAAGGGATTCTGTCATGATTTGTATGGCTTACTTTCTATTTCTAAATACACTGGTTACATTGCAAATAGTTCACTCTACTATTTAAAAAAAAATTCTTGAACCAACAAATGTATTTTTTTAGCTGTAATATTGGTGTGGAGGCAGCGATCTTTGTGCATTGTGCCTGATTCAGGATGGAACTGCTTTGAGACAGCTATTGTTTCTTCCCTTCCCATTGAAGTATGGGACAACTTGGGTCAGGCTCCCTAGCCCCACCTAATGGAAGACATGAGAATAGCACTCAATCAGGGGTTTTTCACATTGGTGCTATTCTCAAGTCTACCTCTAGGTTGGGCTAGGAAGCCTGACCAAAGTTGTCCTATACTTCAGTGGGAATGGAAGAAACAATAGCTGCCTCAAAGCAGTACTATCACAGATTGCAATAGCTTGTGAAAAATAGAACAGAAATGTGAAAGCAAAGTCAAAGAAGTTTGCCAGCAAGTAGCTACAGTAGCTACAGTATATGTATGTATTTTGGAGCATTTGTTGGGTCTGTCTGCCCACACACAGCAACTGGTTCACAGGTGCCCCTCGGACAGGGCCACTTCTGCCATAAGGGAAAGTAAAAAATTGCCTCTGGTGGAGTCATGCATATGTAAGAGAATCTTAATGTACGTGAGAAGGAAGAGGATAATGTTTGATTTGTTAATTGTATGGTGCAAATGGAGGTGAAAGTTGTATTTAAAAGTTTTTAACTGCTCCTGGTAACTTTAAAGACCATATTGAAAGTCAGGTCTTCTAGTGGTGTACTAGATATAGAGCAATTGTGCTCTCTGCACTAGCAAAAGCAGCCCCCATGCCCCCATCTGCCCCAGCAGAAAATGAAAGAGCAGGAGGATGCCATTAGGAAGGCTGCCTCAGGTCCAGTGTGGGGAAGAATCGTCCCTGCCCCACAGATCTCTTTAAGGCCATATCAAATCACAGATTGCCTCTAATGACCATCATGTGGCTATAACTTTTCATAAAAGCCCAATGCAAGCATTTTTGTGGACAGACTAGGTCACTTCTTAGGCTTTGAGTTTTTTTTTGTTGAATAACAAGATATTCACTGTACAGACCAAAATAAATATTACAACTTGCCAATCAAACATATAAGCATAACACCCCCATTGTTCTGTTAAAGTGAATTCTCCCTGCACATGTCAATAGAATGCATATCAGTGTATATCATTTCATGTAAAAATACTTGCATCTAGCATCAGTCCCTTTTAATGGCAGCCTGTTGAAAACAGCTTAAACTTGAATTTAGGAAAGTATGATTAGTTTTGCAATAGCATGGACTACTTTCCACTATATATATATATATATATATATATATATATATATATATATATGAACAGCACACACGTATTACTGCTTCATTAATTAACAGGCCAATTTCCCAGAACCCGGGATATCTGCTTAACTGAAATGACGAGAGTATAATTTAATCAAGAAGAGGCAGCTGCTATTATCATTTGTAATCATCAGAGCTGTCCGTGATGTTCTGGAAAACTATGCATCAGACACCAGCTGATAGGACAATGCACATTAATTTTGCCAACTTTTAATGCAGTTAACTTGGGAGCTGATTTTAATGAATGAGTGACAGAAAATTTTTATATGACACTCATTTGTGTTTTTTCCTATCTTAAAACCACTGGTGGATTTCAAAACGTATTGCTAAAACTAACATCTCCAGTGCAAAGTCACAGATAAATCCAAATAATACAGGACTGAATACAGGCATTTTATTAAATACTGTAAATGTTAACAATCAGGGCTGGGCCAAGGGGTAGGCAGAGTAGATATATGCCTAAGGGCGCAAAGCTGGGGGAGGCACAGGCACATACCTCCTCCTCTGTTGCCTACCCCCAAGTCTGGTCCTCTCTCTGCCGGATTCTCTTTGCTTTTCTCTTCTTTCCACGCTGCCACACATGAGCGCGAACGTACATCCACACCAATTTGCTCACTCAAGTGCCAGTTCATGCATGCGCACTTGTGCTAAGCCGGCGCCATGTTCGCCCCCAGCTGGCCTAGGGCGCCCGTGCAGCACAGCCCTGTTGATAACGGTGTTCGGTCTCTCCTGACAACAATGTTCCATATCCAGTGTTAAAGGGATTCTGTCATGGGAAAAAACATTTTTTTTTTCAAAATGCATCAGTTAATAGTCCTGCTCCAGCAGAAATCTGCACTGAAATCTATTTCTCAAAAGACCAAACAGATTTTTTTGTATTTCATTATGAAATCTGACATGGGGCTAGACATATTGTCAATTTCCCAGCTGCCCCCAGTGATGTGACTTGTGCTCTGATAAACGTCAATCACTCTTTACTGCTGTACTGCAAGTTGGAGTGATATCACCCCCCTTCAGCAGCCTAACAACAGAACAATGGGAAGGTAACCAGATAATGGCTCACTAACACAAGATAACAGCTGTCTGGTAGATCTAAGAACAGCACTCAATAGTAAAAACCCATGTCCCACTGTGTTCCATCCAGTTACATTGAGAATGAAAACAACAACCTGCCAGAAAGCAGTTTCCTCCTAAAGTGCTGGCACAAGTCACATGACCAGGGGCAGCTGGGAAATTGACAATATGTCTAGCCCCATGTCAGATTTCAAAACTGAATTAAAAAAAATCTGGTTACTCTTTTGAGAAATGGATTTCAGTGCAGCCTGCTGGAGTGGCACTATTAATTGATGTGTTTTGAAAAAAAAGTTTTCCCATTACAGTATCCCTTTAAGCATGACATCTGAAATAACACAGTGGTAGATTTCCTTTAAATTAGTTTTAAAGGAGAACCAAACCATAAAAATGTGTATAATTTAAATATGCCTATTTTGGCCTATTTCATGTTCATTCCCTATTTCTATGAGAACAAAGAGGCTAAATAGATGGAATAATTGATTATAGTATGTAAAGAAAACAAACGAGGGGAATAGAGGTTGATTGAGGAGATTAAAAATATTAGAACTGAGAGTGGGCCCCTGGTCTAAGGTTTTTGGGTGGGCCCCAGGTGTCCCATTCAGACACTAGCTATAATGTGCCATAGAAAGTCAGTATTTAGTGGGCTGGTGGGGGCTGTTTGGGCCTCTGTGTACCTGAAATGCCAGGGCCTATTTTGACAGGTGTCCTTTACCCTGTGCCATGGTGTACGGATTTAATAGTAGCTGGATGGCGGGGAAAGGAAGTGTGGCACACTGGAGATTGCGGTGGAAGTTGGACTAGCACAAGTAGCACAAGGTGTTATCAGGGAGGGGATGATGTGCTGCTGCTGCTGCTGCTGGGGCTTGAGGAAACTGATAGGGAGAACACTGGAGCCAAAGCTCTGGGGTCAGAACGTTACGTCCCAGCCCTGCTTTCTTGTATTTATTACACCGGAGAGTGAGGGTGTGTGAACCGGCGGTATCTGTGACTGCAGGGAGTTGCTGTTGCAGCTTAGACATCTTGCAAGTTCCTGAAAGCCGCCTATCTGTGCTGTGCCTTGGTTCCTTCCATTGCACCGGCCCATTGTGTGCAGTAGGACTGGGTAAGGAACTGCCCACTGGGGGCGCGCTCACTGCTGCTGCTGACAGATTCAGGCTCTGTGTGCACCAGCTCCTACTCCTAGAAGCCTGCCACCTGCCCAGCAGGGGACTGACACTGGGTTCGGCTTTCACCAGAGATTCCAGTGCCCTTAGGTCACTGGATGAAGTGGCTGCGGCAGCTGCAGCTGCCAGGACTGCAGCAGAGGCAGGAGAACCCTGGTGTTGCTGTTGGATGTAGCACAGAGCCACATAGCTGGAGGGAGATGTACTCATATATGTCTGGGCTCCGGGCAATGGGCTGTACTGCAGGGCGCTCATGTCACATTGGTGCATGTGCACTGTTGGGCTAGTTACTGGGGCAATTCAGTGGGAGCAGTGTGTAGGGAAAGTTTCTTGATTTCTGTGGCTGCCTTCTGTGGACGTTGATGGGGAGCCAGTTGACATCACCTTCCTCTGTGGCAGTCACTTAGGGTAGATGAACACTCACACGCTGTCAGTAGATTATGGGAGAAGAAATCGAGCACTGCACAATGGATTGTCGTCGCCATGTCGCCTTTTCTGAAGAGGAAGGGATTTCTGGGATTTCTTAATAAAGGCTTCTCTTTTTTTAAAGTTTAATTTGTCTTGCCATTTTTATTTTGTTCCATACTAACAATTTTTTTAAAACAATTTTTTATGTTACGGGTCCTTTAAGAAGTGGAACTTAGGGGTCACCGCAAATTTACAAGCAGAAAATGAAGTTGGTCTGTAATATAAGCTGATGCTACAGGGCTGGTTATTAAATTCTGGTGCTAGTTGTACTGGTTTCTGTGCTGCCATGTAGTAATATGAGTAATGTAATGTAGTAATATGAATATATTAGCTTTATAT
>CM044432.1:166762832-166827628 GCA_024363595.1 Xenopus borealis
TACTGGGGAGACACAGATCTTTACTGCTAAAGGGCTGTGGTTGACTTGGGCTGGTACAGAGGCACAAAACATAATGTACAACATTTCTAGCTACTTCTTTAGTTAAGCTTTTGTTTTCCTTTAATGAGCTCAAAAGTAAATATTACAAGAAAAGTAAAACACTGTGTAAAAATATTTGTAAGCCCTACCATTCAATTCGATATAGGTATTGGATCCATTATCCAGAAACCCTTTATCCAGAATGCTCCAAATTATTACAATGAGCTAATGGATTGCTACGGATTAATAGAACAGGAGGAAACTTTACATTATCCCCTTAGACCAGGGATCCCCAACCTTTTGAACCCGTGAGCAACATTTAAAAGTAAAACGAGTTGGGGAGCAACACTAGCATGATAAATGTTCTTGAGGTGCCAAATAAGTGCTGTGATTGGCCATTTGGTAGCCCCTATATGGATTGTCAACCTACATTCAGGCTCTGTTTGGCAGTACTCCTGATGCACCTGCTTTGGGGCCACTTGGAGCAACATCCAAAGGGTTGGAGAGCAACATGTTGCTCACGAGCTACTGGTTGGGGATCACTGCCTTAGACACTGCACAGATACCTGTAATTCTTGTTTGCATGTAATGGCTTAAGTGTTCCATACTTTTCTACAATTTTAAGTAAATATTACCTGTTTAGAAAGATGCTGCTCACATCATCATGGCTTATTGGTGGTTTCTTGGAGCTTGCTGCCATTCTGAGGGGCCTGAGGAAGCAGTTGATAAGTACATAAAGCTGGTGCACATATTCTGCCTCTGCTTCCACCATGTTAAAAACAATCTGGTTGCGCTTTCTCATGCTTTCAGCATGGGGGGAACAGATATAGTCCTGTACTATTGTTTTCCATTTTCTCCTGCAAAGCCATCCACGCATAAAACTCTGAACCTGAAAAGCAAGATTTAAAATACATCTAATGCACATATATAATATCTTTCAAATAAATAGTATATGTTTGCAAATGACATGTTAAGTTTATAAATGTCTTTCTGCTATTTCAGTGTTCTTTGATTTCAACTAAAAATGTAATCCAGTAGTAGCCCTTTATCAATAAACATATATGAAATGATAATCAATATAATGAATCCACTAAATGTAGCAAATAATGGTGGCCTTACAGCTCTCTTGTGTGGGGTGGGGAAACAATTTCAAATATTATCCTATCTATCCAATAATATATTATATTACGGAATTTTGTATCTTAACAAGTAGGTGCTATATGCAAAATGCCCCATCTTGGTCTCATCTCATATTACTGTAGGTAAGGAATTTAGACTTTGAATATAACCTTGTTGCTTAATTTTATATCCCCCTTATTGCCAAAATATTTTGACAAATGTGTCTTTTCTCTGTATTAAGATAGTACCTTATATTTTAGACAGCATTCCAGACATTAGATTGTTTACCTGTTACTGTATAGGTATGGGACCTGTTACCCAGAATGCCTGGGACTTGGGGGTTCTAGATAAGAGTATTTTTCCTACATGTGGCTCTTTGTCTACTACAAGTCATTTAAACATTGAATTAAACCAATAGGATTGTTTTTCCTCAAATAATGATTGGTTATCTCTCAGTTGGTATCAGGTACAAGGTACTATTTTGTACCAGGACAAGAGAAATGTTTTAAAATGTGGAATTATTTCATTAACATGGATTCTATGGGAAATACCCTCCTGCTATATGAAGCTTTCTGGATAATGGATTTTTAGTATGTTATAAAGATGCAAAAAAATGGTTGCTTTGTGGGTACATTTTCCTGTTTTTAATAGAAAGTATTAATGCAGTCTCCAGCAGCAAGAAAATACAATATCTAGATGATAGCACTGCGCAATATGTTGGCACTATATAACTACAAGTATAATGTATATGTATAATGTATACAAAAAAATTTTTGTTTTAAAAAAAAATGGGTTAAATCACATTTTTTCCCAGCACTAATAATAATTCAATATAACACCTTGTTTTGAGGAACATACATTTTTTAATGTTGATGACATTATACATTTATCTTTTTTTTCCTAAATTCCTAGAGGTACCTATAAGGACCAATTTCATTGGTGGCTTTTTGCCCTTGATGCTTTATGTCTCATTCAACAAATTTTAATCCCAGTTGCGTGAAAGAAAATATTTGTACTGAATATTGGTTATCTGGGCACAAGTTGGGCACTAACCCATGGGCATCCATAAGCATGCTATGTATTGGCACAGCCTATGGGACTTTTGCATTAATTAGGCTTGTGTTTTCATAAGTATATGAGTCATAAAGGGTTTGGATGGCGTAGGAGCATAAAACATTACCTCTAATAAAGCAAATCAGGATAAAATAATCCTTCAGCCAGCAGGTATATTTGCAAGCAGGTACACTGTACATGAGTGCACTTCCAAACATTCCTTCAGATTCTTTTGAATTACCTTTTTTATCTTCTTGATGTCTGGATCCTCATCCTCTTGATTCATTTGATAAGGAAGCATTCTTTCCTTTGTTTTATTGAGGGCTACAATCTGGGGCAGGAAACATAAGACAACATCATCATCTGGAACATGAGTTAAGTCTGGAGCTAAGAATTGACTGCAGGTTAGGGATGCACCAAATTCATTGTTTTAGGATTTGGTTGAATCCCTGAATACTTTGTGAAAGATGCGGATTCGGAATAGGTTCTGCCAGACACTTGGATTCAGCCAAATCGGAATCCTGTTGAAAAAGGCTGAATGATTCAGTGCATCCCTGCTGCAAACGCCAAGAGATAAGCTTCTAGAAATCCTACAAAATCATTTCATGAAGAATAAATGTCTATGTATACATTATTATGATTGTTAAAAAAACAATAATAATCATAATTCATTGATACTATTTTAAAATGCTTGTATTACTCCTGCCATTCATTAACAGAAGGCTACAAACCAATTATTACACTTTTTCAGTGCCTGGCATTTCTGGAGTTACAGTGAAAGTCTTTGGCTTGGCATATTCATTTGCACTTCCCACAAAGAATAATATTCAATCTATAAATATCTCCATTCTGAGCAAATAGCCTTCAATAAGGGGGCTACTGAGGTCAAAGTGAGGCTAACTGCACAGGTCAAGAGACATAATCAGATTCCTGTTTTGTAATATTCTGAATAAATATATTCTTATGTTCACGTTATACATGCCAATTCATTCTTGCAAAACAAATCTTTGCATTTCTTTAATCCATCATAATTATCCTGATAAGATCACAACAGCAAACCAAGTTTTATGTAAATGCTCCTAGGATAAAAATATCTTTTAATGACCTATTACCAGAACGTTTTTTCCTCTGTTGGATAGCACTTGTATAACCTGTAACGCAAAAAGACTCCTTGTAATAATACCAGCATCAAGACCTGAAAAAAACAATAGGTTTGGGGCATCACCAAATCCATAAAGAAAATACAGTTTATAAGTAGCGCCTAACCATTGTCAGTGATTGTTTTAGAAAATCCTATTGAAAGGAACATTTTTAGTATAAAAATTAAAAACTGGTTAAATAGATAAAATGTTTCTAATATAGTTAGTTAGCAAACATATTGGGGCAGATTTACTAAGGGTCGAATTCAGGGGTTATTCAAGGGTTAAAAACCCTCGAATTCAACCATGGGAATTGTTGGGAATTATTGGGGATTGAAAATCCTTCAAATTCGAATATCGAATTCGAAGGATTTTACCGCTATTCGATTAGTCGAATGATCGAATAGCAAAAATTCGAACGAACGATAAAAAAATTTGATCGAACGATTCGAACGATTTTATCCATTAGATGAAAATTTTTATTCGATCTAAATTAATGAAAGCCAATTCGGTAGCTTTAATCTGGCGAACTAGGCAGTCGAATAAAAATTTAAAGGGGAAGTAATTCGACTGTGGAATAGTCGAATATTCGAATAGATTTGTATTTGAATTATTCGAATCATTTGATTCGATCGAATTTTCAAAATTCACTGGTCGAAGTGGTCTTAAAAAACATTCGAAAATTCTAATCTTTTTGAAAATTTGATTGGATTTCGAATCCTTCATGTGAATTTAGTAAATCTGCCCATTAGTTTATAAAGACTGGAGTGAGTGGATGTCTACCAGAACACTACTTGCTTTTCAGCTCTCTAACTCTGAGTCAGTGACTTTAAGGGGGCCACATGGGACATAATTGTTCAGTGAGTTTGCAATTGATCCTTATCATGCAGCTCAGATTCAAAAGCAATAGTTCTGATCCATGTGCCCCCCTCAAGTCACTGACTGGTTACTGCCTGGTAACAAATCAAAGAAAACCAAGAGAGCTGAAAAGCAGGAAGTAGTGTTGTGGCTATTATGTTAGACATCCAGTAACTCCAGCCTTTATACATTACATTTTGGGCTGACTAATAACATTAAAAATATTATTTATTTTTTACAGCCCATCTGTTTACCCAGTTTTTATTTTTATACTGAACAATTCCTTTAAGGAAACTGCAGCTTTATTTTTCTAAGGTTCACCCATAGCATTCTCAGTGAGGGCAAATAAACTGATGGTTTATCTTTTGATTAGTAAAGCCACAATAATAGTACAAATCTGGAAATACCTCAGATTTAAGCCTTTCTATTTCAGTATCTTGATCTTCAAGCTGTTGTCGCAGTTGATTGGCAGCAATTTTCTCCGTTTCTACAATTTGCACCAAATGAATATACTTCTGCATCAATACTTCTCTCTCTATTAGGACATCAGAGTAACTAGAAAAAGACATATCTGCATTATTATTATGCTCCAGTCCTTACAGACAGAAACATTTCATATCAGGTTTACCATACAAATTTAAAAGGATAACTTCATAAAATTTACCTTTAAAATAAATCAGTAAATTTACAATTCACCAGAGATAAAATAGAAATAGTCCTTCAAAGGCAGCAGTGCTGTGAATGTAAATATGCCTTTTAGATTAAAGGGATACTGTCATGGGAAAAAATTATTTTTTCAAAATGCATCAGTTAATAGTGCTGCTCCAGCAGAATTCTGCACTGAAATCCATTTCTCAAAAGAGTAAACAGATTTTTTTATATTTCATTTTGAAATTTGGCATGAGGCTAGATATATTGTCAATTTCCCAGCTGCCCCTAGGCATGTGACTTGTGCTCTGATAAACTTCAGTCACTCTTTACTGCTGTACTGCAAATTGGAGTGATATCAACCCCTCCCTTCCCCCCTCCCCACCCAGCAGCCTAACAATAGAACAATGGGAAGGTAACCAGATAACAGCTCCCTAACACAAGATAACAGCTGCCTGGTAGATCTAAGAACAACACTCAATAGTAGAAACTCCTTCAGTTACATTGAGAAGGAAAAACAACAGCCTGCCAGAAAGCAGTTCCATCCTAAAATGCTGGCACAAGTCACAAAATCTTTTGAGAAATGGACTTCAGTGCAGAAGTCTGCAAGAGAGCAGCACTATTAACTGATCCATTTAAAAAAACATGTTTGCCCATGACAGTATCCCTTTAAAGAGAAACCCATAACCAATGAACCTATGGAGTGTGAAGTTGCCAGGCCACATTCATTATTTGCTAAGCCTTTGTGCTCTGTAGAGACTATTTCAGAGACTGAAGGGAATCTCTATTAATTTGCATCCATCCCATGCCCACACTGTTTTTGTATGTCAGTCTAGTTCATGCCAACAATGTCAAAAAGGATGAAATAAAGAATTAGCATAACAGGACTGCAATTAAGAGCAAACCCCTATGAAATTGTTTACGTGTTAAAAGTGGAAGCTTAATTTTCTGAGGCTGACAAAATCTATCAATTAATTCTATCCAGTACATACAATGTGCTCAGAATATGCCAGAGGAGGACATTTTTATCTTCTCTCAACTGTACCATTTTATTAAAACAATCATCTCTTAAAAAAGGTCCACTTTCAGTATGGGTAAAGTGTAGCGAACAAGAAGCCAAACTTAAAGGAGAAATACTATACCCCTTATAAATAAAACCCTACCCCACATAGACCCCCATCCCTCTCCCTCCAGCCTAGCTCCTACCCTAGACAAATTTCCCTGACTTTTTACCTACCCCTCAGGTGCAGAATCAGGCTTCGGAGTTCACGAGCGCCATGTTCTTCTCTTCGGAAATCTTCTGTAAGTGAGTATTGTATCGGCGCATGCACAGTTGGAGAAGTCCTCCAGTTCACGACAACTGCTCATGCACCGAAAGTCACAGAGATTGCCAAAGTGAAGGAAGGAAGACCCGAATATTTCCGAAGAGCCAGAAGATGGCGTCTGTAAACTCCAATACCTGAATTTGCACCGGGGGGTAAGTAAGAAATTAGGGGCTTTTGTAGGGTAGGGTTTTTTAAATAAGGGGTTTAGTTCTCCTTACGTAGAGATGCTGAATTTTTATAAATTACACTTTCTCAAAGCTGACTACACCCTAAAATACATGGTGGACTGGGAAAGAGATTTGGGAAAAAAGATTCCTCAAAATGAATTGAATCAAGTATGGGACACTATATTGAGGATATCCCCTAACACAGATATGACAGAATCAACTTATAAGGTGATGACAAGATTGTATATCACTCCTAAAAATAAACATAGAATAGACTCATCCATCCCTTCCAACCTCCTTTCGGGGCTGCATAGAGGTTGGAGGCTTCATACATATCTGGTGGACATGCACTTGTGCCAGCACTTTAGGATGGAACTGCTTTCTGGCAGGCTGTTGTTTTTCCTTCTCAATATAACTGAAGGAGTTTCTATTATTAAAGGAAAACTATACCCCCCGAACAATGTAGGTCTCTATAAACAGATATTGCCTAAAACAACTCATATGTAAAACCCTGCTTCATGTTAATAAACCATTTTCATAATAATACACTTTTTTGGTAGCATGCGCCATTGGGTAATCATAAATAGAAAATAGCCATTTTAAAAAATAAGGACAGCCTCCTGGGATCCTAGGATCCAACTGTGCACACAAACATACCAAACAAACTATAAAGTTAGGTCACATGAGCCAATTAACAGACAGAGTTGTGTCTTTTGCTTCAATACTTCTTCCCTTTACAGTTAGAGTTGAAATATTTCTGGTCAGGTGATCTCTGAGGCAGCACACAGACCATCATGAAATGGTGGTTCAAGGCAAGAGATGTAGAAGGGCAATATTTACTTAAATATATATACCAGGTAGGTAAAATCCTTTAATATGTCACTTAATTTGATATAAACTATCTGTTGCTCAAAAATTCATTTTCGGGGTATAGTTTTCCTTTAAGTGCTGTTCTTAGATCTACCAGGCAGCTGTTATCTTGTGTTAGGGAGCTGTTATCTGGTTACCTTCCCATTGTTCTGTTATTAGGCTGCTGGTTGGGGAGGGGGGAAGGGAGGGGTTGATATCACTCCAATTTGCAGTACAGCAGTAAAGAGTGACTGCATATGGGAAAGATATTTTAAGACAGATACATTGGATATTTGACAAAACCATACGGAATGATATTTGCTTAGCTCTTTAAAGCTTTCCTCTAAACAAAACAAACCACAAAATAGATTTCTGTCCCAAATCTTAGCAGTGGCTAGAATTAATTTATCAAAACAATGGTTTAAAAATTCTATAACATTCCACAGGATAGTGGAAAGAATACGGACAATGCAGAATATTTTGTTTTTAACTGCTTTATTAACCAACTAGACTGACAAACATACAGAAATATGGTCTCCATGGAATAATTAATGTGATCCTAAACAATCAACACTTGAGTTTTTTTTTTTTAAGCATTGGGAAACTGCTTTACTTAATTATTTCCCAAATACCCTATATACCTAAAGTGAAAAATCTCCTCCTGAAGTCAAAGGTAGCTGTTACAGGCAGAAGTGTGAGCCGTGACTAGTGATGGGCGAATTCCCGCGATTCGCCCCTGGCGAATAAATTCGCGAAACGCCAGCGAAAATTCACCAAAAAAAAATGAATTGCGCATCCAAAACGACGCGACAAAAACGACGCAACGCGCATTGAAAACAACGCAATGAAAATGACGGGACGCGTCAAAAACGGGCCACGACTCGTTTCTCGAATTTTTCTGCCAATTCGCAAATTTCGCTGGAAATTCGCAAATTTTTCGGCGGAGCAAAACTGGGTAGATTCGCCCATCGCTAGCCGTGACCAGAACCTTGGAGTGTGTTCTAGGTTTTGGGATACCAAGCATGACCGTAATACAGGGGGCTTATATACAACAAAGTGGATACATTGCTTCTTTACAAGTCTTTATAAATCTTTCTTTAAATTCAACTGCCAGGTATAAATGTAAAAATACTCATATGGGAACTGAGAGGCATGGCAGCCAATGGGAGTCCACCCTCGAGTCCACCCTAAGAGGCATAACATTCTGATGTTTTAATGGCAGGCAAAGGGACACATGGGCACATATGATTATCCAATAGACCAGGGATCCCCAACCTTTTGAACCCATGAGCAACATTCAGACATAAAAGGAGTTGGGGAGCAACACAAGCATGAAAAATGTTCTTGTGCTGTGATTGGCCATTTGGTAGCCCCTGTGTGGATTGTTAACCTACATTGAGGCTCTGTTTGGCAGTGACACTAGTTTTTATACAACTTAAACTTGCCTCCAAGCCCGGAATTCAAAAATTATCCTGGTTTGGGACCACTGGGAGCAACATCCAAGCGGTTGGAGAGGAACATGTTGCTCACGAGCTACTGGTTGGGGATCACTGCAATAGATACTACTTAATAGTAAATGAAACCCATATTTTGGTACTTTATTGTTTCTCTGCATGGAAAACTACATGTCTCTTATGTTATGAAAAAACTAAACATTTTGTAATTGCTATATGACATATAAAACTAATTCAAAAAGTTACAAAAAAAGGTAAAATACTGCATAGTGTTTACTAGTAACAAGTAGGTAACACAGTTACTTAATACAACAATAACTATGCAATAAATAAAATACAATTTTCACAGACTTTTTGACATGTGGGCCCTTTGCAATATAAGTACATACCATACAGTCTACCAAAATCATGGGGGCACAGGGGGGACAGTTGTCTTAGGCCCACAGGGTTTTGTGTCTAAGGGGAGCCCGGCCATGCTTCACTTACAGTACTTTATTAGCTGGGCCCCCCTGCTTTCAACATGCTGCCAGCTTCAGTAAACAGGATAGCAGCTCTGTGCACACAAGTTTTTCTCCTATTCAGATTTTTTGTACCCTCATTGGTCCTTTAAGACTATGTCCTGTTAAAGTTGTACATGAATTGGATAGGGGAAGGAGGAACATCCCCTCCAGCCCCCAAGTTAAAGGAGGCCACCAATGGCTTTTTATAACTTGTGGGGGGGCCAAGGCCATACATTTTATTTTACTTGCAGGGGGGTTCCTGATTTTTGATTTACAGGTTGGCCCCTGATCACTAATGACTTTTTAAAACCAATAATTTTTCTTTACTTGAGGGGGGTCCTGGTCAACAGTGGATTTTAATAACTTGTGGGGGTCCTGGCAACCAATAGCATTTTATAACTTGTGGGGGCAATATTTTCTTTACTTGTAGAGGGGTACCTTTTTACTGTGGGGTGGTTTAGATATGGGGTGGGGCTTGAGGGTGGACATGAGCCAGGGGGCCCAGAAAATGTTGCTGTACAGGGCACCATGATTCCTGAAAAGGCCACTCTGCAAAGCCAAGTATGCTCTGCATGAACTAAAGTGACATCAGATGAAATTATCTGACAAATCATTTGGTGTCACTTGTCATCCTAAGTAAATTCAGCTCACTAGATATATGCAGTGAATAAATGTTGAAAGACAAGCAGCTACGTTCTGGGGTGAAGTTACTGACCTGAGACTTTAATAATAACACACCTCATGAGAGTAGGCTGACTTGTGGGCTTTAGAGGCTAGTAAAAGCTACATTAAATTAGCGTCAAAAGAGAGCGAGCATGCAAGAATACAAACTCGTCGTAAAGATCCATGTGCCAAAACATTACTATAAATTCTACAACCATAGCTTACAAAAGAAAGGAGGACTGTCACAGTGACCTATTTACGTCGCTACTGAGTGAGTTATTCAGTACTGAGCAAAAACCTACAATTTCTCACTTTGAACATAAGAGACAATTTTGCTCTTCATATGCAATATCAATTAGTTCCCTATGATTGCTAAAGCAAAGGAGAATGAAATGTGCATTTCTGCTGCTGACCTTGCTTGGTGTATGGCTTCTACCCATTCATCTCGGTCAGGTTCCTCTTCACAACGTAGCTCCAGAGGTTTCTGCCCTTCGTGGCCAAAGTTAACAGTGAAGTAATGCTGGAGGAATAATAGAGAACAAGATGGTTAGTGGCTTTCCTGGATATTGTCCAAAAAAGCAAATGGATATAACAAAAGAGTTTACAGTTCTAGAACAAATGTAAATACAGGAATGAGTTAAATTGAAATTTGATTATGTGACACCTGAAACAAATTATGATTGGGAAACCACAAAATCCAAGATCAAAGTTTTGAAGCTTAATATGTATTAAGCACCTTAAAAATTCTGTGTAATATGGAAATTAACACAAATAACCACTAGTAGAACCTGAAATGTAAGCTTTCATGGACAAGGACCTCTTTTTTTGCTTCTCTATCATATGGTATGGGTTCTTCCCAATTGTATAGTGCTGTGGAATTAGTTGGAGCTGATAAGCACATTTGAGCCCAATGTGTACCAAGCTGAGCATCCAATAGCAATAATGCCATGGTCCATTTGCTATAGGGATGCTCCGAATCAACTATTTGGGATTTGGGTACATTCCCGAATCCTTCATGAACGATTCGGCTGAATACCAAACTGAATTTGAATCATAATTTGCGTATGCAAATTAGTGACAGGAAGGTAAAGAGTGGAAAAAAACATTTTTACCATTGATGGGCGAATCTCACCCTTTTTGCTTCGCCTAAAAATTCGCGAATTTCCAGCGAAAAATTAGCAAAACGAGTCGCGCATCGCGTCAATCTCGGCGCGCCGTTTCCGGCACGTCGCTTTCGCCACGTCGCGTCAAAAACGACGCGCGACTCATTTTTTTGGTCGAATTTTCGCTGGCGAATTTTTTCTGGCATTTCGCGAATTTATTCGCCAGCGGCGAATCGCGCGAATTCGCTCCTGGCGAATAAATTTGCCCATCACTAATTTTTACTTCCTAGTTTTGTGACAGAAAGTTACATGATTTCCCTTTCAGCCCCTAATCTGAATCCTGCTGGAAAAGGAAGAATCCTTGCAAAATCCCAAACCAATTCCTGGATTCGGTGCATTCCTAATTTGCTAAGGAATTTGCTAAGAAACACAGATACAAATCCATAAAATATTCTATATATTGGGTAAATTACAAACAGAGACCAATACATAGGCTCATAGTCAGTGTTGGACTGGCCCACGGGGATACCAGGAAAACTCCCGGTGGGCCCAGGTGTCAGTGGGCCTCTTGCTTCTAACAATTGGCCTATTTCATGTTCATTCCCTATTTCTTTATGTGGAAAAAAAGCTTAATAATGGAAGAACAGAGTATAGTAAGTAGATCTAAAAGAATAGGAGACTAAAGAGGTTAAGTGAGGAAAGAAGGAATAATAGTTTGGAAAGTTGGGCCCCTGGTCTAAAGTTTTCTGGTGGGCCCCTGGCATCCCAGTCTGACACTGCTCATAGTAAAAGTCTTAACACAAAAAAAAATTACATAATTGTCCAGAATCAATTAAACAAGAACACATGCAAATTTCACTGATGTATATGGAGATGAGTATGAGATGTTTTGTTCCAATGAATTAAATTTAATTTGATGAGGAAAAACTGAGTTTTCATGAGATAAGTTTTCTCACTAAACTGAAGGCCACCTAGCCACTACCCCCTCTTGCTAAGATGTTTAAATAAGGTATTTTTGTTTATGCTTCTGTACATTAGCACTTTTAGTACTTTTAACACTTTTGCTTTTAGTGCTCTTGCATTAGCATCTAGGACGTGTAAATGACTTCTTATGTTCAAAGATCTGTTTACTTATCAAGTGCATGACAAGCCTAAAAACATTATAAAATTTATTAAAAGATCCAAATACAAAATAGGAATGGAAAAAAATCCGAACAATGTGATAAAATATAAGAAAACCTCTAAAACCTGTAAAAATTTTAGTTTTTTTAGAAAATGTAAAGTTTATTGGCTAACTTAATAAGTAACAATTGCAAGCTTTCACAGCATAAAGACCCCTTCGTCAGGCAAAATACAAATGAAAGTTGAACAGGTACATTATATATACTAATAGATCACTTAAAAAAAGGGTTTTATGGGCAATGAGTTTTTTTTAGACAATTTTAGCGAATAAGAATCAGAAAACCTCTAAAAGTCCCCACTGAAAGATTGATTAAAAATGGTCCAATAAGATGAGCACAGCTTCCATTGACTTCTAAGGGACCTCAACAGCTTTTATACTTTGCAAGGTTTTAAATTAGAGGTTTATCTATCTTTTTACCCAGTTTTTATTTTTACACTCAGCTGTTCCTTTACTGCTAGTTTTAACATTATAGGAGGAAAAAACCTACGTATACCGCATGAATTTCTACATACACATATCTCCTTATGTTTAAAGGAACAGTTCAGTATAAAAATAAAAGCTGGGTAACTTGTCATTTCACTTGACTTTTGTTGGCTCCCCATTTCAACTTCCAAATGATATTAAAAAAACATAGGAAGTAATTAATACACAGTGGAAGACTTAGCTACTAAAGAATGCTAAAATTAAGTATTAGTGTTAATTTAAAGGGGGTCTGTCATGCAGACATAAAAAGCTGTACAATAAAAGTCCTTTTAAAATTAAGCATGAAAACCTAATTCTTTTTTTATTAAAACATCGTATCAGTTATAAACTTGCTTAAAACTCAGCTGTCAGTCATATATTGCCTGCCCGCCTCAATGCCCTAAGAGGAGGGGCAGGCAATTACTTTCACTTTCCATTCTGCACTTCCTAGATTTCACTGCACTCCTTACATTCCCCCTCCAACGTCAACAACTAATTTTGTAGCCAGTGCATGGGAATCAGGTGCCTCATTTTGGCTCATAAACAAGATTTTTAAGACCAAAAAAAAACAAGACCGAAATAATTAATATAAAGTAAATGAAGTTTATTTTGCTTTTCTAATATCATAAAATAGGATTTGGAATTATTTCTTAGGGCGACATGTCCTCTTTAAAAAAAATACTAGGGATGCACCGAATCCACTATTTTGGATTCGGCTGAACCCCCGGATCCATTATTTAGGATTCGGCCGAATACCAAACCAAACCCTAATTTGCATATGCAAATGGGAAGGTGGGAAGATGAAAACATTTTTTTACTTACTTGTTTTGTGATAAAAATTCATGTGATTTCCATCTCCGGCCCTAATTTGCATATGCAAATTAGGATATGGATTGGGTTCTGCTGGGCAGAAGGATTCGGCTGAATCCCAATCCAGTTGAAAAAGGCCAAATCCAGGCCAAATCCCGAAACGAATCCTGGATTTGGTGCATTCCTAAAAAATACCCTTAGATACACGTAACTAAATACCTGTATATACTGTACTGTGTACACGTATATACACATGTTGCCTTGTATGACAAAATGACACATTTAGCAATCAGTACTACAGTGTTATCAGCCCAGCTTTTTACAAGCTGTTCTCTTTCTATTGTGCAAGTAATAAACTTGTAGTGTTTGACTTTTTGTACTGTTGCAGTGTTGACTTTTTGTATCTGTAATAATGTAAAGCCAGCAATTATTTCACTTCAATATCCTACTAAATTGGAACACTGCTGGATGATTTCATGGGTCAGATTCTGAAAATAAAAGACGGAAAGACACTACAAATGTCAAAGATAATTGTTTTTTATTTTTAACCTGCTGGGAAATGTTTAAGCAAGACTGGGTTTTTACAAATGAAAAAACAAGTGCAATCAATCTCTGTTGATTATTTTCTTGTTAAAGTGATGTGCAATCATGGTGATGTGAAGGGCCATTAAACTGCACAGCAAGCTCACTGGGAGTAGGAAACCAGGGGTCTCAGATAATAAGTTGGCCTCAATTCAACAAGATTTGAATAAGCAATTATTTTGTAAAATCCATGACATCATTTTGCCATTAAAAACTGCTTTATGAAAACCGTTCTAGCATCTAACATTCACAGCTATTTCTCTAGTTAGAAATCCATCTGGCTTTCCAGTTCCTGCAAATGGGTCTCTAGGTACTCAACATGGCATATTCAGGACAGGAAAGGGACTGTAAGGACACCAGAATAGCCAAAATGTGCACAAATAGCAGGAAAATCTACTTGCTGTATTTAGCCAAAGGAGCGCTAATGCATTACTCCATGATGGGATGGCTGGGTGTAAAAGCAAACAGACTGAAAGCCTCCCATATATCATACATGCTAACTTATCAACCAGAATGACAGGTCGGGGTCACAGACAAAAATGAAGTAGAAAAGATGGTAAAAGACGATAAAGAGCAAGGGCATGAGTGCAACAAGGATAAAGACACATCAACATCCTGTTTAGGGAGATCATCACATAAGAACTTTCCATATCCATAATAGGGTAGCAAAATCACTGTCTTACTATGGACCAAAAGTATTGGCTCACAGATCAACAAAACCATCATTCTACAATGAGTCAGACTCCACAACCCTGTATTAAAGGTGAAACACATCACTTTTTGTCAGATTTCAAATAGGTATGCACTGAATCCAGGAATCTTTCTGATGTTTGGCCAATTCTTTTTCCAGAATTTGGATTTTGATAAAACCCAACCCAAACCCCTAATGACATGTGACCCATATTTCTCCTCTTTGTTCCCATATACAACCAGGCAATCACCATTTAGGGAGGCCCACTGACACCTGGGTCCACACTAGAACTTTTCCTGGTGTCCCGGTAGGCCAATCTAACACTGCAAACGTCTTCTACATGTTCTAAATAGCTAAGAGGTTCTTCTCTGTTTACACATATAAATATATATTTTTTTTCAAACATATCTAACTTTATTCTTTATCCAAAGCGCATTGCTAACACTAATAGAAGGCTCAGAGCCATTTAATCAATTAATACAGAATCAGAGCTAATCTAAGCATTGCAAAAAAAGTCTAGAATTGAAGAGACAATGTTACAGCACCACCTTCTAAATGCTTTGCATATTCTTAAAGGAAAACTAAATCCCCAACATCCAACAGCCCTCCCTTCAACTGCCCTACATCTGCCCCCTTACCTCTCCTTCCCCGCACATTGTATAATGTAGAAAGTTGCTACTGTTTGACCTCAAAACACAGAGTAGCACAGAAGGGTTCCTAGAAACCATCATCTATGGCCGACATGGAGCCTGCAGGACCATGCGCAGTGGAAGCAGATCCGAGATTGGCCCCATCTGTGCATGCGCCTGCAGGTGCCGTGTTGGCAAACAAACCAAAAGAAAAAAGAATGGGCAGAAGATGACATAGAGGAAATCCATTTCACTACTCTGCGTTTTGAGCTCAGATTTCCAAACATGGTCAACTTTCTACATAATGCAATATGTTAGGAGGGAGAGGTAAGGGGGCAGATGGAGGGCAGTTGAAGGGGGCTGTTGCATTTTAGGGGGTTTGCTGTGTCACATCCTATAACTTAAGGTAACAGGGACGTAACTACAATGGGAGCAGACTCCAGGAGGTGCTGGGTGCCCCATGAGCCCTAATTAACAAGCAATTTCGATATATTGGTAAAACAGAACACTCTTAATTTGCTATGAGGCCAAGTAACATCTAGTTTTTTTACCCTAAGCCATTATGTCTTGACACTATTATTACTGCATTTTTGCTCAATAATACATCATACCACTAGGAACAAAAGCAAACTATTGTGAAGGCAATTATGTCTTTACACTAATTATATTTAGATAACTACTGCACAGAAAAAGACAGGTTTTTACAGAAAATAAACCATTTACAATTACACAGAAGAACAAAAGACTCCCAAAGCTATGCATATTTGCTCTAGGACCGATATTTTCCTTCTAGATTGCACATTGAATAATCTTATTATTCCCAATATTAACTTTTAATTCATAACCAGTGGTAAACACATCACTCAGTGTGGCCAAAAGTATTTGAGACAGTTTATTTAATTGGAATGCAATCTACTACAGATACATAAAACATAGTGTGTGATGCTTAGCTCTTTATCACTTGGATGATATTATTGGTGAAAACAACGTTGGCGTGTTTAAATTCATAGTAAAAAGAACATGCTTTGCATTTAAAGAAGTAACTTTTAATAACTTGGGGTGCCAGATGTTATCTAAACAGAAAACTACTCCAGGCTGGGGTACTCAGTGAGTATTTGGCACATCTCCCCATTATTTAAAATTCCCCCTTCTCCTTTAATTTAAAGGAGAAATTAAAGGAAAAGTAAATGTTTTTCTTTTTCTTTCTGTAAATTTGCTCTAAACAGCCCCCCAGATTAATGTACCTTAGTCCCTGCTGCAAGTCTGCTCTGGTTTCTGTGTTATCAGCAGCTTGTTTCCCCTTCTTCCTGGTGCAGAGTGAAGCCCAGCCCCTTAGTTTACTGAGCAGTCCATTTGCTGCTGTTCCACAATAGAGAGGAAGAGGGAGCCAGTGTGTGCATTAGTAAGCTAGTTTCCCCAAGCAAAAGCTGCTGCACACACTGGTCTCTGCTATGTCATAGTATGCAAATGATCTCCAGGACTAGTCCAAGAGATAAGGTCAGCTCAGTAAGCTATGGGGTGGGGCTTCACTCTGCACCAGGAAGAAGGGGAAACAAGCTGCTGATAACACAGAAACCAGAGCAGACTTGCAGCAGGGACTAAGGTACATTAATCTGGGGGGCTGTTTAGAGCAAATTTACAGATAGAAAAAAAAAAGGTTTACTTGTTCTTTAAGCTTAAGTATACAAGAAGGATAGAAAACTGCTGGTGTGGGTTTCCACTTGTAACTGGAGTACAGACTGAAAGTAGAAAGCAAGTAGGAGGGCTGGAAGGACAAAAAGTTGGACTAAAGGAGATAAAAGCAGGTAAGTAAACTATATGGGTGATGAGGACTATGGAGGCAGATTAGATGGGCTCTCTATATAGTTACTTATTATATAAATTGGTAGCTACAATATTACAATATACTGTACCTAACAACACTGTCAGTATAAAAATCTACATACAGGGTTGGACTGGGGGGCCTAGGACCTACTGGGGCTGCTGTCCCAGGGCCCCCCTGCAGCCCCCCCCGAAACGCCGGCACGTTGTGCAGCGTCTGTGCGCGTTCGTGAAAGCATGCAATGTTTTTGCCGCAACCGCCCAGAAAAGACAGTAAGAAGCCATGGTTCTGGATGCAGATTTGGGCCAGCGGGGCCAACAAGACCCGGGGGCCCACTGGGTTTTTTCCTGGCCTAGTCCAACCCTGCCTACATATATTTCCTTGTACAGGTATCTAGAATACTTGGGACCTGGGGTTTTCCAGGTTAGGTAATTTGGATCTCCATACCTCCATGCTTAAAATAATTTAATTATTAAATAAACCCAACAGGATTGTTTTGCCATCAATATGGAATCACACAGTTTAGATACTATCAAGTACAAGTTACCATTTTATCGTTATAGAAATAAAGAAAAACATTTTTAAAAATTAGAATTATTTGCTTACAGCGAGAGTTGGCCTTTTTGTGATTTAGAATTTTCTTAATGAAAGGCTTCCAGATAAGGGATCCAAGGTATCACATACTTGTACTTAAAATCTAGCCAAGCAATGTTGAGTCATGCAGGCTAAGCCCAAATCCACCTAGTAACGCTAGAAATAAAAACCAACCCTAAGCAATGTGGAGGGGGGGGGGGTTATTGCATTGAAATGTCTTCCCTTCCAAAACATAAATTTTCCAGTTGTATCATTATTCAGTATTCTTTTATCTACTGATGAAAATGTATTCACACATCTCTACTCCTGATAGACAATACTGACTACTTGAGTATTGCTGCTGTTGACTACAACCGTTCAGTACTTGTCACAATATTTAAAATTGCTCTAATGAGTGTTCTCAGAAACAATCACGTATTGTTGACTTTTTTCATGATTATAGAAACCGTTACATTTAAAATGTGACAGAAAATCTACTCATTAGTCTCTAGTTAGAAACCATTTCTAAAAGCAGTCAGAATTTTGTTTTGTAACAATGCCATGCTTGTAGCTGAATTAGTGACCTGCAAAAAATTAATTAATGTTAAATGTCAATAGAGCCCTCATTTAAAATGAGGGTGCAAAGTGCAATAATGACATGCAAAGTCCTCAGATTATTGCCCTTGTCAATGCCATTTGCCAGCTAAAAGTAGCTTCTGAGGTTTTCGGGAAGGAGTATTTGTTCATCCCTGTTTGTTCTCTGGGACTGACTCATAAAACTGTAAGAGGAGCAAGTTATCCTCCATTAATTTGACTGGCTTGCAACACAGTTTCAGGAGTCAGGCCAGGTCCCAACTTGGACCAGCACATTATTGGTCCCAGATTCATATTGCCAGTTTATAATAGTTGGAATGTGATGTCCACTCTAATTGCAGATATCAAGTCCAATATATCAAATAAAGGATAATAAAAATAATAATAATCAGAATTACAGTATAATAATTCATGCAAAACTAAACTAAAACAAATTCAGAACTAAATGTCCTGCAAAGTACAGCACTCAACAGGTGCAAACGGAAACATTTTTTATTTAGTTTACAAAAGCCACAGGCTGTGAATTTTTTTCAAGGGAATATACTGCACCCAGGCAGATAATATATTTTTCTGTGAGCGCTCCTGGAAATATATAATTCTTCAAGGACAATTATACTGCACCTAATGACACTGGGTGTAAAGGGAACTCTGAAGCGATTGCCTGGTCCGGAAATGTCAATAGGTGCAGCAGTGCTCAGTTTGGAACAGAAGGCACAAAGGACTGATCTGCACCAAATGCAACTATACAGAAGAGCAAGTGGCGAATGTTGACAAAAATGGTTTTAGGTGCAACTGACTGCAGGGGAATTGCAGGGATTGTAATTGCACTTACAGGAGTACACAAGCCCTAATCAAACAGTTCAGGAATAGTTATGTCTATTTATTGCTATTTTTATGTATAGTGGACAGAACATGGATGGGCATTAAGCTAATTAATTTACCTTACTGAATTGTGCTAATAATACCCTCAGAAATACCAATAATGCCACCAAAATGTGTGGTGGGATATAATGGCAAATTCATGTGTAATAACCCCAGAACACATTGCAGGACAAATTTAGGCTAGCCAATATTTTTTATATATTCATATTTTGTGAGCTTTGATTTTCACTGTATGACCAAAAGGCTTCAGACCGCTGCCTATCCACATCTCATTCCTAATATCAAGGGTATTGCTTTGAAGCTGGTCTTCTCTTTGCTGCTTTTTGAATGTCTGAATATTGCTTATGGGATCTGCTTCTTTTTATATGTAAGAGGTGATGTTGGTTGGGCAACCAGGCATGGTTCACAAGAATGTTCCAATTGATCCCATAGATTTTCAGTTGGTTTGAAATCAGGACTCTGATAAATGTCAGTCACATCAAATAAAGGTTGACTCTGGAGAAATTAAACGTATCAGTGTTGTTTATTTGTTGCACGACATGTTTTGAATCTATGGATTCTTCATCAGGTGCTATTGTTGACAATTGTACCTGATGAAGAATCCATAGATTCGAAATATGTTGTGCAACAAATAAACAACACTGATACGTTTAATTTCTCCAGAGTCAACCTTTATTTGATGTTGGTGGTGCAGCAGAGCCATTTACTCTGAGGAGAAAAAAAAGACTTAGTGGAGATTTCACCTTAATTGGACATTACTTGTAAACTTCACTCACTCTTTACTGCTGTACTGCAAGTTGGACCAACAATGGGAAGGTAACCAGATAGCAGCTCCCTAACACAAGTTAACAGTTCCCTGGTAGATCTAAGAACAACACTCAATAGTAAAAGCCAAGTCCCACTGAGGTTGATTCAGTTACATTAGGTAGGAGAAATAACAGCCTGCCAGAAAGTAGTTCCATCCTAAAGTCCCATGCACACAGGCACAAGTCACATGACTGGGGGCAGCTGGGAAACTGACAATATGTCTATCCCCATGTCAGATTTAAAAATTGAATGTAAAAAAATCTATTTGCTTTTTTGAGAAATGGATTTCAGTGCAGAAGTCTGATGGAGTAGTACTATTAACTGATGCATTTTGAAAAAAACATGTTTTCCCATGACAGTATCCTTTTAAATATGTTATTTTCAAGAATGTTATTTATATAGCAGTATTTGAGTATGGTCAATCCCAGTAAGGGGTTCCGTATACTTTTGCCCACCTAGTGATCATTTGTTACTGACATCATGCCAAACTATGAATATCTATGTTTTTATGTTTATATTCTATATAGCATTAGTTAATATTCCTTGTCTTGGTTGAATGGTTACAGTTTCTGTTTGTAGTCTGGTCAAGATTTCAGGCTTGGTTTTATCTTAGCCAGCGTTCTGTATTGTACTGTTCCTATTTGGAAAGAGTCCTCATTAGAGACTAATTGCACATCTGAAATGTATCTATAGAAACCATCTGTGATTTCAGATGAGTACTCAGGCTCTCGTTTTTCTCACAATTATGAATGGCTACTAGGCAACATTACAGCTTCACAATGGGCAATTCAAGCAATGCATATTGGCAGACGAAAGCTTACTTACAAACCAATATTGTCAGTATTGTGAACACAAGCAGATGTACTGCATCTGTGAAATGATTACAGGGGGGAAAGCATCGCTTTTAGGAACGGGTGAAGCCGATGTGTATGTCTCAGCAAAGTAACGTTTCCTTAACATCAGCAAATCAAGGCTGACACACACTGCAAGTCACAAAAATATCCATCTAAACATGCAACTTTAACTGCAATTTTTTTCATAAGGGAAACGATATGTATTTATGTTATACAAAAGAAAAATGATTAGCTGGCTCTGACATGTTAGTTATTTATATAGTGACTACAAAATTAGTTTTGCAACTTTTGATCAAGATAGTATCAATTCAACCATTTTTATCTGCAAGCAACATTGTTTTATAGGCTAACCTAAACCACCTTTGTTTCTCGTTGAACTGAAATTCCCTGCACTGACATTGGAGACTATGCAATAATAAGGCAAAACAGATGCGGTTAAGCTTGAGGAATACTTTGGAGCCAAATGTACAAGGTCTCCCACAGAGCTGAACAGGACCAGCACCAGTTGGTGTGAGACTGTCCAGAGTAGAGAAGCTGCTGCATCTCTAATGTCTTCATTATCAAGCTTAAACTTGTTAAACACTGACACACTCAAACTAATGTATATCTTCCACTACAAACCTCTGTAATGTCCAACCTTTCACCATCCCAAACCTCACTATAAGCTTACTGTTTTCCATATGTCCTTGTTGGGAAAAATCAAAAGCTATGGAAGAATATTAAAGCAATGCTTAACATGTTTATCTGAAGAAAGGGAAAGGTATAGATCTCAGGTTTATGTCATACAAACTTTATGCTTCCTAAAAGTATTACCTTCGTACCAGTCAAGCTTTGTGCTGCATGTCTTTGAATATGGGAGGAAAACTCATATAATTTGTGCAACTGTCATACATATATTAAAAACCCTTTATCATGTGTAACCTTGAAAATCATATGCCCAAGGGTAGAATCTAATCTATTAATGTACTATAGTGAAGCTGCAAACATCTCATCATCTTCTTGTACACAATTTTGTGGAAATCACCAAAGACAGTGTCATACAAAGCTCTCCTAGAATCTGTATTATAGGTTATCTGTTGATTACATGAGCAGCTTAGCCTCTTTATATTTCTATGGAATAAAGCTTGATTACACTGCTGTTCATTTACTGCTACATATATAAATCCCTAAAGTCTTCTGGATATTCATCCCTATGTGTTGGGTAAGCTTGGGTTTCCCTGGCTGCTAGGTGCATTCTTCTGTGAATATCTAGGATGGCAGCTTTAGATATACTTTGAAACCAGTCATTAATACATACCCATCAGAGCATATAAGGCTTGGTATCAACTGGAAAATGCACGTTAATTATTATGACTGCAGTTTATCTATGACTCCTCAAGAAAAGATGCAATCTCTTCTTATACTTATTTTCTGCTAGACTCTCTGCACTGCGGCAAATATCCAGACAGCAGCAACAATGCTTGCCCTGCAAAGAAAATATAATTAACAAGAAGGGCAAAGGATCCCTGTTTTTAATGCAACCTGCTCCCCTTACGGAGTGCTACCTGCTATAGGTGGATTATAGCAGTGGGAAGCTGCGGACTGAGCACCCGATAAGGAGTAATGAAACAGCATTAGGAAGGGTGAGCTTTGAGTGGTCCGTTAGTTTTTGAGTGAAATACAATTAACAAGAACCCTTACAAAACAAATCAGAGAATGTATTATTTTTATGAAATTCTTCTGCATTGACATTTCCCTTTGATTTTTCTAACAGTTATTAAATATGAAAAACAAGGTGACCTCTCATTTCTCTTTCCCCTTGACTTTTATGATCCCATGCCATTTAATATGCAAATGTCTACCAAATAAAAAGGCTTACATTTTTAAATATCATTTTCATATTTTTAACATATTAAACCATTAACCTTGTTTGATTGTTCCATCACTATACTATGAAAACATTTGAAGAAAGAAAACACTTTGGGAAAAACTTTCGATTACATATTTTGAAATGAATACAATAAATTAATTGATAAAAAAAAGTAATGGTTTCCAAAACCACAAAAAAACTGGGTTTGGCATTTTCTATTTCCAACACTGATTCTCCCCTCAAAAATGATTTGCACGTTTTAAATATGCTCAGCTGATGTCTATGGGAAATTATTGTTTGGAAATAAAAATATTTGTGAGCAGCTGCTATAGCAAGCTCACTGAACGATTGTTATTATTCATACAGAAGTATCATGAATGTGTTAACAATGTATGCAATCTGTCTTGAGGATCTGGATGGACTTCACAAACAGTGGTTGCAATAAGCATTTATTAGTTATTTAGGTTATTCGTTATTTAAGCACCCAGCTAGCATTAGTTATTTAAACAACCAGTGGTATTCATAACCGAGAGATTAAAGTAAGTAAGTTCATGGGGTATAGTAGATGTGAGGCACCACAGAAACCATTTCTGAAGCCATGAAGACAATAGAAGACATTATATGGAGATATATGGCACTGTTTTCTATTAGTTGGGTTTGGCAACAAAAACCGCAATAAGCATTTTCTGGAATTGCACCCCACTCTGTTCCAAAAATAGAGGCAGGTGCCCTTGATGGCTACCAATCAACTGCAAAACAAACATCTATTTGCTGATGCTTTCAGTCAGTCCAAATCAGAGGTCACTGACCTTGGTAAAGTGCAAATGAATGCATTACTCTAGTGGCTGCACTTAGCTCATCCATATATATGTGTGATCAAATTACATTATGATACCGTAAAACCATTGTGTGTAGGAAGATAATACCACTGAATCATAAAATGCAGGTCACACCAATGCGCACAGAATGCACTGTTCATCAATATTGTGATGAAACACAGGTAGGTCTCACACATGGGATTTTGTTACAATCCACTGGAAATTCTATCCTTATTGTTTATAGCACATTTGTGTAATACTCTCCTTATACTGCCGATTACTCTTGGAATCACTTCACAGTACCAAAGTCACACAACAAACCCATAAAGAAATGTTGACAGAAAGAGGTGAACTATTTCAAATAGAACAAATCCCATACATTTTAGCAAAGCTGCAGAGTCAGAAGAATTTTGTATATCTGGAGTCGGACTTGCCAAAAATGTACCAATTCAGACTCCTTATAGGTAAATGAAAAATGCTAGAAGCTGATCAATCCAGGTGTTTAAAGTATATAAGCTTACTGCTTTCTGAGTGGTGCTCATGCCCAGACCTTCAAGGAAAATTCAATCCTAAAAAAAACTCCTAACCCCATCACCCCCAAGACTCCACTACCTACTCCACCCAGCTTAAAGGAAAAGTAAATGTTTTTCTTTTTCTTTCTGTAAATTTGCTCTAAACAGCCCCCCAGATTAATGTACCTTAGTCCCTGCTGCAAGTCAGCTCTGGTTTCTGTGTTATCAGCAGCTTGTTTCCCCTTCTTCCTGGTGCAGAGTGAAGCCCCGCCCCTTAGTTTACTGAGCAGTCCATTTGCTGCTGTTCCACAATAGAGAGGAAGAGGGAGCCAGTGTGTGCATTAGTAAGCTAGTTTCCCCAAGCAAAAGCTGCTAAACACACTGGTCTCTGCTATGTCATAGTATGCAAATGATCTCCAGGACTAGTCACAGAGATAAGGTCAGCTCAGAAAGCTATGGGGCGGGGCTTCACTCTGCACCAGGAAGAAGAGGAAACAAGCTGCTGATAACACAGAAACCAGAGCAGACTTGCAGCAGGGACTAAGGTACATTAATCTGGGGGGCTGTTTAGAGCAAATTTAGAGATAGAAAAAAAAAAACGTTTACTTGTTCTTTAAGTGTTACCCTGGAAAATGCCCCTAACCTTTTACTTACCCCTGGTGCAGAATCTGGCATCAAACTTCACAGGTGCCATCTTCAGCCTCTTTGGTAAACTTCAGAATGAGAATGGTGTGATGACGTTTTACCAGTCATCCAACCGTCTTTCTCCATTGAATACAAAATTCAAGACATACATAGTGCCGTGTATAAACATGGCAGCAACCAGTCTTTTATTTTCTTTTTTTCATCGTCTTACAAGTTGCTTTGGCTTTCCAAAGTTCCTTCACAAGGAAAGGTGACATTGGAGAACATTCCCACTGAAGATTTCCTTTATTGCTGATGAGAAATCATTTTTGAAAGATTTCTTGCTTGCAATATCAAAGATTTAACTACGGGCAACAAATCTCCCAGTCTACCATTACCCTTACCCTTTGCTTTCCTACTTCCCATTTTGAATCTATTAATTGTTCTGTAATTCTGCAGTTTGGAATTATTATGTTATCTGGTTGTTAAGATTTGAATGGCTGTCTGGAAGATGAATAGATATGTGGTGAAATAAACACATTAATAACATTAAACACCTGGTTTCTTGCTAGCTTGGCAACCAAGGAGCATTTTCAGTTTCAGGCTGGAAAGAATCAATACAATACAAAAAAGGAAATATTCCAAAAACCACAAAAAATAAGGTCCAACAGCAAGGCTTATCATCGGGCTATACCACATTACAAGGTAATGTGAATTGCCCCATTAAATTAAGCTAAAGAGGTACGAATTTGAATTCAAATTAGATTTGGTGGTCGAAATTGTGAGTTTTGACCAAAAAACCAATTAGAAAATTTTAATTTTCCATTTGAACCTTAGCACATTTGCCCCTAACAGTATATTAATGACTATCTTTGCAATCCCCACAATACAAACCTACAATGTCGTAAACAAGGCTTTTGCACACAGCAGTGTATGCTTTTTACAGAATTTTCTTGGAATTGATTTATCTTGTTTATTTTTATTTCAGTGTACAGCAATTATTCAATTTGCCACCTGCCTGGCCAGTATTAAGAATTTATTAGCAATATAGTTGCCAGTAAATTTGTGCTACCTAATCAAACCCCTCCTGTCCATCTTCTGATTCACCCCATTCTCCTCTTCCTTGTCCCCACATACTCACCAAGTCCCTTTTATATTAAATGCTGATGGCACAACTCTGTCACTTGATATCACAACTATGCCCACGACATCACAACTCAACCAATTTCTGTCATGACCCATTCCCTTGTAGGCCTATCCCCACCCCAGAGTTATCCTCCAAGTTAGCAATTTACTATATACTATATCTGAAACGTATGGTCAGGAATGATTATAGGGGCTAGTGATAAATTCACTAACTGAAACAGACTGCATGTAAAAATTAGGGTATTCTAGGTTATACAAAGCTGATGCATGACATACAGTATATGTTCCCTTACTACACTTCTGTCTATTGTCAAGTAAGACCCCACTGATCTCACTCACAGACTGTGGACCTTGGTGTGATCTTTGAAAGCAACAGTTGGCAGTGGGGTAATATCAAAACTATGTAAAGTATATACAGGTATGGGATCTATTATCCAGAATCCTGTTTAAAACAAAACTCCAAATTACAGAAAGTCTCTCATAGACTCTTTTATAATCAAATAATTTTTCTTTTTTCTCTGTTATAATAAAATAGTACCTTATACTTGATTCAATCTAAGATATAATTAATCCTTATTGGAAGAAGAATCAGTTTATTGGGTTTGATTAATGTTTACTTGAGTTTCTAGTATGAAGATCCAAATTAGAGAAGATCCATTATTTGGAAAACTCCAGATCCCAAACATTCTGGATATCAGGTCCCATATCTGTATATATAAACTTTTAAATGTACAGTTACAGGATCTATTATCCAGAATGCTTGATATCTGGGGTTTTATAGTTAAGTTGGATATGTTTCTGTAAATTGGCTCAACATACCTGAAAGGGGACCCGTCACCCAAAAAAATTATTCCAAATCCTATTTTATCATGTTAGTCAAGCAAAAAGAACTTTAATTACACTGTAAAAATTATTTGAACCTTCTTCCATCTGGGACTTCATAATTATAGCAATAGAGCCATTTTGTGGACACTTTTATAAAGGTAAACCTTGCATTATCTCAACATCTTGTTTGTGCACCAGAATGGGCGACATGATGTCCATCCCCATGCACTGGTTACACAATTAAATAGTAAAGAAAGAGGGGGATTGTGTGGAGAGCAGTGGCATCTAGTAAGGGCTGAATGGAAAGTGAAAGTAATTGCTTGCCCCACCTCAGTGCCTAAGGCATAGAGGAGGGGCAGACAATATTTCATTGACAGCTGAGATATTTAAATGCATTTACAAAGCCATGAATGCTTTAATAAAAAAAAGAATTTGGATTTCATGTTCAATCTGAAAAGAACTTTTATTATACAGATTTTATATCTTGGTGAAAGGTCTGTTTTAAGTCTGCTAAAAATCATTTAAACATAAAAAAAACCCAATAGGATAGTTTGCCGCCAATATGGATTCTCGCAGCTTAGTTAGGATCTAGTGCTAGGTGTTGTTTTATTGTTTTTATGTTTTATGCCAAAATCTAAGGTCTAAGGGCGTAAAATTTTTGTAGTTGTGCGGTGCATCTATGGGCATCATGTTCAAAGTTTTTTGGGGAAAAACGCTTTCGAATGTGCTATTATTTCGATTTGTACTATTCGAATACAGACCTATTTTATTGAAAACGGACCTATTCAGTCAAAAAAAACTTTCACTTAATTTTGGTTGTTTTTTTCTTAATTCAAATTCTGAACTTTTTAACTTTGAAATTCGACCCTTGATACATCTGCCCCTTAAAGTACCTCTTAATGATCTGGGTTTAGACTGTACTATCTATTTCTCTCTATTTCTTTGAACATTCATTGGATTGGATTCTTTATCAAGAAACCTGCTATACTGTACATATATTTGAAATTATGGAAAAGCCATCTTGCATAAACTCCCATCAGCAATTGATTCCAGTGTCTAAAAATTATTTCCTTTTTCTCTGCAAGAAAAGGGATGTCAACTTACTGTAAATGGAATCAGACCTTCGATATGTCTATAGCTGAACATACCCTTTGCTGCAGAGAAAATCATTGTTTATAGCCATTGCCCATCATATAATGCCTTGAAGTCATTTGGACTTTAAAAGTGCTAGTAACACTGATTAATGAAAGGGGCATTTATAGGCATATAAACATAATGTAATGCCTTGCAGCAAGGAAAAATATGTGCTTACTTCAGAAAAACTACTGTGATTAATATAAATGAGCTTCCTTAAGCCATGGTAGCAGCCATTCAGACTGAATGGGACTATATGGCGCATGTTTAGGGTTGACACCTTCTGAACTGGAGGGGAATGGGACAGAGCCAATTTTTGGACAAGGGTAGTGACATCAGGGAAAAACTAGGCAGTCTGGGTGAAAACCGGAAAGGTGGCAACCCTAGCACAGCTACATGAATACCCAATTCAACTATCTACTGCAATCACTGTGCCCCCGTCCTGTGTTATATAATGATATATAATTTGAGAAACTTCCACTTTACTAAAAACAGAGTAGTTGTTTTTAAAGACCTCATTTCCAGAGGATTTCCCTTTCTGAATAGTAAGGCTGTTTTACAACACCAGGCATCTGAATTTGCCTATGACATACACACTTTGCACAGGCTGTACAGGAGGCTATTGTTGTCTTAATTCTTTTAAAATTCACAGTCCCTTTACTTTTCTCTTTTGGTTTAGTAAAGGCAATGCAAATATATTTTTATGTTTCCTCTCTGTTAAGGTTATCAGAAAATGCAAAAGCTGCTCCCTCTTTTGGACAGCCACACCTTGAGGTCTCTCCTGATCATAGCCCCTTATGTGTGGCCCTTTGAAAGGTGGTAAGAAAAATTGACATTGACAGCTTAAAGGGCAAGGAAAGGCAAAGAAATAAAATCACATTTTTACTTTCTTTAATGAAAAAGAAATCTATCTCCAATATACTTTAATTAAAAAATGTGTACCGTTTTTATAAGAAACATGACTGTATGCAGTGAAATTCTCCCTCCATTTAGTGCTGTGGATAGGAATTGTCAGACGGTCCCTAACTTCTGGCAGGGAAACAATCATACTTATGAACAGGGAGCCCCTGCCTTACTTACCAGCCATGCAGAACTCCAGCAGCTTTGTTTTTTGATCATTTATGACGATCCCTAAGAAGCCCAGACCACACTGAGCATGTGTATGTAGTCTAGTCTTGTAAAGATGTATAACAAAGTTACAAGATGACAGCCCCCTGTGGCCAACTTTGAAAGCATAAATCATTTGTTTGATTAGGCTTGTGGTGCAGTAAGTTCATGTTTATGTTTAGTATACAAAATACAGCATTTCTAGCCTTATTCTATTCTAGACTTTCCTTGCCCTTTAAGGTAAGATAAGACCTGCAAGTAACACATACAAAAGAAAAGGTTCTATTTGAGCCTCTTAGTATTTCCATTACACACAAACAAAGGGGAAAAAAATCAAGGTTCTTTGTATTGCTATATTAGATCGAGAAGTCAAGCTCTGTACAGTATATTTGCCCTTCGCCCAATTTCCATTTTTCTCTCCTTCTCCTACTAAGTAAAGTTAAACAATACTCTATGGCAGCTCTGCAGATAAAATGACAGGTCTTAGTTATCCCTGATATACTGTAGTTGAAGCTCATGCTAAGCCATTTCAGAAGTTCTCCTACCAACCTAGTGTGGTGTTTGTGCAAGGTGCCTGTAGCTGTCACTGTGCACAAGAGTTATACTGTGCATACACTGTACTTTCTATATTGCTTAAAAGGGTTCAAGCTACTGTTGAAGTGCAATGGCTGCATGAACCTACTAATAAAGCACTTTTATACTCTGCTTGTCCTCGACTACCAAAGCACAACACCTAGATCACTTGTGAACGTAGTTTGGTCATCAGTGGACCGTGGCGCAAGCCGCACTGAAATGAATTCATAACTTCTTTGCATGTTATCCTAGGTCATTTTATTAAGGAGACTAACTAGGGCTTAACTAAAGAAGAAGGTAGAAATGTTGTACAGTATGTTCTGAGCTTCCACTCCAAGGCAGCCAAAGCCATTTAACAGGGAAGATCTGTCTCCAAAGATGCCCCAGTAGCTCCCCATCTTCTTTTCTGCTGATTCACTGATTCCCATGCTCTGTGCTGCTGTCACTTACTGAGCTTAGGGACCCACTCACAATATACAGTACACATAGAATAGAAATACAGTCACAATATAAGGCTGATTAGACATTATTACAGATAATTACTAGATGGCAGCACAGAAACCAGTGCAACTAGCATCAGCCCTGTAGCATCAGCTTATACTGTATTACTGGACAACCTCATTTTCTGCTTGATAATTTGCAACAACCTCTAAGCATAGCAAGATGGTGACCCCCTGTGACTAGGGTTAGTAAAAATATTTACTGGCCGGCGGGGGCGGGGTCACAAAGGGGTGGATTGTGACGTCAAAGGGGGGGGGCATGACATCATATGGGCGGAGCCACATCAAGCGATCGGCTGAAGACTGCGAGAAAGGTAAGTTTTAACTGGAACTAAGGCAGGGCAAGGGCCTTTTTTAAGTGGTGTTACAAATTTACCGGCAGCTACCGGTAAATTTGTAATACCGGCCCCGGCCCTGGCTGGTGTTTTACCGGCTATGCCGGTAAAATACCGGCTGGGTGGCAACCCTACCTGTGACAAGTTTGAAGTCCTGGATCATTGCTGCTATTGACAAGCTGAAACTTTAGGCTGGTGCAGTTAGTTCACTATATAAAATATGTCATTTTTAGCCATATTAATTTTTTAGGGTTTAGTTCTCCATTAAGGAGGGGGCAATGTAAAATTATGAACAATTTGATTTCTGCTTCTCAGCAAATAACTTTGTCCCTGAATTTGGTTCACGGTGTACACACACACAGGATTGTATTTACCAGTCAGCACCCTGGAAAAATTTACACCAGAAATATGAATGGGACACCTTATCAGAGTATGATGCTTTCCATCTGATCTGCAACTTGTACAAGTAATAATTTTCTTCCACACTAAAGTTTTCTTCCTATGGAGATCAAAAGTGAATGCTGGGAACAAGCCAGGACAGTAGTTATAATTTTAAATGCGGAGCAATACTCACAGGTCATAGCTACCACCAGTGTTTTCTATTAGCTTCAGTGGTAAGGAGTAAATGCCATATTCAGTAGTGCCCAAAATGCAATTTATAAACTGACATTCCTTGTACTTTCTATTGATATAAGCAATAATATATCACAGGGCTTTCAAAACAAAAAATGGCTTGAGGAGAGCATGCTATGAAGGAACTTTATTCAGTGACTACATTGTACACAACAAGTTTCGGGCCTTGTGTGCCCTTTCTCAAGTTCTCAATGTACAATGTAGTCACTGAATAAAGTTCCTTCACAACATAACTGCCTTTGGAGTGCTCTCCTCAAACCATTTTTTGTTTTGAAAGTCTACAAGGGATTGCGGTAACCCTCGGGAGGATTGAAGCATTGCCACTTCATTTTTAATTAGGCAGAGCGAGAGAACAACCTTGCCTTAGTTTGAATATATCACAGGGCAACAGAACTATTGCAAGTATCTTCTCTTTAGCTATGCAGGGAATTATACTTGAATAAACCATCAGCTGTTGCCATGCACTATAAGAACAGCAGGTCAATCAATACAAATCATACAGAACCTGGCAGGAAGAGTGCTAAATAATAATCACGAATAATGCAAAACTTGTTTATTATGTGCTTTTTTTCCCCCAGCAAGACATAGTGGAAAGGTCGCAGGAGATTTTCTGATCATTTTATTGATCTCTATCCTTAGACTGGGAAAAAAAAGCAATGCTCTTTACTTCATTCTGGCAGTTTTACTAGTAGAGATCTGAAGATTCCAATGGTGTAGCTACAAACTGTAGTTCTTAAATTATATTTATATGTATATATAGATATAGCTATATTTATATTTAGTGCACAAACATTGGTATAAATCACTTTATTTGAAGAAAACTGGAGTGCTGGTCCTATATATATAACTAAGATCTAATTAGTCCTTATTAGAAGCAAAACCAGCCTATTGGGTTTATTTAATGTTTACATAATTTTCTAGTAAACTTAAGGTGTGACAATCCAAATTATGGAAAGATCTCTCTCTCTCTCTCTCTCCCTCTATATATATATATAACTTTTATTTTTTTTTAATAATATAATGTATGTGAAAATCAAGTACAGGTCTGGATCTTCATACCTTAAGTCTACTAGGAAATCATGTTAACATTAAATAAACCCAATAGGCTGGTTTTGCTTCCAATGAGGACTAATTCAATCTTAGTTGGGATAAAGTACAAGCTACTGTTTTATTACAGAGAAAAAGGAAATCAGTTTTAAAAATGGGAAAAGGCCTTTACATAATTCTTTACGTAATTCAGAGCTTTCTGGATAACTGGTCCCATAACTACTTGTAAAACGTATTGTAATGCCCTGTGCAAAAGATTACACACCAAAGGGGGTAAATATATTTATGATCCCAGATTTCTACATGAGATATATATATATGTATATATATATATATATATAAACAGTTCAAGCTGTGGTGCACTCCAATCCTGCAGAGTTTAACTGCCTGGGTGCTGTCATATATTGTGTAAAAATTCATATTCCAAGGAATGACGCACTCCAGGACTTAAGTTTCCAGGACTGAAGTTTATTTGTCAACGTTTCGGTCCAGTCTGGACCTTTCTCAAGACATAACAAACAGAACATACCCACCATGTGTTTAAAAGCAGAATATATATATATATATACTGTACATATTGTATATACACATAGATACTTTTTGCTAGCCAACAAATAACAACTGCTTGCTAGACCCTCAGTCAAAGAAATATAGAATTAGGATTCTGTCCTAGGGGGAAGATGGGTGGTGCAATTAATATTTTTTATGTAATTTTCAAGTTGATAGTAATGTTTCAAGTAGGTAATAACAGAATGATTTGAGAAAGACTTTAAGCAATTGTTTATGAAGGGCTAAAATCCTATCACTGCTATATTTGCTGTGTATTTGCTGAAAAACAAATAGAAGATAAACCCTGTATTTTATACTTGATATATTTCCCTTAAGCTTTCTTTCAGAGCTTTGCCATTGAGCTCAGAGAGCACGATTCAATTTGTAACACAAATATCTAAGCATGTTTACAAATCATTTAATCACACTGTGAAATAAAGGCATATGTCACTGGTTATTTTTATCATAAGGACATTATTGGCTTTTAAGGTCAAAATACTGAAGAACTTCATTAAACAAAAGAGCCAGCAGTTGTCTAGACACTGGGGCATCGGGTACTATTGTAAGAAGTGACAGCAGCTAACCGTGATGTAGAAAGAATGCAGTAAATGTTGAGCTGATTGATGGATCTAGAAAGATAAAACTGATGCTTTTTGTAATCTACTTCATTTGAAAAGGGTCATAAATTATCATGGTATATGACATTCGGCATATCTCAAAGCAATTACTCATTTGATTGCACATTTCTGGAGAGCTTATTGGTTGTCAAGAAGTTATGCAACACAATGGGCCCAGTGGGAACAACTGGTACTTCTTTGCTGATCAACTCTGTATTATGTGCCACATTCCACTCAGGCAGTAGCCACTCATCCAGCAGCCTACCCATGCTAAAGATTATATGGAAATGAAAAAAAAAAGAGAATATTACTTTATTATGAATAAATAGATTTCTCCCAAGTAGCCCCAAGATCAGGCTCTATACAAATCAGTATAAATTGCAACAATACACTACCTTTAACTCCAGATTTCCTTGCTCATGAATTACAATTTGTAAAAAAGAACTCACAGTTTTTACATTATTAGCCAATTAATCTGTCAATGTGGATCACGAAATATGCACTGATGCTTCCCATAAGTAAAGTGCAGAAGAAAGTAATATTTATAATAATATCAACAGCTAAGAACACAAAGCAAAGATGGAAATACTCAGAACTATGACAAAGAAAAAACAATTCAACCTGCTATTTCATAAAAAAAAGGGAAGATTTTAGTGTAGTAAGCTAACTGATATACGGTACACAGAATAATATATGCTACTTTAGCCATTAACAGTTTTAGACTTTATTCCTCTGTGGCTAGACTCCTTTAGCAATATATTATTATTCTTTATTTATGTAGTGCCTAATATTCTGCAGATGATTTAGCATTCACATTAGTCATTGCCCCAGTGGAGCTTACAATTTACAGGAGTACAAACGTTAATTTTTTACCCCTATTTATGTCTGATCCCTAGCTTTTTAGCTCACCAAAATGATTTGTCAGTTTATCATTTATAGAGCTTTGTCTGAGGATGTGAGACATATATAAAACCTGTGCACTGTGTCTCCTTAATTTAGTAGAGAAAAACACTTCTATTTGATACAGAAATGGGATTTATTATCCAAAATGCTTGGGGACTGGTGTATAGGGGGTGTACATACTGTGGGCAAGTGTCATATAAACTGGTATTATGCATTTCATGCACTTCCCCACCCAGGTGCCTATTATTAAAAAAGCCTCTTCCTCTCCTCTGTGCATGGGTATTAGATAAGAAGGAAAGTTATCCTACACTTGGGGTGCCAAATGTTAGGCACCCCCAAGCGATTGTATTGACTTACCTGAAACCTCAGGCCAGTGCTCCTATCAGCAGAAAACTGCACCAGCCCAGGGGTTATAGCAGTGAGCACCATGGAGCGATTCTCTCCCGGCTTCTTTTTGCTTCAAATTTCCTAGGACAAACGCATGTGCAACAGAACGAAATAGCCCAAGTTCTTGACCCCAGGACCATAAACAAGGGTAAGCAGCCGATACATATGCCTCAATCACAACTTTGGGGGCAGGGTGCAAGTGATTGGATGCCAAGGATTTGCTAGTGTTGGCTGCCATACAAATTAGTCTCTTCAGATAAATGTTTTGTTTTCCTTGTGCTATGTCTTCTTTTATATTATTGTGAATGTTTGGATTCTCATACATTATTTTTGCTGGACATAGTACACAGACAACTTTGGCTCAAACATATTTTATACATCTCATTAAGGAGCCTGTTTGTGGTTTTTGAAAGTGGCTTTGTTCCCCAGAGGAAAGAGGCTGAATAATACGGTCTTGAGTTACATGTTGTTATGTTTTGCTGATCAATATGCTGAGCTTAGTGGGCTAAAGAACAATGAAGTCTCTGTAAATCTTGTTGAACGAGGTGCAATGTTCTACTGTACAGTCCAGTGTAGTGCTGGTCTGGTGCGAGACCTGTGGCACCAACACAATTTCTATCCGTTTATGTACAGTACATTCCTCTGTTGCACCAATTAATACCCTGCATTTTCATTATAGCCTTCTACACCCCAGTGACTTAGAATATTACTTTATTACCTAATTAGGACACCAGCAATAGAAATATATTTTTTACATTTCCTATGAAACATAAAAATGCAAGCAAGTAGCTAGAAATGTTGTACATTATCTTTTGTGCTTGTGTACCAGCCCAAGGCAACCACAGCCCTTTAGCAGTAAAGATCTGTGTCTCCCCAGTAGATGCCCCAGTAGCTCCCCATCTTCTTTTCTGCTGATTCACTGATTCACATGCTCTGTGCTGCTGTCCCTTACTGAGCTTAGGGACCCACTCACGATATACAGTACACATACAGGGGAATGTAATTAAATTCGCAAAGAGCAAAAGAATGCGCATCAATAAGATTAAAAATCCACATCTCGCAATGTAATATTGTTCCTTAAACTGTTATTGCATTGCAAATTTTAATTGCGCATTGCGACTTTTAATTGCGCATTGCGAATTTTAATTGCGCACTCTTTAGAAGTGCTTGAAGGTGTCGTAATCTTTAGGAGCAAACATAACGACTTTTTCAGTAAGAAGTTTTATTACATTGACTGCGCATTGGCGCAAGCTGTAAAATTCGCAAACTCTCTTCCACTGTCGGAAGTGGTCGGTAAAACAGTTTCCATTTTCGCAGAAGCTATATTAAATTCGCGCAAAGCAAAAATTGTTCGCACAGAGGCATAACTTTTCGCATTGCGAATAGTTTTTGCCTTACCGACTTATATTACATTCCCCTGATAGAATAGAAATATAGTCACAATATAAGGCTGGTTAGTCATTAATACAGATACAGTAATTACTACAGGGCAACATAGAAACCAGTGCAACTAGCATCAGAATTTAATAATCAGCCTTGTAGCATCAGCTTATATTACAGACAAACCTCATTTTCTGCTTGATAATTAGTGATGACCCCTAAGCTTAGCTTCTCAACAGCTGCTCAGAGCCCACTGAGCATGTGAGTGTCACAGACACTTTCCAAGATGGTGACCCCCTGTGACAAGTTTGAAGTCCTGGATCATTGCTGCTATTGACAAGCTGAAACTTTAGGCTGGTGCAATAAGTTCACTATATAAAACATGGCCGTTTAACTATATTCATTCAGGGTTTAGTTCTCCTTTAAAATATTTAAGGTCCAATTATACAGTATAATCTAAACCAAATTACTCCTTAGTGACCACTATGTAAAAGTGAGGCAAATGAAGGCAAGTCTAAACAACACAATACTAAAACACTTTTCAGTTGAAGTCTTGGCAAGATATCATTAGCAATAATAGCACTGCTTTCTGACACAGACATTAGTAAGAAAAAGCTTTATTGTACATCTACATCTACATCAGTGATCCCCAACCAGTAGCTCGCAAGCAACATGTTACTCTCCAACCCCTTGGATGTTGCTCCCAGTGGCCTCAAAGCAGGTGCTTATTTTTGAATTACTGGCTTAGAGGCAAGTTTTGGTTGCATAAAAAACAGATGTCCTGCCAAACATTCTCTCCTGTAGGCTGCCAGTCCATATAGGGGTTACCAAAAAGCCAATCAGAGCTCTTATTTGACATCCACATGGACTTTTTCATGCTTGTGTTGCTCTCCAACTCTTTTTTAAATTTAAATGTGGCTCACAAGCAAAAAAGGTTGTTGACCCCTGATCTACATGGTAGATCCCAAACCCCCCAAAATTCATCTGCCCTCCCCTGTTATCCGGTTTCATACGTTCAGCGGCAGGAGAGCGCAGGAGTAGATGCACTGAATTCTTTTCAATATGGCTGTACTCACACAGACGAATGTAAGTGCCGAACACAGGTTGGGACGCAGCATGTTGCATTTTACCTGTGTTCGGTGCTTACATGCATCTGTTTGCGTACAGCCACATTGAAAAGAATTCAGTGCATCTACTCCTGCGCCTCCCCTGTGGCTGAATGCATGAAACCAGAGCGCAGGTAAAAACACTAGTCTGTAAGAGCCCTTAGAGTTGCTTCTCAGGTCTGTAAAGTTCTTTCACTGCAATCATAGCAAACAGATTTTGTAAAGACTTCACCTGTGACAAGGCTTTCCTTATACTACTGCCACTAAAGAAGGAAGCCCTAAAATTGTCAAGAATTTAATTGTACACTTTAAGATTCACTTTCACTAGAACTAGAGGCCCTTGCCAAAACAATGAAAAAAACATTCCAGATCATTAGTCTTCCTCAACAGTCCGTACCATGCATTTAGGCAGGTAGAATTCACTTGGAATCCTGCCAACTCGCACTTGTTGATGTAAGTACGGTTGTCATGAGGCTGTACCGGTGTAGCTTGTAAAATGCCAGCCAAGACTGCGGTCAGTATTACAAATTTTCGGATACATTTGTAATATCTAGTTCTCTGCCTAAGGCACACCTACATTCTGCCACAACACACCCCAATCCCTTGAACTCCCCCTCTACCCCACAGATTATGCTCAACTCACAAGATTTCCTTTCAATCTGGCCAGTGACATCATAGCTTTGTTCAATTTGCATCATTAACCCCCTTAAGTTAATCAACTGCCCCCACCGGGCAGATTTACAAACTCTGAGAAAAAAATTCCCATTGTTTTTGCATTTAGTAGCATAAAGTCCTTATTTTTCTCAGGCAGGATTAGGGAGGATATATGCAGGATTTTCGCCGTGGATTTGCATTGCATTGAATCTTCCTGCAGTGTCAAAAAACATTTTGCTAATTTTTATCACAGTAAAATAGATTTTGGAGCAGACTTTCACTCGTTGCAACTTTTGCAAAAAGAACCCATTGGATAAGTGCTGTGATAGCTGAATCAAATCATTAACTTTTTTTGGGGGGGGGACAAGAAAAGTTTTCCTTTTGTATGGTATTCCTCAAACACCACTATGTTTTACCCAGTACAATGACTCCTTTTAGAAACCAAATGGGCACGCCATATGAGAATTACTGAACACTTTGTCAGAAATCAACTTTTCATTATATCTGACATTTCTGTTTCCATAGCAATGATTATTAGGGAATAAGTTTTATGGAATATATGTGAGTCTGAAAATAATTGAAATGCTAAAGGGTGATGGATGCAAATAGGTGTGCATCTGTATCAATACAGTGTGTCTAGGTAAGTGAGATTATTAATAAGTTTGATATTAAATGGGGAAAAGTCCTCTTTTTGTAATATAGGAATGTGGAATCTGGAATACTTGGAGCCAGATGGGGGCTTTCTATGAAGCAGCAAAGGGAAACTCCTATCTATTGTATTGCACTTCGCCTGGTCTGAGCTGGCGAAGTTACGTCTAGCGTAAGTGCTAACGAACAGCAAAAAGTTGATCTTAGTGAATTTGAGTAATTACGATCCTTCGCCAGTGCGCAACTACACCTGGCCAAAGGGTGCGAAGTTGCGTAAAGTCGCCAGAGACAGTGTTAGTGAATTTGCAAAGTTACGATTTGACGTCACGCTGGCGAATTTGCGCTAGCGTTAGCCGCTTCGTTAGCCTTAAGTCTAAGTACAGAAGGCTAACCAAGTAATGTATGGATCACCTGCTCTTCTTCTGTTTAATGGTAGTTTGTATTTAGTGGACAACTCACAGAATTAAACAAATGTTAATAAATCTTTACATTTTATATTGTTGGAATGAAGAAACAAAGTGATTGGTTAATCAATTCCACCATAGATTATACCTCCCATATGCTCTGCAATGTTTGACAGCATTGCACAGCTCAAGACTTGGTGACATCAGCCAGTAAGCAGGGTCGGACTGGGCTGGCGGGAAACCTGGAAAAAACCCAGTGGCCCTTTTGGGCTCCATGTACTGCAGCTTACATTCCTGTCCCCCATTGTTACAGGTAGTAAAAGGTGTGTGCACCCCACTATTCAGATTCCTAGCACAAATAACAGTGTTCACTTGCATAATTTCTGGTGTTTGCCATGCAAATTATATACTGTATGAATGTGCCCTATTTTTTCAGCACAACTGAACTGCTGTGATTGGTGCAGGGTGCTGAGGGAACCCTGGAGCTACCACCTGGTCTGGAGGTGGAACCCCCTGCATCAGTGGGCACAGCAGCGCTCAACAGAAGGCAATAAGAATTGAGAGGTGCCAAGTTAAAGTGAAAGAGACATATTTTGCTATGGTACCTTTCGTGAACATGGTTTTACAAAAGCCCTTAAAATTCTGACTAGTAAATCATATAGATATTGGCAATTCATTTTGGAAAGGTAATTTGTAACTCTTAAAGGGGCAGTATACCCTCTTGTTCAATGCATACCTAGTGCCTATAGTCTCTAAACAGGGCAAAGTGTAACTGTAGCTTTTCTATGTTTAGTCTTTGCAAGGTGGATTATTAGATTACTAGTGCACAGATAATTACCCACAGTCACAAAAAAAGGTAGTAAAGGGATGATGTTTTATACAGAGCTTGTTCAGGTGCCATACTGTGCCCACACCAACATTTGGGTACCCCATCTGACACCATAAATAATTAGCAAATATCAGGAGGAAGCAGCGAAAGAGGGTTTTTCCCCTGCACAGTTTATTTTACCATATAGGCATCAGAGGGATGCCCCTCTAGACACGCGCCCTTGGTGTAATTATCTTCATCACAAGGACCAAAAATGGAGTCGTTTCAATTTCATGGTTTGCCCTTTTCATCCAAAGAAATAACAAAAACGACTCATTAAATTAAAGAATGCAGGCAAAAAAAGCATATTTTGCAGAAATTCTATTAACTGAACTGATGTTGAACAAGGAGTTATGCAGTCCCTTTCATAAATGAAAATAAGCCTTTTTAAGCATTTATTGTATAGGAATACTTCCTAACCTTTCTTCAAATAAAGAAAATACATTGTCATTCACACATTATGGCACATGCATAATCACCATTCTATTAGCAATATGCAAATAAAGACATTCAATATAATGTTATCACAGATACCCTGACATTTTTATTTCATTATTCGGTAATTGGCCTGTGACGGACATAAAGGTCTGTCCGATGTCATGTCTGTCACCTGTTTCCCAGCAGGACAATCTTTAATTAATCACAGCGGAATTATTTCTAGAGATACATTATATAACCTACAATTCATCTTCCTCCTCCTCCTCGTTGTTTCTGCATTTTTTACAGAACACAGATAACATGAACATGTCACATCAGTCTTTAATATTGTCTTCCAATGACAGGTTTATATTAAATGGTATAATGACAAGCACAAAAAACAACAATATCTAGGAAATTACATTTACTGTATCCAGAAAACATCTGGAACATCTTTAAATGAGACTTCAAACCCCCTTAATGTTAAGTCCCCATCGCCCCCCCCCCCCTGAGTTTGTCCCCCTCGCTGCCACCCCTCTGCACAGTCTTACCCCTGAATTCTTCTCCCTCCAGAAATAGCGACCGCAAATGCAGAGTGAGCGCAGCGGAGCTCACAGCCGCCATCTTCGTAATCTCTGTGAATGGAGTGGCGTTTTGGCGCATATGCAGTTGTAGCAAATTTCCGGGTTTTGACAATTGTGCATGCGCAAAAGATATGGGAAGTGCCGAAGAGGAGAAAGAAGACAGGAAGATTACCGAAGAGGCATGGAGGGGGGCAGATGGGATCTTAAAGGGATCCTGTCATGGGAAAAAAAATGTTTTTATCAAAATGCATCAATTAATAGTGCTGCTCCAGCAGAATTCTATATTGAAATCCATTTCTCAAAAGAGAAAACAGATTTTTTTATATTTCATTTTGAAATCTGACATGGGGCTAGACATTTTGTCAATTTCCCAGCTGCCCCAAGTCATGTGACTTGTGCTCTGATAAACTTCAATCACACTTTACTGCTGTACTGCAAGTTGAAGTGATATCACCCCCACCCCTGCAGCCTAACAACAGAACAATGAGAAGGTAACCAGATAACAGTTCCCTAACACAAGATAGCAGCAGCCTGATAGATCTAAGAACAGCAGTCAATAGTAAAACCCATGTCCCACTGCGTACTATTCCATTACATTGAGAAGGAAAAACAACAGCCTGCCAGAAAGCAGTTCCCTCCTAAAGTGCTGGCACAAGTCACATGACCGGGCACCTGGGAAATTGACAAAATGTCTAGCCCCATGTCAGATTTCAAAACTGAATATAAAAAAATCTGTTTGCTCTTTTGAGAAATGGATTTCAGTGAAGAAGTCTACTGGAGCAGCACTAAAAACTGATGTATTTTTTTTAAAAAAAAACATGTTTTCACATGACAGTATCCCTTCAGCAATAAGGGTGGTTGAACTCTCCTTTAAATACACAAACACAACATAGAATGTGGGAAAATGTAAAAAAAATTGTCAGGCAGAACGTACTAGAAGTCACTGCTGGAGGTTCACATGATTATGTGACTAATAATAGACACTACAGTCAAAACAGGTTGACCTCCTCCCATTAACGCTACATACACGAGTATGAACTTAGAAGTTGTCTTAATATGTATTCCAGGTGGATTGTCCTTGTAAATCATATACAAAATATGTGCAGTCTCATACTGAAAAAACATTTATTAGTGCAAACACAAAAAAATATATTCACAAACACATCATTTTAAACAAAAAACCACAGTGCAGTGCTACCCCTCTGTCTGCCTACCTGTGTCAGCCACTCCCTCCTGACGCGTTTCGCGCTATTGGGCGCTTCATCAGGAGGGAGTGGCTGACACAGGTAGGCAGACAGAGGGGTAGCACTGCACTGTGGTTTTTTGTTTAAAATGATGTGTTTGTTAATATATTTTTTTGTGTTTGCACTAATAAATGTTTTTTCAGTATGAGACTGCACATATTTTGTATATGATTTAAAAGTTAAGTGTTTGGATCTGGGTGCAGTATCTACTGTGTGAGACAGCTGAATTGCCTAATAAATATTTAATTATATTTATTTAAAACGGATTGTCCTTGTAGGCTTATTCTTTACATGGAAAGGCAGTGGTGGAGCAATGCATTTGGGTGCATCTTATATGACTTTAGTTTGTCTGCTTCCTGTGTGTTTTCTTTGCTAATAAATGTATGTATAAATATACATATGGTGCTAGCAGGATACACTGCATGATAATATTTTATGATACAGAAAGGTACACACTGGAACTGGGAGTACAGACATGGGACCAGTTATCCAGAATGCTCGGGACCTGGGGCTGTCTGGATAACAGATCTTTCTGTAATTTGGATCTTCATACCTTAAATCAAGTAAATAAACCCAAAGGTTCTGCTTCCAATAAGGATTAATTATATCTTAGTTTGGATCAAGTACAAGGTGCTGTTTTATTATTACAGATCCATACATAATAAAAGGCACTAAATATGCCCAGGTGCTGTAGAAACAAATGATGTTTGTTTTTAAATAGGTGACCTGTAAATGTAGCCTGCTGATTAAATGCTATGGGATAATACTCCTGGGCAAACTTAGTGCTTTTCATAGATAACTCCACAGTGCTCCAAAATGTAGCATGTGAAATACTTTGGATTTTCTATTCTTTGGCTTGTTTTCTTTTGTTATTCCTTTTAATAGTAATAGCTAGCCAGTGTTCAGCAACAAGGAGTTGTCTTTCCCACATGCTATACCTGTTTTTCTTTCATGCAAAAGCAACTGTATTCACCCTCTGTTAGGGTTTGTTTGCAGGCTGTCAAAATGAGGAAGGGAATATTCAAATGATATACAAAGTATGATTTCTACAGCTGGAAATATATTTTGTCCTCGTTAGAAGGGAGTGTTTGTGGCTGATCCCATGCTCTGCCTTTACTGTAAATAGAGCAAATGCTAGCCATATCCCTGTGATGTAATCCTCAGCTTGTGACAAGATTGCTGGCCTCAAAGATTCAAGCAGTGCTGATGCTGTATCACAAGTCTTTAATCTGCTTCTATGGAACTATGTGTTTATCTGAACTAAATACTGCATATTCTGCAAGGCAATGCTATTCTAATATACCTGTGAATGTAGTCCACCTAACTCAGTCTCTGCAAATTGGCAATTAGTTGGGTGCCGTAGGCACACCTCCCAGTAACGGAACAAGGGACAAAAAGATTTGGTGCGTGTAGCAGAGGTGAAACATTTGTGACCACGCCCCCTTTTGCAGCCACACCTCCGAATTACCATGCCCATTTTACAAAATTTGCCAGGTTATGAAAGTTTGAACACATATCTGTAGTTTTCATGCTTTATAACAGTTTTATTAATGAAGGTGAATAGCCCTTTAAGCTGTGAGTCTAACTTCTCCCAAGGTACAAAACATATCAAGTAGCTACTGTGGGCTCTCTGCCAACAGCCACTTAAGTTAGAAACATTGTATTTGTTTTGGCCGTTCAGTGCAGAGAAATAGGGACTTTCCAGTACAAAAGAGGGATTGTGGGTTGAGCCAAAAGTTGAGTCAAAAGTGGGACTGTCCCTCTTAATTTGGGACAGTTATCCAGAATAAGTTAAAGTGCTTAACTACACTTTGTTTTCATTCATGTTAGAGAAATAGTAAGGACTGAACACCAAAAGAATAAATGGAATCAGCAAGCCTAAACAAGAGCCATTACAGGCAAGACTGATGAGAGACACAAGTACACAGCCATTCACAGGGAAACAAAATTACATGCCTGCCTTTTAAAGGGGTTGTCAACCTTCAAACAACTAGTTGTTTTCAGATAGATCACCAGAAATAACGACTTTTTCACTCGGAGGTTTAGTCCTAAAATTTTTGGAGTAGTGCAATTGTTAATAAGATGGACACTCCTTTTCCCAAAGTGGTTAATTTTTAAGATTTATCTAATCATTCCTATAGGTTTCAACTTTAGTGTATCTACTATTTCTATTTGTAACCGTTTTTCTAATATTGAAGTGTAAAGTGTAATTTTTCACATTCTAAAGCAGCTCTGGGAGGGGGGGTCGCCGACCCCCAAACTGTTCTAAACTTATACATTTAATGGATGCGTTGCTTATCTTTGTCCCTGCCAAGCATAATCTCTGGGTTTCATTACAGGCAGCTGTTAGAATTGATACAATAGTTGCTAATACTCCAGAGATGTTGCTGAGAAATGTATCAATTAAATGTTGCAAAATTGTAACAGTTTAGTCTGCACCTGAATTACTGATCTGCCAGACTCAAACACCACAGACACCAACATTCAACTTTACACTTAGATTTTTGAAAAACAGTAAAAGATAAATAATGGAAAGTAATTGAAAAAAAGTCTTTATTTCTGGGGAACAATTTGAAAACAACCGAACAGAAAAAAAGCAGGGTCCTATGTTTACTGCCCTGTGGCAGCCCCTGTAACAAATGTAAAGGGGTCATTTACTTCCACTGGGGAGAAAAATATTCACTTACAGAACACTAGTGGCACTGGGGTTGCTGGTGTCTGCACTGACACAGAACTGACTAATACAGTCAATGCTCCATCCACCAGACATGCCACATCTTTCTGTGGTTTTACAAGGAGTGCAGAAGTCATAGCCCATTCTTCAGTTGCAATGCACAAAAAACGGAAATTTATATGAATGTTGTACAGTACACCAAGTGGGGCACTGAGACCTTATATGTATTCTGTGTTTGTTTGTGCTTCTCAGGGACCTCTGCTTTCCTCCCACCCTCACTCCAGAATAATTTCCAACTTGTATTAAGTAGCAAAAAAAAAGAGAGATAATAGTGCTCAGTGCAATCTAGTGATAACACTTAGTAGGGCACAATGGTGTTCAATAGTTTGCAGGTATTCGCTTTGATAATCGCGTCTGTTTGTTAATAACAGTACTGAATGTCTGGAACGTTTTGATACAAAGCAAAATACAGAAGATCAAACTGCTGCAAACCTTCTTGCTCCCCAGTTCAATCTATAATAAATCTGCCTTATTGGAACCAGGGTCAGACTGAGGGGCCCATGGCCCACCGGGACTTCTTTCCCAGGACCCCGACACTGTCAGCTTGAGCGACTCTGTCCTCCCTGCATTCACTTACCTGTTTTTGAACTGGCTGGGGCCAGATATGCGATTCAGCATGCCCACCCTCTCCGGTGAGTGCACGCATGCCTGTACCTGTATTTAAAGCGGCCGGGGCCAGAGACGATTGGGGCAGCAAAAGCAGGGAGCTGGTCTGGGCTGCCGGGGCCCAGGATCACCAGGGCCTAGGATCGCCGGGGCCCAGGATCGCTAGGGTCCACTGGGTTTTTTCCTGGCACCCGCCGTCCCAGTCCAACCCTGATTAGAACAAGAGTACTTTCATATAACACAGTAACATAATAAGAAAAATGACACATGTCCATTAAGTTCAACCTTTTAACTCTGCCTAAACTGCCTAACTGCTTGTTGATCCAGAGGAATGCAAAAAAAAGACTTTGCCCCTTAACTCCAATTTGCTCAGAGGAGGAAAAATTTTATTCCTGAATCCAAGATGGCAATCAGACCAGTCACCGGATTAACTTGTACTATTCTATTAGCTGTCTTCCATAACCCTGTATTCCCTCACTTGCTAAACCCCATCCAACCCCTTCTTAAAGGAACAGTAACACCAAAAAATTTAAGTGTTTTAAAGTAAAGAAAATATCATATAGTGTTGCCCTGCACTGTTAAAACTGATGTGTTTGCTTCAGAAACACTAATATAGTTCATATAAACAAGCTGCTAAATAGCAATGGTGGAAATTGAAAAAAGGCTACATGGCACAGAATAAGTAATGGATAACAGATAACATTATGTTCTACAGAGCTTATCTGCTGTGTATTTTCTCCCTTGAATGGCTGCCCCCATTGCTACACAACAGCTTTTCTATATAAACAATAGTAGTGTTTCTGAAGCAAACAATGCAGTTTTACCAGTGCAGGGGAACAATGCATTATATTTTTATTACTTTAAAACAATTTCATTTTTTGATGTTACTGGTCCTTTAAAGCTATCTAATGTATCAGACTGTACGACTGATTCAGCTTTCACTTTAAAAAAAAAAAAAATCCCTTCTTAATATTTAGGTGGAACCTCTTTTCTTATTATGGGTGACCTTGTGTCAGGTGGAAAGACCTACTGGTCCATAAGTCACTGACAGCATCAGGAGAGGTTTCCACCTACTGTGACCTTGTATACAATGCCTACTATTTCTATGAGTAAGGCTCCATTACATAGAACTTACTACACCACAGATTTACTTTTGCAGAGTGGGCACCCTTAGATATTTGTGTGTCAGGAAAACAAGTCGGCAGCATAAATCCATTGAGAGTGTTCTGGAGTAAATATATTTCACAATGAAAACAGAGAAAACAGATGAGAGCATTTTCTCAGTGATGAACTGAGATATAATTGGTGCAACAGAAAAGATACATTAAGGATTCAGAAAATTATAGGCTTGAAGCAGAAGGGATGAGACAGAGGAGAAGGGCAACAGATTGAGGGGGAGAGGAAAGCCCTTTCCTAGCCAAATTCAAAAGCAACAGACACAAATGGAGAAAGTAAATAGTGTCAAATGTTGAATGATGGCTTCCCCCACAACTGGTGTAGTTGTAAGTAGCATTCAAAATATCACAATAATTTCCACTCACTAAATTCAGCTCTCCAATTTGTGATTTATTTCTCTACATACCTAGTAGGATCCCTGACCTCAGCAACCAGACTGTTAGTGAGAGTGCAAATGAATACTAGAAAAAAAAACCACACCAGCTACAATGTGGCAATTCCAAGAGAGAACAAAACCCATGCAAATGTGGTGCAAAAAGTGACATTATTACACTAAATAAACGTGCATTTGTAATTGACACATTGTGCCAGTACATCTTTTGCTGTACAAAGTCAATATTGGAGGGTAACAATCGTATACTAAAAAAGGGATCTATAAATCATCCTACAAAAGGGAACATTATTCGCCTTGGTGACTATTCCGCATGTGAAACAAAAAATTTAATTTATATGTTAAAATGCCCCTGTGGACTGGCATACATTGGCCAGACTAGCAGAATGGTGAAGGAACGGATTAAAGAACATAGAGGCAACATTAGAAACTTTAAAGTTGGTACCCAGACAGACACTTCCTTATCCAGACATTTCACTACTAATGGGCAAAATCAGATGCAGTTGAGGTGGCTGGTACTTGAACATGTAGAGACACCTAAAAGAGAAGGGAATATCCAGAAGTTGCTTCTGCAACGTGAAGCAATATGGATTAAAAGACTAATAAAAGGCACTAAGTTAGGGCAGTAACCTATAGCAACCAATCAGCAGGTAGCATTCACTAGTCACCTGCTTAAATGCAAGCATCTTATTGGTTGCCATGTGTTACTGCCCCTGGGCAAACTTAGTGCCTTATAATACATATAGGCAAATGACCCCTATGGGCCTTAATGAACATTGGAGTATATCAGCCTTTTTGTAATTTGATGTTTTTTCATTTTCAGACTATGACATCTGCATTTATCATTTCTTTCTAACAAGGGTGAGATTTTAAGAATCTAATAATTGATGATATTTAATGTAGCAGGGACAGCTCGAGCTCTAATCATGTTGTACACCTTGTGCCCAGTGTAAATAGGCTCCCTGGCGCAGTGCTTACATTAAGGTTTGATCTTTTTGTTTTTAAACATTTTCTATTATTGTTTTTTATATTAAGACTATTTGATTATTTCAGGAAATATGGGACATTCACAAGATGGCACGTTGGGATGTTAGACATGGACATTGGCAACTTTGTATATGACATGGATTAAATGGATTAAAGTATCTGTTATTTAATTATATAATAATATAAATATAATTAAACCTTGTTAACTTATCAGGTGGATGGGGGTGTGGCCATACAGGCTGTGTGTCTATTGAACTGGTGTTTTTTCACTTCTATCCAACACTTGAAAAAAGGGCATATGGTGCCCGAAACATGTGGTGTAGAGCAGAATAAACATGCACTTTAGCAGTTAAAACTGCATCCTGTCCGTTTGTCCTGCATCTTGTACATTTAAAACAATACATCATCATGTATTGAGCACCAGCAGAAATGGCAAGGAAAGGCCAGCGTGGTGAGTATTTTGCAATACAATGAATACGAGGACCCTGCTCTTCAGATACAGGACACCTAAAGCCTATTTCACTGCTAGGTGTACTCCCTAGTGAAATCAATTGCAATTTTTTTACTTGGGTACATGGAAAAAATCTGTGCTGTACCAACATCTCCTTACCTTCAGATTTTCATTCCATTGACTACTACTAATGTGCAAAATAGGGCTGATGGAGTACAACTTTAAAATTAGTTTTACTTGTCCTTTAAGACTCATTTTGAATTTAATGCAAATTGTACTTCTCATATACTGATCACAATGTTACATAGTAAGTTAGGTTGAAAAAAGACACACATCCATCAAGTTCAACCTTTTAAGTCTATATATAACCTGCTTAACTGCTAGTTGATCCAGACAAAGGCAAAAAAAACCATCTGAAGCCTCTCCAATTTTTCTCAGAGGGGGGAATTCCTTCTTGACTCCAAGATGGCAATCAGACTAGTCCTATGATCAACTTGTACTATGAGCTATATCCCATAACCCTGTATTCCCTCACTTTTTAAAAAGCCATCCAAACCCTTCTTAAAGTGATACTGGCACTACAAAATAAATTTTAAAATATGAATGTACATTAAATGTTACCTGTAGGTCATGTTGATCATTTTTTGCCGAGAGGTTTGTTTTTGTTTATAATGGTTAGCTGAAGTTCCTAAGCTTGACTCTCTGACACTATGGGGCAGATTTACTAAATTCACATGAAGGTTTCGAAGTTCGATCGAATTTCAAAAAGATTCACATTCGAACTTTCAAATGTTTTTGAAGACCACTTCGACCAGTCAATTTTCAAAATTCGATCGAATCTAATGATTCAAATAATTCTAATAAAATTTAATTTGAATATTCGACTATTCGACTGTGGAAGTACTTCCCCTTTAATTTTTATTCGACCACCTAGTTCGCCAGATCAAAGCTACCGAATTGGGTTTCCTTGTTTTATGATAGAATAAAAAATATTAGATCGATAAAATCATTCGAATCGATTCGAAAGATTTATCAATCGATCGAATATTTCCTATTCAATCGTTCGACCAACCGCATTGTGAATTTGAAGGATTTTACTTCCCTTTAAATTCGATGAGTCGAATATTAAAATTTTTTTTTTTTTTAGTAATTCTGCCCCTATGACTTTGCCAACCTGGCTGTCCCATCTCAGCCTGTTAGTTACAGTTTCTAATGCTAACGGACTCCTGCTGCACAAATATGGCAGCCCCCTCATACAGGAACATGGGGGATCAGACAGGTAATGTAAAAGCATCATGCAAATACCTTATGGCAAAGTTAGAAGTAGCTTTCAAAGCCAATATTATAATAGATGTAAAAAAAGAGTTTAATTTTAGGTGTCAGTATCTATTTAAAGCTATCTAATGTATAAGCCTGTACAACTGATTCAGGGAGATAATTCTACATCTTCATATTTGTTAGTTCAGGCCAATGTACACGGTGTCAATAATGGTATTAGCATCTGATTTAGTCAACAACCCACTAGAAAGAACATAAAAGCTGAAAGATACATGTAGCTGCAAATTAATCTTTGTGGGCAGAATTAAAATGCACATTCAACTTTGCATCCATTTTAGTTTTTTCCTCCAGAGCTTGCATTCAGAAATGAGGTCAGTAGATAGTAAATAAATAAACTGCAACTGGGTCTACACATATATATATAAATACTGTATATACATAAACAATTTTATCTGTATACATTTCTAATAAGAATACATGTTTTTTCCCTTTAAAAATACTTATTTCTAGGTGCTGTTAATTTCCTAAGCACATTACTCTGACTTTGCAGTGAGTAATTTCATTAATTTTGATAATGATAATAACAAATGTGTTCCTTCTGTATTTGCCTCTGTAACCAGCTTTGTGGACATGCAACAGCTCTCCCATCTAATTCACCTAAAGTTGTCACACTTTTACCATTTTACACCCTGCCCTGCATTTGTGCCTCTCATGTGAATACAGTGCTACCTGCTTTCAGCAAAACGTTAATCATGAAAGGCAGCTGGGTGCAACACATAAACATACCCAATCCTGTCTCCTAACCTGAGTCACAGACAAGTTAGGGATTGCTGGAGGAATCCTGTGAGGAACCACATTTTGAAACCCGGACCCAACCCAAACCTGGAAACCACATTTTCACCCACTACCCAAGCCACAACTGCCTTATCTGCATCCCAATTCGCAAACCGCAAATTTAAGTTGTAAAATATAAATAATGTATCAAGAAATATTGATAAGACCCACCCAACCTGCAACCCGCAGACCTGAATCTATACCAGCACTTGAAAATACTACAGAGTACCCACAGAGTACCTGCAACCTGATTAGCTGCCGGTCAAAGGATACAACCGAGCCCTATAATTAAAATCTGCCATATGGAAGGTGTATGTATAGGGCTTGTGATTACATTGTCGTCCCTTTCACCTGCAAGGAGCTCTCATATCCAAGAATTGCCGTCCCTCTCACCTGCGAGGTGCTATCATATCCAAAAATGCCAGCTCTATAAATATTCACCAAGAGTAACAATTTTGCACCTCTAGCAGGTGCATGTGCTCTAGCACATGAAGCATATAATTTGATTAATGTCCCCTCTAATCTCTATAGCTAATGTCTTGATATGAAACAATTGAATACACAGATGTGCACCCACATCAGTACAATGAAGTTAATGTGTCACCAAGCATACAAGTGTATCAATAGAGGTTAAACAAAAAGAGGTACTCACAATCACACTGTACAGAAATGTGAGGCTAGGAGTCAGTCTGTACGGTTCCTTTTCTCTGACATCATATCATTTGTATCAGGAAAGGCAAACCTTCTTCCCCAGCTATTACAGACCCTAGGTATTCAAAACCCTTGTTGCACATAATATGTCACAACACTGTCTTGCACGTTCACCTTCTTAATGTTATTCAACCTTTCAGCAGTAAAAATAAGCAAAACTGGCTGGAATTTAGGTTTTGACCTTTCTATAAAACTAACTATGTTGACTGCTTTTGTTAGAAATAAAATGATTGTTTCAGTTAATTAAAGGACAAGGAAAGTCTAAAATAGAATAATGCTAGAAATGCTGTATTTTGTATACTATACATAAACATGAACTTACTGCACCACAAGCCTAATCAAACAAATAATTTATGCTTTCAAAGTTGGCCACAGGGGGCTGTCATCTTGTAACTTTGTTATACATCTTTGCAAGACTAGACTACATACACATGCTCAGTGTGGTCTGGGCTTCTTAGGGATCGTCACAAATGATCAAAAAACAAAGCTGCTTGAGTTCTGCATGGCTGGTAAGTAAGGCAGTGGCTCCCCCTGCTGTTCATAAGTTTGATTGTCTCCCTGCCAGAAGTTAGGGACCATCTGACAATTCCTATCCACAGCACTAAATGAAGGGAGAATTTCACTGCGTACAGTCAGGTTTCTTATAAAAACGGTACACATTTTTTAATTAAAGTATATTGGAGATAGATTTCTTTTTCATTAAAGAAAGTACAAATGGGATTTTATTTCTTTGCCTTTCCTTGCCCTTTAAAAGCATGTGATTTCTAAATCAATATAAACTGCACAATTGGAAAGTTTGTCTTTATCAAACAATCCAATGTTGTCTAAGAAAACAGCATGTTCACTTGTGTCTTTTCTGCACCACCTGTAAAATGTACAAGAATATCTCTGGTACACCACAAAGTGCAACCAAAAATACATTTCCAGTCTTTCACACAACATTTTCTTTGGCTCCATGTCATGAACGTTCTGCTACTCCTAGCTCAGCAAGGCACTCAGTCTATTGACATAACCTTCTTTTATAACAGAAATATGAAACCTCCCATCTATAATATCAATTCTGTAAATTGAATTATCTTATTGAGGTGCATTTATCAAGGGTTGAATTTCGAAATCATGTGAGTGTTTGGGGAAATTTATTAATAAAATAAAATTTGAATGACCTGAAAACTCGAATCTAATTTGAAACTCAATTCGAGTTTTTTCTCAGAAAAAAACGTGAATGTCAGGAAGGCTGCAACCATCTCCAAACTGGTCACTAGTTACATTACCTGTCTGAGCCCCCATGTTCCTGTATGAGGGGGCTGCCATATTTGTGCAGCAGGAGTCCGTTATCATCAGAAACTGTAACTAACAGACTGAGATGGGACAGTCAGGTTGGCATAGTCAGAGAGTCAGAGAGTCAGGCTTAGGAACTTCAACTAACAATTATATACAAAAACAAACCTCTCAGCAAAGAATTATCAACATGACCTATAGGTAACATTTAGGGGCAGATTTATTAAATTCACATGAAGGATTCGAAAGTCGATCGAATTTTCAAAAAGATTCGATATTTTTGAAGGCCACTTAATTCCAATAAAATTCTATTCGAATATTCAAATATTCGACAGTTGAATAACTTTAAATTTGTATTCGACTGCCTAGTTTGCCAGATTAAACCTACCGCATTGGTTTTAGCTATTTTTGATAGAATAAAAAAATTCGATAGAATGTTTAAAATCGTTCATCGATCGAATTATTTCTATTTTTTTTGGCATAATTTCCTAGTCTAATTTGACAGTCCATTAAAAAATTCTAATTTTCAAATCTGCCCCATAAAGTGATATCATTATTTCACTTCTAAAAAAAAACAACTAAAAACTAAAGCCACACATAGCAGCAAAATTGCCGTTTTTATGTCCCTTTTGTATTGGTCTAATGAAATACTAATAATGTGTTATGATAGTCTTGTTCACAACTTTCCTTGTATAGTATAAAAGATGCGTCTAGCATATGTATATCCTCTGATGAAGGAAATACAGCAGGGACACCTTTAGGAAGGTTTGTAATCACCCATGTTAGCCCTTGTGTAAGCCTCACATTTCTGTACAGGGTCCTAGTGTATATGTCATTATTAGATGGATATGCCATTAGATTAGGAGACTGATGCAGGCTGAGAAGACTTTGCAGATAAACAGTAGGTTCTATGAGTAAGGCACAGGGAGAGAAAGATGGAACATTCGATTTGGAAAGAAGAACTCATCATGAGACAAAAGTCATCTGGTAGCATAAATAACGATTGTTCATATGACACTATGGCCTTTAGGAGTAATATGGATGCCTACCTACGTATAAGACCAAAGCAGTCCTATATGCATCACAGAGTCTAGTAACACTTATTTACATGTAAGTCACACAATGGGGCAAATTTACTATTATTCCCCAAAATTAATTAGACCAAATTCGAAAATTCAATAAGCATTCGACCATCGAATGCTTATCGAATTGTTTTAGGCTATCATTTTGCTCGCAATACGATTTCTCGATGAATTCGTACGATCGTTCGATTTCAGGGAAAAAATCGTGAAATTTCCTTCGAACGCTACGATCGTACAAATGGTATTCGAGAAGGACTTAGTCTCAGAAGCCTATGGGGAGCTTCCCATAGGCTTCAATTACAATTCGGTAGGTTCAATCTGGCGAAGTAGGCAGTCGATTATTTTTTAAATTTTAATTCCTTCGATCATCCAATGATCGAATTATCGAATAGATCATTTGATCTATTCGATCTATTCGATATTCGATGATCGAAGAGGCCAAATTTGCATATCCAATTTCATAAAAAATTGGTACGATCGGTATTCTATCGAATTAGATCGAACTTCGATCATTTCACGTGAATTTCGTAAATCGGCCCCAATGAGTCAATGGTGTGTTTAGTACAGCTGCATTTCACTGCAACGGTGCTAGATTTCAGTTACCCCTGGTTTATGGACACTGTTCATTAACTAGTAAGACTACGTGACTGATGTTGGGGAGCACTGAAACAGAATAATATAATTTTACTGGGAACAGATTGCTCTTCTGCAGTGTTTTGGCCTCCAAAGAGTGTGAAACAGACACAGTCACACATGAGAGGAACTGCATCTGCCGCAAATATGTCTTTCCTCTTCGTTATGTAATAAATGCAAATGTACAAACATATATTTTGCTGGAAATACTAAGCACTCAAATAAAATAAGGCAGCCATATGTCACAAGTCCGTCTCATCACAATCATGATGTTTGCTTTATTCTTCTGATGATCATAGAGATAAAAAAAACTAAACATTTTAATCCAGCATGTAAATCTAAAACGACACCATGTCTAAATGGCTAAAATCTATATTCAGGAGCTGCAAAGATTTATATGGTAGAACTTTTGATATGAAGCATAACAAAAGTGGTGTAAATGTAATACCTTTATTGGATAACTACGATGATAATCACAGCAAGCTTTCATTGTCAGCTTTGAAGAAGGAACTGCAATGTTCTGAAAGCTTGCTGTAATTATCATCTTAGTTAGCCAATAAAGGTATCACCTTTACACCACTTTTTCTATGCTTCTTATCAAAAGTTCTACCCTATAACGTTTTCAATGGGTTAACACGGTACAAAAAACATTACCTGGAGCTTCAAAGACAAACTATACCCCCCGAACAATGTAGGTCTCTTTAAAAAGATATTGTATAAGGCTAAGGCCAGACGGGGAGATTCGGGGGAGATCCGTCGCCTGGCGACTTCTCGCGGCGACGAATCTCCCCCAAATCTCCCCGAATAGCTAGATAGCGATGCGCGCCCGCTAGGCTTAAAGTCGCCTGCGCTTGTTCAGACGGAGCGGCGCGATTTTAAAAGTCGCTCAAAATTGCCTCGCCAGGCAACGGATCTCCCCCGAATCTCCCCGTCTGGCCTTAGCCTAAGACTGCATATATGTAAAACCCTGCTTCATGTAAATAAATCCTTTTCATAATAATATACTTTTTTAGTAGTATGTGCCATTGAGTAATCATAAATGGAAAATTGCCATTTTAAGAACTAAGGGCCATCCCCTGGGATCCTACAATTCACAAACAAACAAACCAAACATGTTAGGTCATATGGGCCAACTAAAGGGGTTTTCCGCCTACTGTACCAACACCTTTTTCTAGTTCTGTTGTTTTCAGATAATTCACCATAAGCAACAACTTTTTTCATTTACTTTCCATTTTTTGTTTTTTACCATTTTCTCAAAATTAAAGTTTAAAGCTGAATTTTTGTGTCTTTAGTGTGTCAGTCTGGCAGCTCAGTGATCCAGGAGCATCTGAACTGTTACAACTTGCTACATTTAGTTGATACAATTACATACCTGTACTATCAAGACCACTTGCCGTACCGAAGTACAAATGTAACAAAGTAGATAATGACGATGATGGTTATTATTTTTATTATTAACATGTATTTATAATACAGAAACATTTGTCCATATAACCTGAAAATTGTACACTCTATGCAGACAAAACTGTATTGGTTCTCCACTTACCCAGAATATCTTCATGTCACAAAAAGTCATGACTTCAGTAAATACATACAGTGTGGGAAATGTGCAAAGCAGGTGTACTTTTTACTTAAGAGTCGCAACCCACAGTAACCAGATGTTTGTTTTAATTAGTCTGTTCATTTCCATGGCTAAAAGCACAGCTGTTCACTGTTTTGCTTTTTTAGCAGTTATTGCTTAGACCAGTGATCCCCAACCAGTAGCTCGCGAGCAACATGTTTCTCTCCAACCCCTTGAATGTTGCTCCCAGTGGCCTCAAAGCAGGTGCTTATTTTTGAATTACTGGCTTGGAGGCAAGTTTTGGTTGCATAAAAAACAGATGTCCTGCCAAACATTCTCTCCTGTAGGCTACCAGTCCATATAGGGGTTACCAAAAAGCCAATCAGAGCTCTTATTTGACATCCACATGGACTTTTTCATGCTTGTGTTGCTCTCCAACTCTTTTTAAAAATTTAAATGTGGCTCACGAGCAAAAAAGTTTGGGGACCCCTGGCTTAGACCATTAAAGGATAACTAAAACAGTAGTTAGAAATGTTGAATATTATTTTTTGAGCTTCAATATCAGCGCAAGGCAACCACAGCCCTTTAGCAGTAAAGATCTGTGTCTCCCCAGTAGATGCCCCAGTAGCTCCCCATCTTCTTTTCTGCTGATTCACTGATTCACATGCTCTGTGCTGCTGTCACTTACTGAGCTTAGGGACCCACTCACAATATACAGTACACATAGAATAGAAATGTCACAGTATAAGGCTGATAAGTCATGAATACAGATAATTACTACACAGCAGCACAGAAACCAGTACAAAGAGCCTCAGAATTCAATACTCAGCCCTGTAGCATCAGCTTATATTACAGGCCAACCTCATTTTATGCTGGATAATTAGTGATGACCCCTAAGCTTAACTTCTCAACAGCTGCTCAGAGCCCACTGAGCATGTGAGTGTCACACACACTTTCCAAGAAAAGTTTGATGTCCTGGATCATTGCTGCTATTGACAAGCTGACACTTTAGGCTTGTGCAATAAGTTCAGTATATTAAATGTAATTTTTAGCCATATTCATTTTTAGGGTTTAGTTCTCCTTTAATCAACTTCACTATCCATAGACATCAATGGAAAGTGCTGGGGTTTAGGAATAGCCATTCTAAGGTGTAAGGACCTACACCTGCTACTACTATTACTGCTAATAGTGGGACAGGGAGTAAGGTAAAATGAACATTGTGGCTTGAACTGTTTTTTTGCACTTTGCACACTGCCTCACTATTTACAAATGATACTCCCAATCTCTGTGTATTTGGTTGATAATTTGTAAAAGGGAGTGAGGTACAAATGCTGGAAATAATGCAATTAGCAGTATAATGTTGGGGTATGCCCCAAAAGGTATATAAACCCTAATCAACACAAATCCGGCAGCACTCACCATTATTAATAACTCTAGCTATTTGTAGCCTCAGAAAGTTGTGCATGTAAGCATAGCAACCTCTAAGCAACTAGCTGTTCCATCAGCTGCAGTATGACGCATGAAAGCAAATTTTTAATTGGTTGCTATGGGTTACTACTTCTGATTAAAATGGGCATGTATTTAGTGGTTTGTTCCGAGTTTACAAAAGTGATTGCAGAAAAAGTTGTTTTAGTAAGATATGTACATTGCAATGCTCATACCCAAACTAAAAGAGGCATCATGACAGCAAATCAGAGAAAAAAATCTTAAATGTAAGTAACATGTTACAGTCATTTGAAGTCACTTCTGATACACCATGTAGGCTTTTAGCAGCCACAACATTGAGTCAAAGGGGTTGTTCAAAGTCCAAACATTTTTTGCAGTTTGGTTATTTTCAGATTGTTCTCCAGAAATAAAGACTTTCTTCATTTACTACTTTATTTGTCTGTCTTTTGTGTTTCAGTCTGGCAGCTCAGTAATTCAGGCGCTGGCTTTAAACTGTTACAATTTTGCTACATTTAGTTGATACATTGCTCCTCAGCATCTCTGGAGTATTAATTTAATTAATAATTGTATCAATTCTAACAGCTGCCTTTAATTAAACTCAGGGATTCTGTTCAGCAGGGACAAAGATAAGAAATGTATCATTGTAAAGCAGGTTTCAGGGTTGGCGCCCAACTTGATGTCAGTGCGCCTGCACCTTTAAGGGCTCCTACACACGGGCGTTTTTGACCTGCGCTCCCCTGCATTGCGTTTGGCTGCGTTCAGCCGCAGGGGACGCAGGTCTAGACGCACCTCATTTTGTTCAATGAGGTTTTACTCACGAGACGCGTGTAAGCGCCGAACGCAGATTCAGACGCAACATGCTGCATTTTTCCTGCGTTCGTGTGAGTACAGCCCCATTGAAAATAATTGAGTGCGTCTATACCTGCGCTCCCCTGCGTTTGAACGCAGCAAAACGCAACGCAGGGGAGCGCAGGTAAAAACGCCAGTGTGTAGGAGCCCTAAATTATGGAAGTGCATGTGGCGTGCGCAGTAAGAAGCCTGTAGGGGAAAGCAGCGCAGCAGGCGTCCCCGCCGCACAAGGTGAGGTTTCCTCACAGTATGAAAGTGTAGGAAAATAAAATCAGACAAGGAAAAGGAATTGGAAGCACTAAAATTATAAAAAAAAAAAAAAAAAAGTTGCTCTGCCTAGTACTTGAGCCTATTTTTTTTTCTTCCTATTTTCAGGGAAACGACATTAAAGCAGAGAATTGAGTTTGCAAACCAATAGCACTGGTTTAGAATTAATTACAAATCTCATTTTAACTATAGTGTTCTGTTGCAAAAGGATATTTTACTATATTAAATAGAATCCCTGGGGCCCACTTTTGGGTCCAGGCCCGTAAAATATTAATGCCTTTTGTGATTCTTTGAAGTTGAAAAACAATATCCCCAGAGATATTAAAATGCCAGTCACCACATAGATTCATTAGTTCAGCACCAAACCAGCATCAAAAGTGGGTAAATAAATAATTGAAAAGAATATCTGAAAACAGTGCTGCATGAGCTGCAGAAATTGTTTGGAGACTCTGCGCCTCCTGCTCCCAACAATCCCATTCACAATTTAAAGTATTTCTCCATGGAATGTGTGCAGCTTGACATACCTGCCTAGACCTGCTGAGATTTGTGAATGAATGTAACATACGCTGCAAGCGTCTCCATGAACGATCTGTAGTTATGGATGCCTCGATGTCTAAAAGAAATGCCAGCCTTCCTATCTCTTTCCTGTTAATAAAACGTGACTTGTATCAGAAAATATCAACAACAGAACTCTATTAGTAAAAAAATGAACTAGTAATGCAACAATGGCGGGAGGACAACACAGAGCAGGGGAGTAGCGGTGGCATGCCAAAAAGGAAGCTTGCTGAAATCAACATTGTAGTGTACAGGTATTGGACCTTTAATACAGAATGCTTGGAACCTGGGGTTTTCCAAATAAGGGATCTTCCTGTCAGGGCCAGGCCAAGGAGTAGGCAGAGTAGGCATGTGCCTGGGGTGCAAAGCTGGAGGGGGCACCACGCGCATGTCACGTTCACGTTTTTGTGCATGCACGCATCATTTTTGGACGGGCGCGCCTTTTCTCACATGTGCACACATCTTTTTAAGTTGTGGGCATCTATGGGATGCTGCAACCGGCCTGGTTGACTGGTCGGTCTGGCCCGGCGCTGCTTCCTGTAATTTGGATCTCCATACCTTAAATCTATTAACAAATCTTTTAAGTATTAATTAATTCCAATGGGACTGTTTTACAATAAGGATTAATTGTATCTTAGTTGGAATCAAATACAGGGCACTGTTTTATGATTACAGAAAAAATTGAGTCAGTTTTAAAAATGTGATTATTTAATTAACACTCATTTGTTTCAGATCCAAAAGCAAGCCTTAGGAAAGCAACAGACAACTGCAACTCAATGTATCCTGGGTTGCAACACAATTTATAGTATTCCCACACAACTTATAGTATTCCTACACAAATTATAGTATTCCCACACAATTTATAGTATTCCCACACAACTTATAGTATTCCCACACAATTTATAGTATTCCCTAGCTTGTGTGTCAGCTAAAACGTTCACCTCCCTGCTCCAGCACTAGGGGCACTTTTGAAGGACCATCTGGCCCCATTGATAGTAACCACAATCAGTGTAAAAGAGATTTTTAATCAAAGTTAACTTCTAGGCTAGATCTACACGAGGAGATTCGGGGAGATTGTTCGCCCCAGTGACAAATCGCCTCTTCTTTTGGGTGACTAATCTCCCCGAACCGCTTCCCTCTGTATTGCACTGGCTAAAATGAAAACCACCTGCGGCAATTCACACGCATTCCTTTGCATTCCGAAATCGCCCGAAGTTGCCTTCAGGTCGACTAACCTCCCCGAACCTCCTTGTAGACCTAGCCTTAGTATGTTATATAATGCCCCATTCTAAGCAACTTTTCAATTGGTCTTCATTACCTATTATTTTGTATTGTATATATTTCCTTTTTCTTCTGACTTTTCAGCTTTCAAATAGGGGTCATTGACCCCATCTAAAGAAATGTTCTGTAAGGTTACAAATGTATTGTTATTGTTGCTTTTTATTACTCGTCTTTCTATTTGGGTCATCTCTTCATATTGCAGTCCCTCATTCAATCAATGCATGATTGCTAGGGCAATGTGAACCCTAACAACCAGATTGCTGAAATTGCAACCAGAGAGCTCCTGAATAAAAAAAGCAGAATAACTTAAAAACTACATATAATACAAAATGAAAAACAAACGAATACACAAAAAGTGTAAACTGTCATTTTTCACCTTCTGAAGCAGCCAGGGGGGGGGGGGGGGGGGGGGGGGGGGGCGCTGACCCTGTAAATTGTTCTAAATGGATACATTTAGTGCATACATTTCTAATATTTGTCCCTGCTGAGCAGAATCTCTGGGTTTCATTACAGGCAGCTGTTGGAATTGATACAATAGTTGCTAATACTCCAGAGATGCAGCTGAGAAATGTGTCAACTAAATGTTGCAAAATTGTAACAGTTTAGAGTCTGCACCCGAATTACTGAGCTGCCAGACTCAAACACCAAGACACAAGACAAAACACATTCAACTTTAAACTTAGATCTTGGAAAAACAATAAAAAATAAATAATGGAAAGTAATTGAAGAAAGTCTTTATTTCTGGGGAACAATCTAAAAAGAAACTGAATTGAAAAAAGTTTTTGGAAGATGAACAACCCGACCTGACACCTGCACATAAACAGCTCATAATGGAAGTCCTTTGCTAATCAAACATGAAACATTCCATCTGCTTATAAAGGTATTTAAATATCTGAGCAGTCAATTACTTACACTTGCCATTCAGCTATTCCTACATGTGACTGTACTCATCACATCCCCCCGTCCCTCACACTCTATAATTATATAGGGCACTGCACATGAACAATAGGTTCCCCATTCTGGTGCATACACAAGATTTTGGGGTGATACACAATTTATCTTAACAACAGCGTCCACAAAATGGCTCCTGTCTGCTTGCTGTGATTGTGTCATTTCAAGACTGAAGGAAACAACATTTAAAAGTTAAATATAGTGTAAGTCAAGTTTATTTTACTCAAATAACATGATAGAAACTAATATGAAATGATTTCTTAGGGTGACAGGGTGATAGGGATACTGTCATGGGAAAACATGTTTTTTTTCAAAACGCATCAGTTAATAGTGCTGCTCCAGTAGACGTCTGCACTGAAATCCATTTCTCAAAAGAGCAAACAGATTTTTTTTATATCCAGTTTTGAAATCTGACATTGGGATAGCCATTTTGTCAATTTCCCAGCTGCCCCTGGTCATGTGACTCATGCCAGCACTGCCAGGGAACTGCTTTCTGGGAGGCTGTTGTTTTTTCTTCTCAATGTAACTGAATGGAGCGCAGTGGGATGTGGGTTTTTACTATTGAGTGTTAGATCTACCAGGCAGCTGTTGTCTTGTTATCCTGTGTTAGGGACCTGTTATCTGGTTACCTTCCCATTGTTCTGTTGTTAGGCTGCTTGGGGGTGAGGGAGGGAGTGATATTACTCCAACTTGCAGTACAGCAGTAAAGAGTGATTGAAGTTTATCAGAGCACAAATCACATGACTTGGGGCAGCTGCGAAATTGACAATATGTCTAGCCCCATGTCAGATTTCAAAATGAAATATAAAGACATCTGTTTGCTCTTTTGAGAAATGTATTTCAATGCAGAATTCTGCTGGAGCAGCACTTTTAACTGATGTATTTTGAAAAAATGTTTTTTCTCATGACAGTATCCCTTTAAGGTCTGTGACATATGTGGACATGTAACTATCACTGAATGTCACCGTTTACTATGGGAGTTAGCTGCAATACATATTTATGGAGCGACAAGTAGCAACTACATATACTGTACACAGGTTTGGGTCCAACCTCATAACCAACATGTAGTGCTTACCACCTGTTATCTAATAATTAGTGATGGGCGAATCTCCCCCGTTTCGCCAGAAAAATTTGGGAATTTCCAGTGAAATTCGCGAATTGGCGAAAAAATTTGCGAAACGAAAAGTCGCGTTTTTGACACACGTCGCATCGTTTCGTTTTTGCCGCGCGTCGCGTCGCGTCAAAAACTACGCGCCACTGGTTTTTTGGGCGAATTTTTTTGGGCGAATTTTCGCTGGTGTTTCGCGAATTGCGGGAATTCGCCGCGAATTCGCCCATCACTACTAATAATGAATGGCGATGGAATAATCAGAAAGCTGCCACAATTAATTGCAGGTACTTTGTGCTGGACAAAGAAAATTTGACTTTAACAGTTTTTTGTTCACTGTCAAAAGAATGCAATCTGCATTAAGCACCCACATTATAATGAACCCGAACAAGTCTTTGTACAGGTAGGTTTTCATTACAATCATGTTCTTAATAAACCCATAATAGTATGTACAATATTTTTATTCTGCATAATTGTATGTTCCCAAGTTTCAGAGGCAAATGTAGCTGAACTAAGGCACAGGCACAATAGGATGTAGCCATATGATGGAGCATTTAATATTTTCAGATGAACACACTGATCTGTGGCACCTGGGAATAATCAGTGGCATAACTATATATTACTGGGCATCACAGCAAATTGTTTTTCAGGCCTCCAAAATGCTTACAGTTTTTCTTGTTTTACCAACATTTATTGAACCTATATATGAAGTAGGGCCTCATGGGACCCCTTTACCTCCTGGGCCCCCCTAAAGCCGCAGGGTCTGCTTCCTCTATAGTTACGCCCCTGGGTAGAATCCATGCACACTGGAATAAAAGGAGACTGAGGTTTGTACTGTAGCTTTTATACACCCTGTATAGCTGCGCTGGCCTGTCTTAAACTTGTGACTGAACCTACACATGTGAGAGGGATCTTTCACCTCTAAGCAACAAATGGAGCCATAACAATCAGGGAAGCAGTTCCTGTGGATGCAGGAATATATAGAACCCAATTGGGATGCAGTGAATCCAGGATTCTGTTCGGGATTCGGCCTTTTCCAGCAGGATTCAGATTTGGCCTAAACCTTGTGCCTGGCCGAACCAAATCCGTATTAGCATATGCAAATTAGGGGTGGGAAGGGAAATCATGTAACTTTTTATCACAAAATAAGGAAATAAAAAAAAGTTTTTTCCACTTTTTATCTACCTGTCACTAATTTGCATATGCAAATTAGGATTTGCTTTGGCATTCAGGCCAAAGCTTTCATGAAGGATTCAGGGATTTGGTTGAATACCAAATAGATTCAAATTGTGGATTTGGAGCATCCCAATAACCCAATGGGATTTTTAACAATATACCTTTGTGAAACAGTTCACCTTCAATTAAGGTTTGGGGTGCTATAGAAGATTCTGCTGTAGGGCCCAGGAACTTGTAGTTCTGCTGACACTGGCTACACACACATCTACACACACACAAACACACCTACACACACCTACACACACACACCTACACAAACACACCTACACACACCTACACACACACACCTACACACACACACCTACACACACACACAGACAGGGGCGATCCTGACAATATCGCAGCCTGAGGCGGCCTTCATTAAGCTGCCCCCCTTCCCCACGACGCTCACTTTTTCAGCACCGAACAGGGGGGGGGGGGGCACAGCGCTAGTGCAGAGCGTGCAAGTGTGCACTCTGCACTAGGAGAGACAAATTTCGGGGTTGAAAACCGGAAATGTGGCTCTTAGTTACCAGGAGCGGCTTTTTTGCCACCCCTGGCAACCAGGGGGGTGCTGCCGCCTGACGCAAGTGCCTCAACTCGCCTTATTGGCAGAGCGCCCCTGCACAAAGACAAACACACCTACACAGACACACACACCTACACACACATCAGGCCTGGACTGGCAAATGCAAGAGGGGCTGCTATAAGGTCCCATAGAAAGTCAGTATTTAGTTGGCTGGTGGGGGCTGTTTTGGCCTCTGTGTGGGCTAATTGGGCCTCTGTGTACCTGAAATGCTAGGTCCTATTTTAATTCTTAGTCTAGACCTGACACACACAAAACACACACCAACACACAAAACACACACACCTACACACACAAAACACACAGACAGACAGCCACCCACACAGACAGGGATTAGCGCCTGGCACTGCTGTACCTGCTTCTCCATGGTGTCTTTGCCCCCGCTGGCCACTATGGGTGCAATGACCCTCTCACAGCTGCAGCCCTCCAGCAGATAAACCCCCGAGGCTCTCCCGCTCTGCTCCGAGTCGAAGTAGAAGAGGACATTCTGGTACAGGGCAAACCACTTCTCGTGCCACCTGCTGGTCTCCGTGGCCTTTTTGCTGAGCAAGCCCCTCTTATTGCCCTCCTTGCGGGCCAGTAGCGCCAGGTGCAGAGCGTGTCCCTCGTTCAGGCGCAAGTTCTTCTGCATGGTGCGCCTCAGGGCATACTGGCAATGCTCCCCCTGCAAGGACACGGGGCAAAACAGCACAGCCAGGGGCAAGGAGGGGCAGTCCCACGGGCTCTGCTAGTAGCGCCTCCAAAGTTACACACCCGCGGTAATACTGCGCTAATAATCACACTGGATCGCAAACATTAAGCCACAGTCCAGTCCGACACTTGTTACAGCTTCCGCGAGTCTGTGCGACACCAAGCGAGCTGCGACCATTCACCTGAGCGCCTCTCCTCATTCACACTGCGCTCAGCGCCGCTCTGTCCCTGTGTGCGCAATCACAGCGATGCAGTTACACACGAGGGCTGTCAGCTGTGTTATTACACTATTCTATTACACCACTCTATTACGCTACGGACGGTACCAGTGTACAGTAAGTGGCACCGCATCTCCGCTAAAAGCAGACTGAAAGACTAGTGTACTGCTCCCTCCACTCTCACTGCGTCCCGCCCCCCAGCAAAGCGCTCTCTCTCACACACACACACACACACCAC
>CM044432.1:166830795-166852617 GCA_024363595.1 Xenopus borealis
TCTAATAAGGCTGAGGCTGGCGCCGCACGACACGCGCAGTCACGTGACATGGTGACGTCACCTCGCACAACTTGGCTGCTAATAAGGCTGAGGCTGGCGCCGTGCTAGGTGACGCGTGCAGTCACGTGATGTCACATCCCCGCGCACAACTTGCGCTGCCCACAGCTCGGGAGAACTCTTCACTGGTACAGGCGTACAGGAGGAGGCGGCTGGCCATGGGTCTTTACAGTTACTAAAAGTTATAGAGAAGATGTTAGGGTCGCCTGCTTGCCGCCCTAGGCCCGGGTCTAGGGAGCCTTCCCCTAAATCCGGGCCTGATGAGGGCCCACTGACACCTTGGCCCACCGGGAGTTTTCCTGGTATTCCGCTGGGCCAGTCCGACACTGGATACAACAGCAGGTGACATAAGTACAACTACAACTTTGCAGCATTGTTATACATAACTATAGCATATTTCATACTAGAGATGCTGCCATGCTACACATCTAAAAGTATTTGATTGCAGCGTGTGACATTTGACTGTGTTGTAGAAATCCATTAAAATGAAGGTAATGTGGAGATCCTTATTTTCAAGTTGAACTTTTTTCATTATATTCCTTAATTCAGCTACATTGTAATTTGTTTGGTTGTTTTTGTATGTTTATAATTATACAGTAAAACCTCAATTTTAAGTACCTTTAGTTTTCCCACATTTTGGGGGTTTTTTTTGTGTGGTCCCCTCAATTTATAATATATTTTAATGGATGCTTTTCCCTGATTTTACATAAACATTTTGTCCCAGTATTCCCATAAATGCTTTTTTTGTCCTCTTTGAATGTTATTATTCGTAAAATAAAGATGTGTAAAATACTATGCCATGGTTCTATCTGTAAATAGTTCCAATTCACATATCATATAGGTGAGCAAACAGTAGGCTGGGTTACCATTCATCTGCAGGTTAGAAAACCAATACAACTCTTAACATTAGTACTAAAGCAATAGACAGTTTATATTGAGTTAAGTGAAATATTAAAGACTCTCACCAAACTGGCATATATATTTAAGTAAATATTGCCTTTTTACATCTCTTGCATTGAACCACCATATAGGGGCTGATTTACTAAATTCACAAAATTACAAAATTTACCAAATTCATGAGAATAGTTCGAAGTTCGATCGAATTCCAATCGTAGGATTAATTCGATTGGTCAAATATGCAAATTTGGCTTATTCGATCATCGAATAGCGAACAATTGAACGATCGAATAGATTCGAATGATTGAATATTCGATCGTTCGATCATTCGATCAGCGAAGGATTTAAAATTTTAAATTTATTCGACTGCCTACTTCGCCAGATTGAACCTACTGAATTGTAATAGATGCCTCTGGGAACCCTCCCATAGGCCTCTGAGGCTAAGTCCTTATCGAATAGGATTCGTGCGCTCGAAGTCTTCGATCGTTCAAATAGTACAAAATGTACGAATCATTCGAATGATCGAATAATTCATTCGAATGATCGAGCGATCGTTATTCGATCGTCAAACGATCGAAGATCGAATAAAAGGGTGGCCTAAAACTATTAGATTAGCATTCAAAAATCGAATGCTAATTGAATATCGAGGAAAAACTGTTAGCAGAGTAACTGGGTAATCTGGAGTTGCAGTGACAGTCAGGACTCTTACCAGTATGATGCTGCAAGCATGGTTGAGACTTTATTCTCCTCACAACATGCAGAAGAAGACAGGATATAACATCACCTCATGGAGATTATTCCCAGAATGCTCATGTTAATAAAACTTTATGAACACACAACAATATGAACACTGACACCTACTGGCAGAAACAAACAACAGTATAACACAGTATATGAGAAGGTTTTTGTTGCTAACTGATAGTGTACACACACTAGTCTAACAAAAACAAATATTTTTTGCGGAATAATAGTAAATTTGCCCCTTAGTGATGGTTTAAACTATTACAGTAAATGGCCAGAAATTGCATTTGTTTCTCATATAACATCAGCTACAGTAATAACATTTCTGTCTACAGTCTTCAGCAGAGAAGGAAATCCAAAGGAGTTAATATCAGACAACGGACCACAGTTTGTCTCATATGAGTTTGAATCCTTTCTGAGAGAGAGGAATATTATGCATAGGAAATCTTCAGTGTATTACCCACAAGCAAATGGAGAAATCGAGCGATTCAACAGAAGTCTGAAAGAAGCACTACAGACAGCAAACCTTACTGGGAAATCGTGGAAATTATTTACAACAGAGTTCCTACATAACTACAGAGCAACATGCCATGCAACAACCCAATCATCTCCAGCTGAATTATTACATGGCAGACAGATGCGCACTAAGTTACATGTTGCAGACATCAAACTTCCACCAATACTGTTTCTTCAAACTCATCTACTGCAGACATTGTCAAACATTAACAAGCAAAATTCAAGGCTTATGCTAGATATGACTTTGGAGACGTTTTATTTAGCCCATGTGCATACAATAAGAGGGTAACGTTGCGGACTCCACTGAGCCCTTTATCAAAGGGCTCAGTGAAGTCTGAAACATTGCCCTCTTATTGTATGCACATGGGCTAAATAAATCAAAATTAGTTTTTTTCACTTTTATCAGTGTGCTACTGGTTTTGCTTTACATGTTAATTGGTTCATGTGACCTAACATGTATGGTTTGTTTGTGTGCACATGACTCATATGATCTTGGGGGCTGCCCCTTTAATATGGCAGTTTTCTATTTATGATTACCCAATAGCACATAATGCTAAAAAAAATATATTATTTTGAAAATTCTTTATTTAAATGAAGCAGGGTTTTACATATGAGCTGTTTTATGCAATATCTTTTTATAGAGACCTACATTGATAGGTTTCCTTTAACTTATGCCACTGATGATGCTGAGTAATCAGCGAAATGGGTAGGGAGGCAAAGGAGTAGGTAGTAGGGATGGGTTTATCAGCAGAAATGACACCCATAGACTTGAATGGCGTCACCTGTCAAGTTGCAGCATTTCAAAAAAATTGATGCCCGTAAAAAATGGGCACAGGCGAATTATCGCCAGCGGGCAAATTTTTGACAAAGCGAAACAGGTCAAATTTGCCAATCCCTAATAGTCAGAGTAGACACATGCCTAGGGTGCAAAACTGGGGTAGCACCAGGCAAGTACCTTCTCTGACTCCTACCTCCTAATCCGGTCCCATCTCTACATTCTCATGCCGGCTGTTCCAACGCATCTATTTGCATGTGCTTATTCGAACATATGCGTGCGTCAGAGCGTGAAAAGCAGCATGGCCAGAAAGGTTGCCTATGGTACCTGGCTATCTTGGCAGGAGCTGGACGGTGGTGTGAATAGCTCCCACTGGTTCCCAATGGAGATAGGCAGGTTTTTCATGGGGTAAAGCACAGAAAGGAGGGAAGGGAAATAATAATACAGATTACATAGTAAACCATTTGAGGTGTGGCTAAGGGGTACTATAATTAGAGGTGGCTTATTCACCACACCACCAGTTCACTTTCTGTGGTTTTAAGTAATTGTCATTTTAAGCACACAGTCCTTCATTGCTGGATATGTTGAGTAGAAGTGAGTCTGTTGAATGGGCAGCATATTTAATATTAAAAGTTACATTTTATAATACTATTAGCAGTGATTTTCAACCTTGTGCCTCCAGCTGTTAAGAAACTACAAGTCCCACAATGCATTTGCCTGACTGTGGCTGTCAGACTCCTTCATTGCATTGTGGGGCTTGTAGTTCCTTAACAGCTGGAGGCACAACGTTGAAAATCACTGCTATTAGAGTTAACAATTAGTCTGGACCTCGTACAGCCATGTAGAAATCACTTTAGGTTTTCCATGTGACTGTAAGAGATTGTCACCTGCCCTCATAGTGTAAAAGTAATGGTTATTATCAACTCAATACATATTGTAAAAAAACAGACTTATGTGCTTGTTTTCTTTGACTACTTACAGAATAAGTTGCTTTAACACATTTCCCTAACGTTTTTACATTCACTGTTTTCTGTTGGATCACAGTGGTTGACAAACCATCCTTTGTCCTGTAGCCGTTAGTGTGTATTTGGCACATTTGTCTACATTTTGTAATGTAATTCATTTTCTACTACATGCATATAACTATGATTGTTTCAGCCAGATAAAACAACACAGGCAGTTTCATATTGTTTCTGAATACAAGTATCAAATCTATTATCCAAATTTCTTGGGCCCTTGGGTTTATGGATAAATGACATTTTCTTAATTTGGATCACCATACCTTCAGGCTGCTTTAATGTAAATATTAAATATTCCCAATTTGCCACCAATATGGATTAATGCCGCTAAGTTACCATTAAGTACACATATAGGTTTATGAATATCCTAATTCATCCTTTCACTAGCAAAAAGCAATAGTTATTTTGACTTTATTGTTTCTTGAAAAGTAAAATGTTAAGTCAATACCCAGTCTTTCGTAGATTTTCAGTAGAGACCCAAATCCCTTTTGTTTTGTGAATAATCATTTGCCTTTCTCCCTCTATTATCCTATACTGTACCTTCCCCTATTTTTCTCTACATCTTTTATTTCCCTTCATATTTTCTTTATCTCATTTCCCCCCTCTTTCGTCTCTTCCATTTCACTTCCAAGTTCTGCCATTATCCTACTTGCTCTCATCCTTCATTTAATACCCTCCATCCCTTTCTATATTTTATTAGCTTAATTCTTAATTTCCATCTCTCCTTTGGGCAAAGTCCTGTTTCCCATTTGTTCCATCTCCCCTCCTCCTGTAGATTTTCCTTTATTTGCTGAATTAGAGCACCCTATTCCAATAGAGACATTTATTACATCTTTGCAATACCAATACGACATACATGCTCTGTGTGGTTTTGGGTTCAGTTGGGAATTTAAGCTTAGTGATCATCATAAATTATCAAGACAGCACAAGTCAAATAATATCTGCCATAGAAGCGATACTGTAAAGCGATACTGTGAATCAATAATCACAGTATACAGACTGCACTGGGTCTGCGGATACAAATCTACAAGGAATGTTTATTTCTACAAGGAAACAAACAAAGCTGCTTGAGTTCTGGGAAGTAAGGTCAAGGACTCCCCCCTGCAGTTTGAAAGTATGATCCTTTCCCTGCAGAGCAGCTAGGGACTGTCTGAAGTTTCCTATCAACAGCGGTGGGGGAATTACACTGCATACAGTCAGGTTTCTTATAAAAGTGGTACACATTTTCAATTAAAGTACATTGGAGATAGATTTCTTTTTCATTAAAGTAAAAATTGGATTTTATTTTTGTTTGGTCTTTACATCCCCTTTAATGCTCCCCTCTTGTCATAATTTGATCTGAGAAGTAGGTAAATAATGATACATATTTTCTATATGTTTCTATATGTCCAACATATTTAAACTTATCTTCATCAGGGAATCAGCTTAATGTAAAAACATAAAAGTAACTAAGAATTACATGCTGAAAAAATCCTTAACTACTTTAGGTAGAAACATTTTCTGTGCAATGTCCTATCAAAGTAAGCTACCCAAAACATAATGGAAGACAGCTTTGCCATTAGCCACACAAAAGTCCATTGCCAATAAGAAAATGATGCCATGGCCAGAAGTATTTTTAATAAAGGGGCAGATTTACTAAGGGTCGAATTCAAGGGTTAAAAAACCCTCAACTTCGACCATGTGAATAGTTAGGGAATAAAAATTCTCCAAATTTGAATTCGAAGGATTTTTACTGCTATTCGATTTGTTCGATCGTTCGATCAAATCTTTTTATTCGATCAAACATTTTGAATCCCAATTCGGTAGCATTGATCTGGGGAACTAGGCAGTTGAATAAAAATTTACAGTAATTCAACTGTCGAATAATCGAATATTTGAATAGGTTTTTATTTGAATCATTCAAATCATGCGATTCAATTGAATTTTCAAAATTCACTTGTCGAAGGGGTCTTCAAAAACATTTGAAAATTCGAAACTTTTTGAAAATCCGATCGAACTTCGAATCCTTCATGAGAATTTAGTAAATCTGCCCCTAAGTGTCTCCCAAACAAAAACCCCATACATTTTGTACAACAAACAGTATGGATGTATTATATTGTACATGAAATTGGCTATCAATTTATCCTGCCATGTGTTCTGAAAGTTATTACAAATGAAATTTCCTGGATATCATGCCATTCATTCTGAGGTATTTCTTATGAACTTGGAACTGCATTTAAACTGCCATGTGTTCTGGGGGCATAATATAAGGAACTAGCATTGTATTTGTTCAGCCAAATGCTTTTTTTGGGGTGGGGAGTTGTGGAATTGGCCCTAAAATAATAGCAATTAATCTTTGTTGAAAAGGCCTTGAATGTGTCCTCACACATACAAAACTCAACTTCCACCTATGTCACATCAACCTCAAAGTGCAAAGGACCTGCAAGAAAATTTAGTTGGCATTAGAACAACAGTGCACCGTATCAGCATGGAAGCATCATTAGAATGAAAAAGAAATCTGCTTTCTGCATCACAACATTTATATAAAATGGAGTTGTTTTGAAACATGTCTATTTATTTTGTACAAAAGTAGACTGGTGAAGAAATGAACATGTGGCCAACAGCATGGAGTAAATTTATTATGATTTGTGTGTCAGTCAGTACTAGAGGGACTCTTGTGTGAGTGTAGGCTAGAAATTAGAGTGGATTGTAAGAAATATATGACTATGATGATCTCTGCACGATTATCTCTTACTTAATACTATGCCTGCTATGCAGAGAACACAGTGCTGTCTCTTATGGTTTGTTACCTAGATACCGATTCTAGGAAATACTAAGGAGATGCTCGGAAGTACTAAATATCACTAGTCATTTCATTCAGAGAACTAGTGCACATGTGGGAGTTATTCTTTTTGAGATGATAATGGTCTTGAAAAAGAATCATCTCTGCTTGGACTCAGATAAGTCAAGTAGAAGTGAATGAGCTTTTGATTGATTATCTGTTGTTAAAGGTGATAGCCTACAAATAACCGTGTTGTTTGGGTTTCAACTTTCTGCTTAATGTGAGTTTGAGTAGATATTCCTGCAGTATATGGAATGCTCAGCTTAGGGAGGTTAAAAACATTATGCTTTAGTAAAGAAAATCCCAGTATTCCTGACAGCAAAATATGAAAAATGCAACACCACACATCAATTATTTTCATATGCACCCTTTCTGCCTATAAACTCTGATTTTTTTCCTTGGGAATGGCTCCACCCATTGGGTGCCAAACATAAGAAAAAGGAAGACTGGCATTTGGAACAAACAGTATGGAAACAAGACAGAACAGAAACAGACACTATGAAAAGGGCAAGGAAAGAAAAACTGGACCTGTTGTAAGCAGAATACATTAGTACAGATTTACTAAGGGTCGAATTCGAGGGATAAAAAACCTCAAATTTGACCATCGAATTTTAAGGGAATAAAAATCCTTCAAATTCGAATATCAAATTCGAAAGATTTTACTGCAATTAGATTGGTTGAACGATAGAATAGGAAATATTCGATCGAACAATAAAATTGTTCGAATCGAACAATTCGATCAATTTGATCAAATTTCTTTATTCAAAAATAATGAAAACCAATTTGGTAGGTTGAAACTAGGCAGTCGAATAAAAATATAAAGGCAAAGTTATTCGACTGTCAAATATTTGAATATTCAAATTATTCGAATCATTTGATGGTCGACGTATTCTTCAAAAACAATTTCGAATTAGAATCTTTTTGAAAATTCGATCGAATTTCGAATCCTCCATGTGAATTTGATAAATTTGCCCCGTTTTGTCAGGAAGATGGATAGTAGCTGTAACTGAATGGAACAAAGAGCCATGGACAGAAGGGGGACCAGGAACAGGACTAGGATCTGAAACTAAATAGAACTAGGAGCCAGGGACAGAAGGGAAACCAGGAACAGGACTAGGAGCTGAAACTGAATGGAACTATGAGCCGGGATCAGAAGAGGAACCAGGAACAGGACTAGGGTCTGAAACTGAATAGAACTAGGAACCAGACACAGAAGGGGAACCAGGGACAGCACTAGAAGCTGAAACTGAATGGAACTAGGAACCAGGGACAGAAGGGGAACCAGGAACTGTACTAGGAGCTGAAACTTAATATAACTAGGAGCCAGGGACAACAGGGAGACCACGCTTTTGACTTGCGTCGCGTCAACTTTGCTGGTGATTCGCTGGTGATTCGCGAATTGCGGGAATTCGCCCCTGGCGAATAAATTCGCCCATCACTACAGAAGGGGGATGAGGAACAGGACTAGGAGCTGAAAATGATTATAACTAGGAGCCAGGGACAGAAGAGGGACCAGGAACAGGACTAGAAGCTGAAACTGAAATAAACTAGTAGCGAGGGACAGAAGGGGAACCAGGAACAGGACTAAGTGCTGAAACTGAATATAAATATGAGCCAGGGACTGAAGGGGAACCAGAGATGGGACTAGGAGCTGAAAATGAATATAACTAGAAGCCAGGGACATAAGGGGGACCAAGAACAGGACTAGGAGCTGAAACTGAATATAACTAGGAGTCAGGGCAGACGGGTAAACAGGAACATGACTTGAATAAAGGAACAAAAACAGGAATCAAAATAGGGGCAAGAGTCAAACACAAAATGGTAATAAAGAGCTAAACAGAAACAAATAACATCCAGAAACAAAACCCAAACATTAAATAGCTAGAATTGGTGTGAGAACATACAGTATAATGTGCAGCTGCCAGGGCTGGGTATAAACTGGCAACTTGGCACATATGAGTAATTTCCTGTGCATGAAAACATCCTTTTTGCACCATTTTACTTTGTTATTCCGCACTACAGCATCTTATGGTGCTTAGGCTAGGGATAAAATTAAATAGGTGCACGGTAGCTGAATTAGAGAATGCAAAGACTGATGTTGAAAAACAACTCTTAGCTTTAAAATGCTAACTTCATGGCAGAAATCTACAGTATCTATCTATCTATCTATCTATCTATCTATCTATATGTGTGTTTTTTATTCTTTAATTTTAATAACATATTCTAAGAATGTTTCGAGCAAACAACCATAATATTGTCTGATTTTGTACTACAGAGCAGACTCTTAAGAAGGTCATGGAACATAGCTAAGCATCTTAACATTAATCCGTGGAGCATCTATTTCAATAGCAGTAGGTCAGTGTGTTTGTTGAGAGGGAGGGGTTAACAGACAATCAAGTAAAACTATGGGTCAGTCTCCATTGATTTGTATTTAGTATCATAACTACAAACACCTTTCCTTGCTAGGAAAGCATCCAAACTATAGTTGCAATGAGCAAATTCCTCATACCTGCAAAGTTAATCTTATAATTTGAAACTGCAAGCAGACATGAAAGTTTACCTGTCTTTAAAGTTGTCCTTTTGTTACCTGCACCATCCTAGTCAAAAATTGACAAATGTTCCTATTTTGCATTTTTTTTTCCTGTACAAAAACCACTTATACTTTAGAAATAGTTTTCAGGCTCTCCAGCAATTAACAATAACATATATAGTCATTAGCACTGTTAGTTGTACTTTATTATAAATAATGCACTTGTATGTGTGTATATCAGCAATATTATTAGGAACGGCAACCACAGAGTCTGAAATTCATGAAAAGGTCATTTATCAATTCAATACAGTCTGCTGATATTTTCTAAATTACCCAGTGATGTTAGACTTATATTTACAAACTTCTAACCGCTTTTGAAACCTTCTACCCTCTTGCATTATTAAGAGCCTCAGATAAATTGACTGTTATTCCCAGTACAGATATTGGACCTGTTATGAAGAATGCTCAGTTCCTGGGGTTTTCTGGATAATGGATTTTTCTGTAATTTGGGTCTTCATACTTTAAAGGACCAGTAACATCAAAACATTTTTTTTTAATTTGTTATTATACTATGGGGAAAAAAACACTTATTAAACTTTAAAATTGCTTGCTCTCCTCTTCAGAAAATGCGATTTGGTGATCCATTGTTCAGCGCGTGATTTCTTCTCCCTGCCTTCCTTAGCCAGGGAGGCACGATGGAGTGTCACCCTGTCACCTTTTCTGAAGAGAAGAGCAAGCAGAATTTCGGTAAGTTATTTCTTAATAAAGATTATGTGATTTTAAATTTTTTATGTTACTGGTCCTTTAAGTGTATTAGAAAATCATGTAAACCAGTGATCCCCAACCAGTAGCTTGTGAGCAACCCCTTGGATGTTGCTCTCAGTGGCCTCAAAGCAGGTGTTTATTTTATTCCTGGCTTGGAGGCAAGTTTTAGTTGCATAAAAACCAGATGTACTGCCAAACAGAGCTTCCTGTAGGCTGCCAGTCCACATAGGTGCTACTAATAGCCAATCAAAATCCAAGGAACATTTTTCATGTCTGTGTGCAGGGGCATTCCAGGGGCTGCTACCCCACTAAAAAAAGTGTTTTGATGGTGAACAACCTGTTTAAGGGCCATTTTTGATGCAACTGATATGCTCAGAATTGACAAATATACTGACATCTATAGGAAGCAAAGTTATTCTTCAATGTTTGATGTTATCCTCGGACCTCCAAGGATGGAGTCAATATACAGTAACATAAGGGACAACTAACCCCAAATTGTTCACTACCTGGTTCAAGTATACACAAGCCCTTCTATTATAATACCAGCATGAGAAAGTCCAGCCTTTAACGTTTAAAGGTGGCCATACACGGGCAGATAAAAGCTGCTGACAGACTGCGTCGGCAGCTTATCTGCCCGTGTGGGGGGCCCTCCGACGGGCTTTCCCGATCGAAAGTCGGCCAGGTGTCGATCGGGCAGGATTAAAAATCCCGTCAGATCGCGGCCGCATCTGTTCATTGATGCGGTCCCGCGATCCGACTGCCCGTACTGATCCGAACGTTGGGCCCTAGGGCCCACGATCGGATCAGCCCGATATCGCCCACCTCAAGGTGGGCATATCAGGGAGAGATCCGCTCGTTTGGTGACATCGCCAAACGAGCGGATCTCTACGTGTATGGTCACCTTTAGGCTTGGTATATGTCTGAGATGCTGGTGGGTATAAAGCCATTGTTGCCTGCTCTATACAGGGTAACAGTGGAGCTAGGTAACAGTCTTTGCCAGATGAATGCAAGTGTTATTAGGGTTAGGGTTAGGGTTAGGGTTGACTCTGCCTGATTGTATGCAAGAGACTTGGCAGCTGAAAGTGACAGGTTTATGGTCAAAATGTATTTGCATTGTTGTTATACTACACTATTGCTATGCTACAGTTTAGGCCATGACAATCTTTTCAAGTAATTATTCAAAAAAATTTCAGTGCCATCATATTCCGTAGTGCTGTGTAACCGAAAGGTTTATGCATGAAACATACAGGAGGTAAAGTGAGCCCTGCTTCTGATGTAGGGTTCTGTTTTGCATGTTTTGTCTTGTTTTGGTGCACATTGCAAGTAGATTGGAGACTCACGGTCTATATGCCAGATTATTGCATGTGTGGCCCACTCAGGTGACATTTCATTTCTGGCTGTAGAGAACATCTCATGTTGCCTTGCTGTCTCATTTTATTGTGTTCCTCTATGATTTTGTGTTTTCTTTTAATTAAGCGTGATCAGTCAATGATTCTGTCCTTTTGTATATCAGTCAAATTGCTTTCTTTCTTTCTAATTCTTATAAGAGTCTTCAGGCAGAAGGAAATGAAGCTTAATATTTACACTACAGCAAGATATCGTTTTGCTGCCAAAATACCTCAAGGGGATGAGAGCAACATCTGACAAAGGAGATGATTCAATGTACACAGGTAAAGCTCAGAAAGGCAAATTGTGATATTATTCCATTTTCTCATATAATGGGTTTATCTGCGTGAGAAATTCACTTTTATCATGAATGTGGTATAACATTTAAAGGATGATTTAGACAATTATTAAAAGCATTGCTGAGCTTGTTTCTGTCGCAAAACTCTTTTTTCAATAAGTATAACATGCTGTTTGGGTAGAGAAGGAAAATGGCAATGGATTGTAAAATGAGACAACATACGGGTGCTTATGTGTTAAAGGAAATGGTAGGACCTATATATTTAAATCCATAAATAGCAGTGCAGGTAAAGGCCTTATCACTATCATAAAGCACATCTTGAATTTTATTCTTACACTTAGGGGCAGATTTACAAGATTCACGTGAATAATTCGAAGTTCGATTGAATAAATTTAAATTTGAATGATTAGAATATTCAAATAAAATTTTATTCGAATATTCGAATATTCGATGGTTGAATACTTCCCCTTTAAATTTTTATTCCACCACCTACTTCGCCAGGATCAAGCTACCGAATTGGCAATCCTTAGCTGAGATCGAATAAACAAAATTAGATCGATTAAAATCGGTTGAGTATTCGATCGATCAGATTTTTTATATTCAATCGTTCTATCGATCGAATTGCGGTAACATCCTTCAATTCGATAGTCGAATTCGAAGAATTTTAATTTCCCACTATTCCCATGGTGAATTTTGAATTATTTTTAATTCAAAATTCGACCATTAGTAAATCTGCCCCTTAGGGTCAGTCCACATGAGGAGATTCGGGGAAATTAGTCGCCTGTTCTATGGGGCGACTAACCTCCCTGAACTGCTTGCTTCCCCCTGTCTTTCGGTGGTTAAAATGAGAATCGCCTGGGGCAATTCACACGTGGTGCTTTGTCTTATGAAATCCTCGTGAGGCAACTTTGGGCAATTTTGGAAAATGAAGTGCCGAAATCGATTCTCGTTTGAACCAGTGCAAGACAAGGGGAAGCTGTTTGGGTATATTATTCACCCCAAAGAAGAGGCGATTTGTTGCTGGGGCGACTAATCTCCCCGAATCTCTTCATGTGGACTGACCCTTAAAGGTTCGTCAGTCCAAAATTGTTATGCATAGTGAAAAAAATAATTCTAAGCTATTTGCCAATAAAGATTCATGAAACATTTTGAGTTTTTTTTTATTTATTTGTAAATGTAATTGATATTAAAATCAGTATCTCTCTGCTTTTATTATCTGCAATGCTATGACTCCTGAAACAATATTGCACTCTGTCTGAATACCAGACTCGAAGGGAACTGACACTTGTTTCAAAAGTGAGACCCAGAGAACAGAGACACTGATACTGTTTTCCAATTTAATACATGTATTGCAATTATATTTATAAATACATTTAAAATCAATGAACATTTATTAATAAATGTATATTAGCAAGAATATATTATTTTATTTAATTTTATTAGGGTGAAAGAAAGACAATGAAAGAACACCTCGCTCATAAATAAGGAACATTCTTAAAATCAATGGTTAGAGGTTATTTTTATAGTTATGGATATATATATATATATATATATATATATATATATATATATATATATATATATATATATATATATATGTGTGTATTTTTTGTTAAAAAGGTTTTCTGTTTCTTGTTGAAGTCATGTTTAATATAGTGTTTGGTAAAACCTACCTTTTAGCATTATAAATGAGGTTAGTTAGTTAGTGTTGATCATTATTGTATTTGTAATCAACTTGTGGCTTTGGGCCACTTAAGATCATTGTGCCTTAGGCTTTAATAACCTAGATTGTAAATTAATGAGTGATAAATGATGTTTACCCTGCATGCAAGACTAGCCCACACATACTAATTGAATTGACTGAAATAAATAAGACTCTGCAGGAAGAGGGCCTATTCCATATTGTTTTATTGAATATTCATATAAATATAATTATAAACATGTAAACAGAATGTACTGTATCTTACTTTAGGAAAAGCCATTTTTTCGTTTTGGCATAAGGTCCGTCTCTTTTTAACCTTTAAATTGTTTCTCTACATGTTTAATGTCCTGTGGACTTTGTCTACCCAGGGAATCAGAGGGGCAAGCTTGCTGTCGGGCTTTGCTTTCTAATGCAATATAGATTTTATACTCGTGATTAGATTCAGACTTCAGAAAACATTCAGAAATGCTTCATAAAGGTATATGCTCACAGATGAGCAACCAACAATTTAAAAAAAATTTTAGATGATGACTAGGAATCACTAGTTATTATACTTTGATTTACTGTTGTACAGTCCCGACTACAGTTGTTTGCATTATACAGTGAATACTGAATGACCATTTTTTAGGATGCATTTTTTTGAGGTAACCTCATAAAGGAAACTAATGCAGACACCCTCAGCCCTAAGATTAGGAGAGCACATCAATAGAAATCAAGGAAAGGGAGTTCCTGAATATGGACGTTCTTAGGGGTAAATTTATCAAACAGTGAAGTTCCGCCACTAGAGGGAAATTCCGCCGCTCTCCATTCATTTCTATGGGATTTGAAAGGCCTATTTATCAATGGGTGAAGTGAAAGTTGAATTATTACATGGCAGACAGATGTGCACTAAGTTACATGTTGCAGACATCAAACTTCCACCAAAGATTATTCCTACAAAATCATCTACTGCTGACATTGTGAATCATCACCAAGCCAAATGCAAGGCTTATACTGATGGAAACCGTGGTGCAAGAGAAGTGCACTTTCAGCCTGGATCTTTAGTCAAAATTAAGAAACGAGGAATACTGAAACAAGGACAATCTAAATTTACTACACCACTTGAAGTGAGACGCCAGCGAGGACCATACACATATGAACTGTCTGATGGACGCATATGGAATGCAAGTCGTCTGGCTCCTGCGAGATATGACTTTGGAGATGTTCCATTTGATGAACAATTCAACACTGATTTTTAACACTTTTATGAGTTTCTGCCATGCAGGATATGACATCACTGATATAAGATTTAGGAGGCTGCAACATCGTTTTATCAGTTCGCCTGGTTTGAGGTGGAGAAGTAAACTCTGGCGAAAAAGGTAACGTTCAGTAAAATTCACATCTTTGTGAATTTGCAGAGTAATGTGTGAATGAACACTAACCGCGGTCTCTTTCCCTAGTGAATTGTCCTCTACGTCTGTTAGTAAATTGCCGATGTCAGTGCGGCCGAGATTTTTGGATTTTAGGGGTTTTTGCTAAGGACGACCCTTTAGTGAATCTGCCCCTTTGCGTAGCAAAGAGCGAACACTCTTGGGAGTCTGCTGTGAATCCTTTTCAATGGTAATTGCTGTCAATAAGAAGCAATCTGCAGCAATCCTCTGGCTCTTGTGCTGCAGTCATAAAGTCTATAGTGATGGAAACACTGGGAATTACATAGGATGCATGATATTCAATTGAGTGTTCTGTTAAAGAAAGTCAGAATGGCAGCCAGAATACATAACAAGACTTACCAATGCATTACAGTGCATTACATACTTCTAAAACAAAATGAATGAGCTTTTAAACATAACCTATTGTTCCACTGTCATGAACATTTACATGTCCTGCTGGCTGCTCTTTCAGGCTGATGAAAAAGTGGCAATTTAAATTGTATGTTGCCAGTGAATTTCCATCTGCTGGACTGGCAACTAACAGCTCAGCAGACCTGACAGGAAACTGGATAAATCTGTGCTATGACAGCAAGAATGATTTGAGAAAGTTTTAAGAAAAAATTCCTAAATGTATAACAAAGTTACAAGATGACAGCCCCCTGTGGCCAACTTTGAAAGCATAAATCATTTGTTTGATTAGGCTTGTGGTGCAGTAAGTTCATGTTTATGTTTAGTATACAAAATACAGCATTTCTAGCCTTATTCTATTTTACACTTTCCTTGTCCTTTAAGGGAGTTTAGTCGCTCAGTGAAGATCTGTTGAACACAGTAACCTAGTGTGTCACCACCCTTGCAGTTTTCTTGCAGTTGCAGCTGTGCAAATTGCCTTGCATTTGTTGAGCAAAAATATACCATTCTTTAAAAGAACAGTTCAGGGTAAATAAATAGGCTGTGCAAAATAAATGTTTCTAATATAGTTATCCAGAAATGTAATGTATAAAGACTGGAGTGACTGGATGTGTAATATAATAGCCAGAACACTACTTCCTGCTTTTCAGCTCTCTTGGTTTCCTCTGGTTACCAGGCAGTAGCCAATCAATGACTTGAGGGAGGGCCACATGCTCCATAACTGTTGCTTTTGAATCTGAGCTGAATGCTGAGGATCAATTGCAAACTCACTGAACAGTTATTTCCCATGTGGCCCCCCTTCAAGTCGCTGACTAAAGGTGGCCATACACGGGCCGATAAAAGCTGCCGACAGACCAAGTCGGCAGCTTATCGGGCCGTGTATGCGGCCCTCCGATGGGCTTTACCGATCGATATCTGGCTGAAAGTCGGGCAGATGTCGATCGGGCGGGACTAAAAATCCAGTCGGATCGCGGCCGCATCTGTTCATTGATTCGGTCCCGCGATCAGACCACCCATATGGCCTCAGTTATGATCCGATCATTGGGCCCTAGGGCCCATGATCGGATCAGCCGAGTTTTTATTTTTATACTGAACAATTCCTTTAAAGGAGAAGGAATGTAATTTACACTTGGCGGTGCCAAACTTAAGCACCCTCAAATGATTGTATTGATTTACCTGATAACCCAGGGCTGGTGCTCTTATCAGTATAAAACTGCACCTGCCCAGGGTTCCATCAGCAAACACCCCAGAGTCATTGTCTTCTCCTCTCTTCAAATTTCCCAGGACAGAACAAAATAGCTGGCTTTTTCATTGCCAAACAAGCGGATCTCTCAATGTATGGCCAGGCCCGGATTTGTGGAGAGGCCAGGATTTTAGGGGGCGTCATTATGATGAAAATTTGAGCAAATAAAAGGGAGGGGACAGCGGGTCTACAGGCGCCCACTAGGTAAATCCGGCCCTGCATGAGACCCAACCATAAAGATTCAAATTGGGTAATGCCATTGCTGAGACTGGATCTTGCTATTTAATTAAAGGAAGGAATGAGTCCAGTGGTGTGCCCTATGCATAATACTGACTGCTAACCAGTACCGACCAACATTTACAGTTGTGTTCAGAAAAATGTGTTTTAAAAAGTGAATAAAACATAAAATCCGTATAGTTTTTATTTCCTTACACATAAATGCACTGGGAACACTGTACATTATATTCCAAATCAAAACATGAAGAAAAATGTAAAATAAATCTATTCCAAAAAATAGGAGTTTGGCTGTTGCAAAGAATAGCAGTGCCTGCATTCTTCATTACAAACTCAAACATTCACTGTATAAACTGAAACGTTCCTTTCCTTTAATGACTGAACTAATATTTAGTTGTATAATCAGTGTTTCTGAGAACTTCTGCACATCTGTGTTGTATGTAGTCCTTCTGTCACCTGTTACATTCCACAATTCTTTTTCATTGCTTGGCTTGGCCTCAGAAACCTCTTCTAATGGATTAAGCTCCAGGGATGATTGGGTTGGCCACTCCATAACATCAATCTTATTGGTCTGGATACAAGATATTTCTCATTTACTGGTGTGTTTGGGGTCTTCTTATTTAAACTCCCATTTCAAGGGCATTTCCTCTTCAGCATAAGGCAACATGACCTGTTCAAGTATTTTGATGTATTGAACTGATCCATGATCCCTGGTATAGGGTAGTCAGCTCTCCTTGAACCACTTTTTTTGAAGATGTGAAGTATAAGAAACTGACACCTGTTTTGTCACTGGATGAATGACTTCACTAATTGAACTCCACGCTGCTATTATTTGGAGAAAGTTATTATTATTATTTTGAACAAGCTTCAATTAATGATTCAGTTACACAGAATCAGCAGCAGGCATGTCCTGACTGTTGATTTTCTATTACTTTACTACACCTACCAGTAAATGATTTGCCATGCAGAAATATAATTTCTACCAAAAACAGTGATTGATCAGGTTAGTGATGTCAGACTGCTATTACTAGCTACAGTATCTATCTTTCTACTGTATCTATCTACCTGTTAGTTCTTTAGTTTTGAAGTGGTATGAAGCTTAGGAATGTATGATAGCAGATGATTAGAACAGTTACATCATTTTGTCAAACTTGGGTTATTTGTTCATACTATTCAATGTTATATATATTCAAATACAGTGAATTGGTCTTACAACAGACAATTGCCATAAAAAAAGTCATACATCCCTAAGGGACTGATTTACTAAAGGTCGAATTTCGAAGTAGAAAATACTTCGAAATTCAACCATCTAATAAAAATCCTTTGATTTCGATTATCGAAGTCGAAGGATTTGTCACTGAATTTGGCATTCCTGCGATAGAAGAAAAATTGTCGAAGGATTTTAGCGTACTATCAAAGGATTTTTCTACAATAAAATAAAACTTAGAAAAATGGTCTAGAAGGTCCCCATAGGCTAACATAGCACTTCAGCAGGTTTTGTTTGGCGAAGTAAAAAATGCAAAGGATTTTTAAAGAGACAGTACTTCGACTTTCAAAGTCGAAGGATTTTACTATTCGACCATTTCAATCCAATGGTTGAAGTAGCCTATTCAATGGCCGAACTTTTTCAAAAATTTACTTTGAATATTGAATTTTTTGCATTCCAATATTCACTTTAACCCTTAGTAAATCAGTCCCTTGATCTAACCCAATTCTTGGTTCCAATCCCATAATAAATCTGGTTCTATCAGGATTTGAGACGGATGTAAAAAAAAAAAACAATGTTTTATGAGTGTCCTACCTCCAGGGAGGCTGTGCCATTATAAGTGAACATTTACTAGCCATTGATGCCAATCACTTTATGGGATATTTGATTTGGTTTTCTGGGGGAAACTTAGGGGCACATTTACTAAGGATCGAATTTCAACATTTAACCCGTAGCTCCTAGCAGCAATCCCTCCTGTGATCTGGTATAAAAAGGTTATGTACTGAGGTTGTTGCATGTTGTCGGCAACTATAGAAGGTTAAGAATTATTCCCACAATAGCTGTCAGTAATAATATTTAGTTCTTCCCAAAGCAAATGCAAGGGCCTCTAGGTAGGTTTCAGGCAAAATAAAAGCTTTGAAGCAAAGAAAATATAATCTCTAATAATTTGACATAAAATCAAAATATCTAAAATTTGACTTGAAGTGGATTATGTAATAAATGTTCTCAATACAATCACACTTGGTGGTGCCTAACATCATTTTCTTTCTCCTTTAAATAACCTCATATGCAAGTTGTTCGAGTTGTGACTCTATCTGAATTTATTAGTGTAAAAACAAAATTCACCTAAATTTGACCTTTGATAAATCTGCCCATTTACTGGCCCAGGGTTTCAGGTAAGTCAATACATTCACTTGGGAGTTCCTGGGAAATGACCACCCTATGACAGCTTCCCACAAAGTAAGCATCAGGACAGCAAAAGTCTCAAATAAAAAGTGGCTTTTATTTCAAACTTTGTGACTGTGTGCACAGGCACATAGGATCCTTAGGGCCCTTACACACGGGCATTTTTACCTGCGCTCCCCTGCATTGCGTTTTGGTCAGCCAGTAGCGCCTCACTCTCATAAGTGATGATTTGCATTAACATTGGATACTCCCTAGGTCGTCATAAAGTTCAATTATCTATACCAGATCTGTCCAGGTGAAGGTACATGTGCCTCTCCAAAGCAATTTTATGGCCCCCAGTCTGCTTTAGGTCTCCATAGACTTTATTATATGATATCCTCATTTTAAAGGGATACTGTCATGGGAAAACATGTTTTTTTCTAAACACATCTGTTAATAGTGGTGCTCCAGTAGACTTCTACACTGAAATCCATTACTCAAAAGAGCAAACAGATTTTTTTAATATTCAGTTTTGAAATCTGACATGGGGCTAGACATGTGATGCGATATGTCATGCGACTTGTGCCATCACTTTAGGAGGGAACTGCTTTCTGGCAGGCTGTTGTTTTTCCTTCTCAATGTAACTGAATAATAAGCAGTGTGACATGGGTTGAGTGCTGTTCTTAGATCTACCAGGCAGCTGTTATCTTGTGTTAGGGAGCTATTATCTGGTTACCTTCCCATTGTTCTGTTGTTAGGCTGCTGGTGGGGAAAAGCAAAGGGTGATATCACTCCAACTTGCAGTACAGCAGTAAAGAGTGATTGAAGTTTATTAAAGCACAAGTCACATGACTTGGGGCAGCTGGAAAATTGACAATATGTCTAGCCCCATGTCAGATTTCAAAATTAAATATAAAAAAATCTGTTTGCTGTTTTGAGAAATGGATTTCAATGCAGAATTCTGCTGGAGCTGCACTATTAACTGACGCATTTAAAAAAAAAAAAAACATTTTTCACATGAAAGTATCCCTTTACTATAATCAGCTCCTCCAACATGCTACATGTAAAATAATTGGCCCTCTACATATAATAAATTGGAGAGCCATTTAGATGAATAGGAGCCATACACAAAAAGAGAAACACTGCACACTTGTGGTTTCAATGAATTGCAGTTTCAATACATTTTCCTGTTGCAGTACAATCATCTGTGGCTCCTACAAATGAAGAGCCCCATAAATGGCATTATTCTTGCTTACAGTGTGCAAACATCCACACATTTGCAGATACTGAAACCCCCTCCAATGATTGCTCAGATCTCATTTGGTTTACTGCTGCTATAACATGTGTGCCTTACAGGTTCGTCTGAAATATTAATGCAATATACACCAGGACATTTACAGACCTTGGAGGCTATTTAGTAAGGTACAATTCAGCCAAATGCCCCCAAACTGCTCTAAAGTCACAGCTGCATTTCCAGATGCAATGCTTCACAGCATCGTCTGATGAATCAGTGCCTGACAAATGGAGCAAATCGCTTCTTTTTACTGCATGTTGGCCGTTCATCCAACAAGGTTAAACTTCAGCTTTGCTGTGCTTTGCTGTGCTTGAATGCTTTATAATTTAGTTCCACAGACAAATACTAATGCAAACTGGGGAAGCTGCATGTATTAAATGGCTTAGCTGAAAATGAACCCTCAGTATCATGTTTATTTTCTCAGCCATCAAGAGGAATGTTTTTAACCAACAGGCAGAACTGCTGTAGCGCAGCTTTAATTACACTAAGGAGGAACGTGTTGGAAGGGAAACAGTGAGATGTAACTTGACTTGGCGTCAGATAGAGAGCAGAGCATTTACATCTCACATACATTTAGAGCTAGGTGTTTGTCAATAAAAGTAAGTAGATTAGAATGTGCACAGTGTAATATCCATCCATGCTATTTTAAACAAAATAATTTGCCATATCAATGTTATCTCAAACGTAGGTACATCTTATTTCTGAACAACCCCAATTTCCCCTGACAAGTTATCAGCAAAATCTTACCATAAATATGCATATCTATTTGTTGATTTATAAACATTTAAAAAAAATAGTTTAAAACACTTTTTAAGTAAGATGCACACAACCTTTATACATTGATGTAATGTGAAATACATTGCAGTGGTCAGTTCTTTGAATGATCAGGCGATCAGGCCTGTAGGGATAGGCCAAGTGCACCCAAGGCAATTACCCCCTCCCTGTCACCTGACCAACCATATAATCCCAACCCCAAAAAATATCCCCCCCCTACTCTCCTGCTCCCTGCACTAATGGCCAGTTACAGAAAGGCTGCAACTAGGGGTTGGCAGACAGAAAAAGAAAGAACCTACAGCTCCCAATGTTGCACTTTTGCCTTATAAATTAGCTCTAATGTAATGTAAGTACTCTTAGGTATATTTAGGATATGCACAGCATTGATCTCCATTCTAGCACATCAGCTCCTTTGCACATCCATTTCTGCAGTGTTTATTATATGCAGTCATTTCTGCCTATACCAGGAGTGTCCAACCTTTTGGCTTCCCTGGGTCACATTGGAAAAAGAAAACACTTTTAATTTGTAAAAGTAAAGAAAATGCACAGAAAAGAACTACAATACTAGTTGGATAACCAGAT
>CM044432.1:166890713-166936161 GCA_024363595.1 Xenopus borealis
TACCATTTGGTAGCTATAACTGATTATAGTCACACCAGTTTACTATAGCGCTACATTAGTTTAGTAGTTCTTCTTTGCAGCAATCTAACAAGATTGAAAACAGGCTTTGTGCAAGTTTGGCTATATGGCTCTGAACTATTAGGCTGCATCTGTGCCATAAAACCAGCAGTTCAAGATGAATAGTTGATCAAAGGGACTGTAATTTTTCCTCATTATCTGGAACCTTACACAGTGATGGGTACACTCAAATGCACAGGGGATCCCTGGAAGTGCTGTCATTGTAAACCGGAAGTGACATCATCGGAAGTGGCTGACCGTGATCAGAAAAAACGGAATGAAACAGGAAGGGCTGTTGTTGTAAACCGGAAGTGACATCATTGGTAGTAGATGTGCTCAGAAAAAAGGAATAAAAATCACTATGGAGAAGATCCACGGACCAACCCTCAACCCGCAAACCTGCAGAACCACCGACCCGCCTCTATACCCACACCTGGAACTTGTACATGCAACCCGCAGGGTACCGCAGGATTTTGTGGGTAACCCGCAGGTACCCGACCTACTGCAGGACTCTGGCAAGGGTTTAAAGGAGGATACTGGCAAGGGTTTAAAGGAGGTTTGGTCGAGAATCAGGAAAAGGGTTCAAGGCAGGCGGCATGAATCAAAGTCAAGGATCAGGCAGGAGTCAAAAACCAGAATATCAAAGTCAGAGTGTATGCTTGAGCAGGATCAGTAAACTGAAGCCAGCTTGGGCATTCACAAAATGGTGGACAAGCCGTTTAAAGCTGATGTTGCTCCAAAATTCTAATGCAATGTGCCTTGGGGACGTCATGACGGTCAGCGTGCATGCCGGAAGTGCACACCTGAGAACCGTCATTGTTGGAGAGATGCTCTGGGGGGTAAGAGACTGCAGCAATCTTCCGGTGTGTCTTACAGGGACATAAAGGAGTGATTTGCGTGTCTCCATCCTTAATGCTTTATGTGAGAGTTAAATTCTTTATATATACTTTATGGCAATTAGAAGTAGCTTTCAAAGCCAATATTAAACATCAAGCATTTTAAGCCTAAATCCAAATTGATAGCTAACAGTCCTTATTTGTATGTTTCTTAGTAGGTTTAAGGCATTGAACAGGGATTCTGTATGCTTTTTTGTGGTTTAATTTTTATTTCTAAATTACAACTTTTACAGTGTGAATAATTCACTCTTACCCAACAAGTGTGTTTTTTTAGTTGTAATATTGGTGTGTAGGTGCATCTCAGGTCATTTTGCCTGGTCATGTGCTTTCAGAAAGAGCCAGCACTTTAGAATGGAAAGGCTTTCTGGCAGGCTGTTGTTTCTCCTACTCAATATAACTGAAAGAGTCACAGTGGGACATGGATTCATATTGAGAATATCTCCCATGCCTATACTTAAAAAACCAAAAACATAAAGAATTAAAAAAAAAACCCATAAAATTTGTCTCAGCATACCATTGCATTAAAATGAATTTCAAAGTAAACTTCCTCTTTTATATGTTAACTTCCCATTGTTGTAAAGTGATGGTTGTATCCCCCCCAATGTCTACACTGTCACTCAAATATAACCACCACCACAGCTCCCCCCACTTGCCTGCTCATTGAAGCCTTTCTGCACGAAGGCATAGGCAGAGTGAGAGAAGGAAGACGTATGTAGAACATGCCTAGGATATGCCTAGGATTCTATCACCCCCTTATTGTGGAGCCCTATTCACATTCCTCTTCCACCTATCCCTAGTTCTGGCTGTGGCCAATGCTGTATTCCAGTGGGGAGGCTGTAGGAGCAGTGATGGATTCACTTTATAATTTGCAGTTTAATTTTGTACATGTACGACCATTATATGGAACTTTTAAGCTACTTTATCATATGTTGTATTTGTGTAACATTTAGACAGACCATGTGTAATACCTGTACTTGGAAAGTATGTGACCTCATGTTACAACTGAATGGTTAATAAATATTCCATGGAAATTTTTTTATTTGGTTTTTGTTTTCAATAAATGAAATGCTAGTTTACCTTTACTCATTTTGTTCATGAGAATATAGAAGTTTTTCATATATTTTTTTGTCTCTGTTTCTTCATGTGGGTGTATATTCAAGGTTCTAGTGTAGGCTGGAGTATAATTAATGTGCTAAAATAAAAGTATAGGTTGCTATCTGCCATCATCTTAATTTAGGTGACAGTAATAACTGGTGGAGAGAGTTTAATGTTGCAAGAGTAAAGTAAATTAGCCACTAAGTGCAATATATATTTTGCATTCAAAATACCATTCTGTATAATATCAGGCACTCCCTGTGATTGTAATCACTTATCTGATATCCTGGAGATATCCTGCAGAAAACTGCACTGACTCAGGGGTAGAAGCTGATCTTCATCCCCTTTTTGTCTTCTTTCTTCCGGGCACAGGCAGGCATATACGTATACAGTAGTGTGAAAAAGTTTTAGCTCTACTGCACTCTATTTTCACTCTGTTTACTCCAGAAATAACCTTGACTGGTGCAGGGTTCTGCTCACAGGAGAGCCAGCCCAGGGTATCAGATAAGTGATTATAACCACTGGGGAGGGGGGCTTACATTTGGCACCTACTTATGTTGATTCCTTTTGTAATCTTACATTTTTCCTGTAAAGTAATGTTTTCTCCTGTTTTGCACAGCCTGGTACCCTGTGTCTCAGAATCTTTCCCTTTCTGTAATTATATTGTATATCTGTCCAATATGCTTTCTCTGATTTGTGTCATCCTAAGGGGTATGTTTACTTTACAGAGTGTTTCTCAGTCAAGGTTTCTAGAGCTGGAGATGATTTTTAGCCACTTTTTTACAATGGAGATCAAAATGTTGAATCTCTAAATCACTCACAGGAAAACTAGTGAAAAAGCTAACAGAACTTTTTTTAGTTGACCCACTCCAGTTTTATTTCATGAGTGCTGGTTTATTTAAACGAGTACTCGACTGAATAGTTGCATTCAGGTGCTGAAAATGGCTCCGGTGTCCTATATTAATATTCCTTTGATTGAATTGTTCTAGTTTACGTGATGATGACTGAATACGAATAGAGCAAATGGACAAATGCTATTTTGGATACAGCCAAGCATTTCAGCTTATCAGTGAATTTTACAAAGAAGCAGAAAAATCAGCAGGTACAGTCCTATTGTTTTCTATTTAGCAGTAATATATTTCCTTTTATTTATATATCATGTAAATAAAAGGAAATATTATATCGCTCAATGAAAAATGGACTAACCTCGAAGTGTCACAACTGGAAATTGGAACCTACATGTCTGCTGTAAAGGAAATTCTGGTATAGGCTGCACCATCAAAGAACCCAGACTATGAGTCTTATTGGTTACCTAACAACTGATGCAATAGGTAAAAGTGAGACTAGGATAAAGTGGAGGAGCACTTGAAGAACTAAGTGGAATGAGACACAGTATAAGTCAGTAATACTTAACTGCATGTGCATAGATTTTACTGAGCTTTACTGCTGACATCCACTAAAATACAGTCAAGGGTCAGAACTGAAGCTCAGTGAAAAATATATTCACTATACAGCTTATGATTTGGGCTTCTTTACCAGTCCAGTTAAAGATTTTGCACAATACACTGAGCATATGCATTGTTATTGACTTTGAAAAACTAGTTTAACAAGATGCAAGATGGGGAACTGCTGTGGACATCTTTAATGGCACTGGTCAATAATGGTATAGGACTGCTAAACGTTTGGCCAGGTCCAGTATCCCTGCATAAATTTCTATATTAGCCGCTGGAGAGCAAACAAGGGTCATTTTGTTGACCCAAGGTTAATTGTGGGTGACAAAACGTTCCATCTGTCAGTGCCCCTAGAGTCTAATATAGTACAACCCCCATTTTGCATCCCCTAATTTTAAGTTTACCCTCATTTTACATTACTGTTTTGTGATCCCACCTATATATTATGCATAATACAATTTCCCTGATTTAAAATTTTCTTGGATTATCACCATTTTTTTCTGATCCCCTAAAAGACATAAAATGGGGGGGGGGGTGTGTTATACTTTTTTCCTGTATTTCGGTCTAATAGAAGAGCTTTGAAAGAGCTGTCAAAAAAGAAATGAGTTTCTAAACCTTATCTTAGGAGAGAGTTCTCTAAGCCTAAATTTGAGGTGGGTTGGGACGTGATGTCAGAAATTTTGCAATCATGTACAACTGGAGAGCCATTTCAAATCTTTTAATGTCATTTAAGAAGCACTACATGTTTCGAACCACAAAGGGGCCCATCCTCAGCTGCAATGAATTAACATTCAAACCAAACAGTGACTTAAAACAAGGGAATTACCCATAATTCCCAAAATCTTGTCAGCTCCATCTTGTGGCCAGACAACTAATTGCATCAGTTACAACATATATTTTGAAACTATAGAAACAATCTATCCAATAAAGCACCAATATGTAGCAATGCTTAAGTTCTTCAATAAAATATCTCAGCAAGTCCAGTTGCTTTAAGTTACTTTTGATAAATATACCATGACCTGGATGAATGAGAATCTTCATACTCAATGCTTAATCATTTCTTAATAAATTGTTACAAAGTATATTTCTCACCAATCTTATGATATTGTAGTCCATTTTGTTTCCAATGGCCAATGTTAAAGGCATATTCTCATTTTAAAACTGCAAATAAATTACAGTATTTGTATTTACAGTATAATAACCGTTTTGTAAAACAATAAAATTCTACAGAAAGCATTGGAGACTCCATGCTTCATTCATTCACAGAGGTTCAATTGATGACATTTTATAAATCCATTTTGCTTCACATTTTAACAGCTTATTCTTTCTATCACCCCCTCTTTGAGATCTTTCAACCTGTTCTAACACCATCCATCTCAGACATGCTGCATTATGTTTAGCAAGATGAAAGTGTCTCCCAGCAGGTGTCTGTGTTTTCTTATCTGAAGGGTCTTAAGCTGGCCATAGACGTAAAGATTTTTGAAGGATCGTGAGACCACGATTGTCTCAAAATGATCGTTTAAATGTCTGACGTGTCCATCAACTAAAAAGACCATTTCAGGTGATATCGCCAGCAAAACTGAAGGATCGCAGCCTGCTTGGCCCTCCAAACATAGGTAGATTGCATGGGGACCGATAAAGATTTTCTAACCTGGCCAATAAATTTTCAGACCAATGTTGGATGAAAAATCGTAAGATGTACGATCGTTGGTATCCCACTAACCGCACGATTGGTGGGACTTCGCTAAGATCGGTCGTTCGGCAGGGAAAGATCTTTGCATCTATGGGGAGCTATAGTTGCTAATAGATCTCTTGTGTTCACCTATTCTTATTTTAACTTTCCTTGATGTTTGTCCTACATATAGAATCAGAATCAGAATGGGCTTTATTGCCAGGTATGTTTTCACATACTAGGAATTTGTTTAAGTGACAGAGCTCAACAGACACGGGTAATATAAAGAGTATAAACAAGTATACAGAATGTACAAAATATACAGAATACAAAGAGTAATGTGCAATGTGTTGTTAAGTGTTCATGACATGGACTGCTTGGGGGAAGAAACTGTTCCTGTGTCTGGTCGTTTTAGTGCTAAGTGCTCTGTAGCGTCGACCAGATGGCAACATATTGAAAAGGGAGTGAGCTGGGTGTGAGGGGTCCAGAGTGATTTTCTTAGCTCTTACTCTCACTCTGGATGAGTACAGATCTTGGAGAGTGGGAAGGCGTGTTCCAATGATTATCTCCGCAGTCCTGGCTACCCTGTGCAGTCTCCTGAGGTCAGATTTGGCAGCTGAGCTGAACCAGACAGTGATCAGAAAGCCCCAAAGCTGCTCGTTGGACAGGGTGATATGCACTCTTTATTGCAGTGTAACAATGATCCAGTATATTGCTGTCTCTAGTGGGACATGTAACATGCTGCCTGTATTTTGGTAATTCATGTGAGAGATTTGCTTTATTGAAGTCCCCAAGAATAATTAAAACAGAGTCCGGGTGTTGTCGCTCAGTCTCTGTGATAAGATCAGCGAGTTTCTGTAAGGCTGTGCTCACGTGTGCTTGCGGAGGAATGTAGATATTTACAAGAATAAACGAGGAAAACTCCCTCGGCGAGTAGAAAGGCTTACAGTTAATAAACAGCGCTTCTAGATCGTAACAGCACATCTTCATTAACACAGAAATATCTGTACACCACCTTTCATTGATGTAAAAGCACATCCCGCCGCCGCGCGATTTCCCCGTTGAATCTGAGTCGCGATCCGCTCTAAACAGCTGGAAGCCCGGCAGACTTAACGCGCTGTCTGGAATGGCATCGTTCAACCAGGTTTCCGAGAAACACAGAGCAGCAGAGTTTGAAAAATCCTTATTGATCCGGGTGAGCAGAAGAAGTTCATCCATTTTGTTGGAAAGAGAGCGGAGATTAGTTAAATGAATGCTAGGCAACGGCATTCGAATACTCCCACACGGACATTTCAGGGTGTACACCACCCAGTCAGAGTTACATGTAAAATATTGGTGAATGGGGATCTTGTGGCCTTTAAGTGGGTGTGTGATATAATTCCCCTTTATAATTGGAGGGCAACTACTGCAATTCAGACATGGGAATGTTCCATATATTGGGGTGCTTAGAAATCTAGTTGTGTCCTTATGTTCACAGATGTCAGCTTTCACCAATATGTTAGAAATACTTCTCCCCTTTTTAAAAGAGAACAATGGTTTGGTTTTAAACAATTTCCCATATTTGTGATCTTGTCCTAAGATCGACCAATGCTTTCTCACCACATTTTCAAGCTTTTTGCTTAGTATTCCATATTCTGTTACAAACGGTAACTTTTTATCATTCTTATGTTTAAAATGTTGTTCAAGCACCCTATCTCTTGGAAGTAATAGGACCTCATTCCTTATTTTACATAAGTCCTCCAATTCATAGCCCCTACTGTGAAATGTATTTATAAGTTTGTCAGATGCCTGCAGATACTTATCATCATCAGAGGCAATCCTTCTGACAAGTAGGAATTGACCCTTTGGTATCCCTTTAATAGTATTAGTGGCATGGAAACTGTCTGGTCTGAGCATGTTATTTTGTTGCAAAGGTTTATTGTAAAGCTCAGTAGTAATATGCCCTGCCTCATTGTATGACTTTATGAACTGAATTATGGGTAATGCACTCAGTCACTGTTTGCTTTGAATGTTGATTCAATGCACCTGAGGAAGGGCCCCTTGTGTTTCGAAACACGTAGTGCTTCTTAAACTACATTAAAATATTTGAAAAGGCTCTCCAGTTGTACATGATTGCATATGTTACAGAACTAGAGGTGGCTACTCTAACAACCGTTGCAGAGCCGAACTGAATACGTTTGACTGGTTGTGGATCAACAGGATTGTAATTGGACATTGTCAGAAATTTTGATTGGTTTAAAGCCTTTCTAACACTTAATTTTAATTGTTGTTTGTTTGATTTGTAGTTTCACTGAAAAGAAGGAAAAGTCTAACAACAATCAGTTGTATTATTCCAACAGAAAAGAACAATGTACGAAAAACACCAATATTTAGTACCTAACTCTGTGCTATTCCCTGTGTAACATGCAAATTCATGCACCCTTCAGGCAAGAGTGCTGCTGTATTGTTGTTTGGAAATCAAGTCATCCTGTAATTGAGTTATCTGTACTAGGACTGAGTAAATATTTGTATTTCTAAATCTTATGATACACGTTCAGTGCAACTGCCAATATTTGCTTTACAATACTGTGGGGCACATTTATCAATGGTCGAATTCAAGGGCTAAAAAAGCCTCGAATTCGATCATCGAATTTTGGTCGAATTGAAATCCTTCAAATTCGAAGGATTTTTCCGAAATTTGAGTAATAGAACAAAAAAAATTCGAAGGAACGATTAAATTGGAGCTTCCCATAGGGTTTAACAGCAATTCTGTAGGTTTAACCTGGCAAACTAGGCAACTGATTTTTTTCTTTTTTAAAAGGGCAAGTAGCCAAAAAATTTATTCAAAATTCTAATTCGAATCTTTTTGGGAATTTGATCGAATTTTGAATCATTCATGTGAATTTAGTAAATCTGCCCCAGAGTGATACAGAAAATGATCGGAAATAGTGATGTTATTCTGATATTTCAAGGGAGTAGTTTATAGGTGGATCAGTGATTTGTTAATATATAGGCTCACAATGCCTTACCATTGCATTCCATTTCAATATTAATGTACAAAATAGGGGGTATGTGGAAGCACTCTAAAGTGTATTTAAGTATAATGGAAGTGCTAGTTTTAATGCACTTTGGAGACAGGGGCACAGGGAATGTGCATTAAAACTAGCACTTCCTTTATACTTAAATACACTATAACTTTGCCTTTAGAGTGCTTCCACATACCCCCTATTTTGTACATTTCAATATTAAATTGATAGCAGACAGTATTTTGTATATTGTGTGTAAAATGTCTGTAGTTCTTACAAGGGAGCTGTTACTTATTATAAGATTTATTTGTATAGAATGGATTATTCTCATGCAAAACCATTTATTAGCTATTGTAAACTACATGCACCATCCATGAAACAAGTGTGCCTGGTTTGCACTGTCCTGCTAGCCAAGATATTTTTGCATCTTTGTGCTATTCTTGTTAAAAATCTTCCCATTTTCTCATGTTTTATGTCTGCCTGCTTAAAGGAATTGTTCAGTATAAAAGTAAAAACTGGGTAAATAGATAGGCTGTGCAAAATAAAACATGTTTTCAATATAGTTAGTTAGGCAAAAATGTAATGTATAACAAATGGAGTGACTGCAAGTCTAACCTAATAGAACAGAACACTACTTCTTGCTTTTCAGCTCTCTTTTGTTTACACTGACTGGTTACCCTGGTTACTGGGTCAATGACTTGAGGGAGGGCCACATGGGTCATAACTGTTGCTTTTGAATCTGAGCTGAATGCTGAGGATCAATTGCAAACTCACTGAACAGTTATGTCCCATGTGGCCCCCCTTCAAGTCGCTGACTTACTCAGATTTAGAGAGCTGAAAAGCAGGATGTTGTGTTCCACTCACTCCAGTTTTTATACATTACATTTTTGGCTAACTAACTATATTAGAAACATTTTTTATTTTGCACAGTCTATCTATTTACCCAGTTTTAATTTTTACCCTGAACTGTTCCTTTAATTACTCCCTTTGAAATTCTAATTCTCTTAGAGAAAAATATCCGAAAGAGTTTCAAATGGAAAACCAAAGCACATTATTTGAAGATAAATTAAACACAAATGTAATTATGTAAATGTGATAATTCAGCTCTAAATGTAGCCTCATACATTAGCCTTGCATTTTACATCAAACTAAAGAGGTTCATGGATTGGGCCGTTGCACCCTGGATAAGAAACATTGCTCTTGCCATGATCATCCAGGCCCTGGATTCCAGGGTATAGGCACAATAAGAATGTTTTTTTTTTCTTTTAGGCTGTGCCTTTTCAGTGACTGCACTCAGCTGTGGTGATTCCGGCCACACAATGTATGCAACTGCCCTTTTCTTTAGCCTGCTGCATGTTGCCTTGTTTATCTGTGTATTTACCAGATAAGGAATGTGAAGGAACAATGAACAATGAAGTCCAGTTTGTGCATTTGGGAGCTCCTGTTTCTAATGTCATCACTAAAGCTGGCCATAGATGCAACGATCCGATCGTACGTTTTTTCGTACGATTTTCGGATCGTGTGTGGAGTGTTCCAACATTTGTTGTGCCAAGCCGATCGGTCGATTGTTCGATAGATCAGGTTAGAAAATTTCTGTCGGCTGGCGATCATATCTTTGCGTCTATTGCAGATCGTACGGTTTTCAGTGGGAGACCGTCACTAGGTTTTTAATCTTACAACATTTGTACGATCCCTGTTAGGGGCAGAACGTCGGCTGATCTGTGCTTTTACTACTTTATTTAATCTGAAGGTTAGTGGCAGGTCGGGAGATGGGGAAGCCCGATCGTTCGATGATTCGAGGCAAACGGTCATTGTTAGTAATCAGCAAAGTGTTTTTTGTTGGGCCTCCTTCTGCTTTCTTCTTATATTTTGGTTAAATGGCTAAATCTTAAAGGAGAATCCAACCCTAAATTAAAAAACCCTACCCCCCTACTCTACATAGATCCCCTCCCTCCTCCCCCCAGATTAGCTGTTACCCCGGGCAAATGCCCCTAATTCTTTACTTACCCGTCGGTGCAGATTCTGGTGGCCTAATCAAACAAATGATTTATGCTTTCAAAGTTGGCCACAGGGGGCTGTCATCTTGTAACTTTGTTATACATCTTTGCAAGACTAGACTACATACACATGCTCAGTGTGGTCTGGGCTTCTTAGAGATCGTCATAAATGATCAATAAACAAAGCTGCTTGAGTTCTGCATGGCTGGTAAGTAAGGGAGGGGCTCCCCTGCTGTTCATAACACTTGGTTGAGAAGATGATATTGAAGGAGTGCTTTCAGTCCATAGTAATTGAGGCATATTGGCATATTTGTAAAAGCTTTGCTGATCCTTTTTTATGTCCAACTTTATACGCTTCTTAGAAATGACGTCATGTTAGTAAGTGATCACTGTAAAATCAGAGAAAGCAAATCCATAATACACTGTCTTGCTCTGCTCATATTTATAAATGGAAGCTTGGCTAGGGAAATGTTTTAATGGCACTCAGATTCATTTTAAGGTTTAAAATAACATCATTTTTAATGAATAACTGCATTTAGAGAACAGGTTTACAGCATATATCAGATGTGAGTTCTTCTGCAATGGGTTTTACACAGGAGCCTTTGGGTTGGGGGAGACGGGCAGATTCGGGGAGATTTAGTCGCCTGGCGACAGTCTCCCCAAACTGCCTTCAGTCTGCCTTCTGCTAGAATGAAGAATCGCCTGCACTAATGCACCAAGTGCTGTGAGTGCATTAGTCCAGGAGATTCTTCATTCAAGCAAAAGGAAGGCAGACAGAAGGCAGTTCGGGAAGATTGTCGCACCGCAGAAGATGCAATGTCGCCAGGCTACTGTATCTTCCTGAATCTGCCCATCTGCCCCTGCCCTTACAGAGTTAAACAGTAGAAAATGTGTTTACACAAGACAGCGGCACTAATGTCAGGGGAGACAATATAAATAAATCCCTAAGTAGCCGAACATAACAAATAGGCTCTATTGTCTGAGACTGATCAATTATTTGGAAACCACTTGGACAATGCGATTTATTAGCAGCATTAACTGAATTAAAAAACAATCCTTTAACAGGAATCATTGTAATGGCAGAGCAGAAGATGAGGAAAATAGAAAAGCCTTATGCAGCTTCCTGTAAATGATTATTATTATTTTCCTTTATTGGTATAATGTGGCATATTCTGCAGGGGGCTTGTTGTTCCCAAGGGGTCCTGTACTAAGAAACGCTAGTGCAATCTTATAGTCTATAATCACTCATAAGTGCACTTTGTAGTATAATGAACCCACCAATATATAATATTTAATGAACCCAACTAATCAAGAGGCTTCAAGTATGGACCAAAGGGAAAGCTGCCTACGTGGTTCATAACGAGTGTATCTTTAAATGAATTCAACAGAGTGCCTATTTTTATGTGATTTACTTCTTTTCCATACATCAGTGGCGTTAGATTACCCTATGTGACATTAGCCTAAAGGCATTCTGATTTAAACATCTCCTTTGAAATACAGGTGTCCATGTGCTGTAACAATAATAGGTTATGGGAATGACAAACTGCCTCAAGGCCATTCTCTAAAGTGTCATTACATATAATTACTTCTGCATCTTGCAGCTCCAGCTATCGCCCCTGTCACACGGAATAAAACATAACCCATAGCCAGGAAGTAATTGTGCAAACCATTGAGACAGGCATGTTTGAAACAAAGGTCTGAAGTCAAGCATCTGCCCAGCTGATATATTATTGTGCTGATATAGGATCTATAGTCTGGAATGCTTGGGACCTGGGCAGTGACATAACCATAGAGGAACCGGACTCTAGGGGGCTCAGGAAAGGGGAACCTATAGCACTGAAATACCTTGAGCATGTGGTGGGGGATACAGGCAGGAGCAGCTATGCAGGTCAAGCCACCCTGAAGATTTTATTGGCTGGGGGAACAGTGCAGTCTCTCATTAACTCACTGGATCTGGGGTTTTCTGGATAGGGACTCTTTCCATTATTTACCATCAAGTACAACAAACTGTTTTATTACTACAGAGAAAAAGGAAATCACTTTTAAATGGGTTGTTTGTCTTTAAATTAACTTTCAGTGTGATGCAGAGAGACAATTGGCAATGTCGCCAAACAAGTGGATCTCTCCCCGATATGCACACCTTGAGGTGGGATGATATCGGGATGATCCGATCGTGGGCCCTAGGGCCCAACGATCGGATCATAATTGAGGCCATACGGGTGGTCGGATCTCGGGACCACATCAACGAACAGATGCGGCCACGATCCGACGGGATTTTTAGTCCCGCCCGATCGACATCTGGCAGACTTTCAGCCAGATAACGATCGGTGAAGACCGTCGGATGGCCCCATACACGGGCCAATAAGCTGCCGACTTGGTCTGTAGGCAGCTTTTATCGGCCCGTGTATGGCCACATTTAGTCTTTGTGGTTTTTGAATTATTTAACTTTTTATTCGGCAGCTCTCCAGTTTGCAATATCAGCCAACTAGTCTCATTGATTTAAATGAGAGACTGGAATATGAATAGGAGAGGCCTGAATAGAAAGATGAGCAATAAAAAGTAGCAATAACTAAACATTTTGTGCCTTACAGAGCATTTGTTTTTTTAGATGGTGTCAGTGAAAGCTGGAAAGTGAAGTGAAGAAGGCAAATAATTAAAAAAACTATAAAAAATAAATAATGAAGACCAATCGAAAAGTTGCTTAGAATTGGCCATTTTATAACATAAACTTAATTTGATGTTGAACCATCCCTTTAAATATCTGAAGTATTTGCTTATCATGAAGTCCATAGAAGATGGCCTTACCGTAACTGAAGAGCTTTCAGGCTAATGAATCCTATACATGTAGGTGTTATGGACATTTTCCTAGAATGCATGGACCAACATATTCTACAGCCTGGCATAACACAATAATTTGGCTTATGTGTGCATTGTCATTAAAATGCATTTGTATTTTATCTGATACAGAGACCAATTCCCAATTAGGGCTGTATCAGAAGTCTTATTATCATAGAGCATCCTTTTTACTCACAATTATCTATCCATTCTGTCAGATTTGGAGAGGGGAATTTGCAGTATTTATCACAAGAGGGTAAGATGGTCTAGAATAATACAAATACAAAGGGGGGGGGCGCAAGCGAGGGAACATGAGAATGGGAGAGATGGAGATCAATAGTCACACTCCCCCTCATTTTTTTGTATTAGTAATCATCCTCTCCGATTCCTACCCGAAGGCATGGGCTCCATTGCCCAAGTGTCCCAGACAATTTAGACTCCCCTTTGTCAAAGTTAGGGGGAGTCCTGTCTACACTGGGTTCTGTCGAAGCTTGCCCCAGGGCTTGTCATGGCTTGGGGTCCAGCCATAGGGCCTATGACCCCATCCAGGGTGCTCAATGAACCTGCTAATAAAGCATTATTATACCCTCCTCATCTTCGGCTACCAAACACAACACAAACCAAAAAAGAAAAGGACGCTGGAGTGAGTGGTGCAATGTCATTGATTGCCTTGGTAAGGCTTCAGCTGCCTCTGGAAAAAAAAAAACGTTTCCCCCCCGCCGAGTGGCATTGGTGTGGAGAAGTAGCAAGATTTCCACAAGAAATGCATGTGCTTTGTGCAAGACTCAGAGGACCAAGTGAGTCTCTGTCCACATGTTAGTCCAAGGAATAACATGATCCACAGGCTATGGTTAATTCTGTATTATCAGGCGCTGTCACAGAGCCGAGCCACACCAGCCAGGTGCCGTAGGCAACCTGGCCGGCCATGGTGCCGGCTGATAGAGGCGGGGAGAGTGGACCGGACATGGGGTAGGCGACAGAGCAGGTACATATCTGGTGCCCCACCAGGTTTGCGCACTAGGCACGTGTCTACTCTGCCTATCCCTTTGCCGGCCCTGCACTGTCGCCTCAGAGACATAATAGATATAGAGGGGCACAAACCCATAGTGGTATTGGATCAGGGGCGCTTCGCCAATGAGGCGAGTTGAGGCACTCGTCTCAGGTAGCAGCACCCTTGGTAACTAAGAGCCGATTTTCCAGTTTTCAAACTGGAAATTCGGCACTTCTAGTGCAGTTTGCGTACTTGTGCGCTCTGCACTAGCGCCAGGGACCCCCCTTACCCCTGTACAGCGCTTAAAAATTGAGCGTTATGGGGAAGGAGGGGCGGGATCTTGAATGATGCCTCGGGCGGCGATATCTTCAAGATCGCCTCTGGATTGGTTAAAAATTTTTAATAAAATCAGAGTAAAATTACCTTTTAGTAATTATTATTAACATGTAGTTATACAGCGACAACATATTTTGTAGTGCTGTACATATTTCGTAGCCTTCAAGTTACATCTTTCCAACAAACCAGCTTTTACTTACTAACCTAAGGCACATGCTGGGGACTCCTTACAAGCAATTCAGAACCAGAGATGGTACAATTCTGAAAGATGTTTATGGACCTGCCTCCTGCCTGGTACTAATTTAGAACAGGGATGTCTACTTGGAGCCATAGTGTATATAGTCCACTGCAAGTTAGAGTTCATGTTTAGGGTCATGGCACACGGTATCCATTTTTGCACAATTCCCATGTTGGTGGGCAGACTGCAGCACAAATAATAATAATATGATCGTGAAGCTTCCTACTGGAAAACCAGCATAAAAATAAAACCTGTTTCCCCTATTCTGTTAATGTTGGCTTACTTAAAGGGAAACTGTCATGGGAAAACATGTTTTTTTTTTAAATGCATCAGTTAATAGTGCTGCTCCAGCAGACATCTGCACTGAAATAGATTTCTCAAAAGAGCAAACAGATTTTTTGATATTCAATTTTGAAATCTGACATGGAGGTAAACATTTTGTCAATTTCCCAGCTGCCCCATGTCATGTGACTTGTGCCAGCACATTAGGAGGGAGCTGCTTTCTGGCAGGCTGTTGTTTTTCCTTCTCAATGTAACTGAATAGTACACAGTGGGACATGGGTTTTTACTATTGAGTGCCGTTCTTATATCTACCAGGCAGCTGTTATCTTGTGTTAGGGAGCTGTTATCTGGTTACCTTCCCATTGTTCTGTTGTTAGGCTGCTGTGTGGGAGAAAGGGAGGGGGTGATATCACTCCAACTTGCAGTACAGCAGTAAAGAGTGATTGAAGTTTATCAGAGCACAAGTCACATGACTTGACCTAACACAAGATAACAGCTGCCTGGTAGATCTAAGAACAACACTCAATAGTAAAACCCATGTCCCACTGCGTTCCATTCAGTTACATTGAGAAGGAAAAACAACAGCCTGCCAGAAAGCGGTTCCCTCCTAAAGTGCTGGCACAAGTCACATGACCAGGGGCAGCTGGGAAATTTACAAAATGTCTAGCCCCATGTCAGATTTCAAAATGAAATATAAAAAAAATCTGTTTGCTCTTTTGAGAAATGAATTTCAGTGCAGAATTATTCTGGAACAGCACTATTAACTGATGCATTTTGAAAAAAATTTTTTTCCCATGACGGGATCCCTTTAGTATATTTTATTTACAGGTTCTACCCAGGAGTTGTTTCTGACAGTCAGCACTATCCAACAACATGAAAGCATTGATTTCTGCTATAAAATTCCAACTAAAAACCCCCCTTGTTGCAAACAATTTTCATTGAAATCCCCAGATGCTGGAGCCAGTGCACCAGTTTCTAAATGTGCTAAATAATAGTGCTGCTAGGCATGTTTAGTGTAAATCCTGTTCTTGTACAGGAGTACAGTCTGACAGACAGTGTATGTTCATTAATCAGGTTTTAATGTGTGGTTCTCTGGAAGCAAGTCTGTTTATGCAGCCCTGGAATTAGCACCACGTTCAGGGTGACTGTAGGTATAATGAATGCACAGGCACTCAGCACAACAACATGGGACTATAAAGAGGATGTTTGGACTCAGGTAAATCTAATTATTATTATTGGTATGTGTACAGTGTTGTATCCATCTGAGCTCAGACTCGTTTGCCTTTACATTCATGAATGATCCCTGTTGATTTATTCTTATTCAAAACAACCACTAAAGTCATAATAGTAGCCCACAAATGATAGAGGGATGAAAAAGTATTTTTTGTGAGGTTCTTTAAGTTCTAATTACATCACTGAATATCACTGCCCACATTTTAAATAGGATTCATAATAGGATTCAAGTACTAAGGGTCTCTCTAGTGTAGAGCTGACACTGTTGTTTGTGCTGTGAGTGCAGCTAATGCAATAACCCCCTTACCCTCACATTCTAGCACATTCTTACCCTCACATTATTTTAGCTTTGCATCTTCACTTGATCCCATCTAATATTTTTTCCCCTCAAACGGGACTGGAAATAAAACAGAATTATTTAAACTTCTGACTGACTTCCCCCAAAACATATGTGCGAAAGTTGGAGGTTCAAGACATGTTTTTAAAGTTAGAGACAGATCTGGGAGATATCTGTAAAATATTTAAGAATCCCACTGCATTTTATACTTCTGTGTATGGCCAAGACGTACTAAACAAGCCTTAATTAGGTGCCAGTTCTTTTGACCTTAGAGTTATAAAGGCTTCAGTGTTTACATCCATAGAATAATGAAGTCTCATTAGGAAGATTGCTTTAGATTTCTGAAGTCAGAGAAGTATCACGGTACATTAGTTAGTGCTGTGTAAATGCACATCAATATTGCTTCTCTCTACCCATCACTGTGATAAGCTACATTAAAGGCTCATAAAAATATATCTGCATGCGTTTCAGAGTTTGGAGTTTCTCTAATGAGATCAGGGAGAGGCACTGGGAGTGGGTCTGGGCCGGCGTGGCCCAACGCGGTTTTTTCTGGTGTCTTGGTAGGCCAGCCTGACCCTGGTGGGAGTTAAGGTGGCCATAGACGCACAGATAATATCGTACCAAACGAATGTTCGTACGATATTCAGTGCGTGTATGGTGGGAAATGAGCCGACTGACATCGTCAGAGGATTAAGATATCGGTCGGCTGGTTGATCGGGCTGGATGGAAAATTTTGATCGGATGCCTTTGAAAGCACCCTGACATCGGCCATTGTTAGTACTGAATCGTCAGATACAAGTAGAATTCTATTGTTTCTACCTGTATATTTGACGATTCAGCTCTACACGTGTGTGTTGAAACGAACGATCTTTCTTGGAAAGATCTTTTCCGAGAAAGATCGTAATTGTTACGTCTATGGCCAGCTTTAGAATCTTGGAGGAGAGATGTTTTTGTGGTCAGCACACAGTTGTCTGAACTGGTGGGGGGGCCTGATTCCTATTTCTGAAATCAGACTGTAAAAGTTTTCAATATGGGTTCTGCACACACCTAATCATCTTCTACAGACCCGGTTCTGGGAAGAAACAAAAGACAGACATATATTGCTTTCAATTGCAGTTAAATTTACAAATATCCCCTTCAATAATGACCTTTACAAACTGCCCATGAAATGTCACTCCAGTCTCATCTTCTTTTTCCTTTTCATCATCCATGAGCTGAAAGGGAAATATAAGCCTGAGCTGTTTCTATAGTTTATTTTCCTGCACTGAACAGACAGTCCCAAAGGTCTGAAAATATTCGCTCTGTCTGCGGATACAGTTTCTGCTCTGAAAAAAAAAGTCACTTGAATCAATTTTGATTTGGGACGACTTTTCTTTCTTCACTGTTAGAATAAGTAATGTGGCTTCTTCACTGGAGCCTGACCAAGTCTTCTGAAGTAGATGTTTATATGTTGAGGATACCTACAGGGGTCAATCTGTTTGCTCTGGCTTCCTTTACACTTTATTCATCATACACATTTATTTATTTATCCTGGAGAAATTTAACACGATACTCTGATCCATGATTTAAATAAACATACTAAGCAGGATTTATATTTCCTAAATTCCTCAGTTATGGGATTTTGCTAGGATGTTTTAGAGAGGATATTGGCGAAATAAAGACAAAGAAGAGATACGTATTAAGTTGATAATAGTCAATGGAAGGTTTCAGGAAAAGTTCACTAAGTTTAAAATGGAGAAGAGACGCTTATGGGGGATATGATTGCTTTGTATCAATATACAAGGGGACCATATAATAAACTCCTGGATGCTTTATTTCCCAGTAATTCCTTCCAGAGAACACATAATGGGGCAAATTCACTAAAGGGCAACTGCTTTGCCACACTTCGCCGGGTGTAAAGTAGGAGAACGCTGGTGAAAGTTTTGCCTGCATTAAACTGCCTGCGAAGTAAACTCTGGCGAAATGGGTAACATTCTGTAAAATTTGCACTTTAGTGAATGTTATGACTTATGACCTGAGCGCAAATACGTCTGGAGATAGGGCACAAAACTGCGCAACCAACTGCCTCTTTCGCTAGTGAATTGTCATCTATGCCTGTTAGTAAATTGGCAATGTCTCTGAGGATGAGATTTCTGGCACATTGTCGCTAGCAACGACCACTTTGCCATTTAGTTAATCAGCCCCAAGTGCATCCATTCACATTAAAGGAAAGTAGGAGTTGGATGCATATTTACAAAGGTAGAAAATTGACTCTGACACTGACAAAGCGCCAGCGCCTGTGCACACATAGCGCGGCGATTTCCGGAATTGCCCGAAGTTTCCTCACGAAGTATCTTCGGGCGATTCCGGAAATCGCCGCGCTATGTGTGCACAGGCGCTGGCGCTTTGTCAGTTATACTAGCGGCAGACAGGGAGAAGGAAATTCGGAGAGATTGTCGCCTGCTAAAAACGCCAGGCGACAGAATCTCCCCAAATCTCCCTGTCTGTCCCCAGCCTTTAAGTAACTAGTGGATATATGATTGTTATGCTAAAGCTTCAAATAAAAAAACGAAATCTTCAAGTCGTCATTAGAAGCTGTACAAACAGATGTGTTATCATTGCCAGTTACTGAATGGCAGAAGTTGTCACACATACCCAGAACATAGATATAATACAACTATCCATAGTATAAGGGTGTATCTTCCTGAAAGCCGTATGATATATTGACATTGTCTATTGAACAGATTTGTAGGTGTATTTGGAACCATTTTCAGGATGATTAGTAGAGAGGCTGTGCAGAGGTCAGGCACATGTGTGCAGAGCTGGACCCAGTGATCACATCCATACATCACTCTGGCTCATTATCTGCCCAACTTTTCTGCTTTACTGGATCAGTTCTGTTGCTGTCAGCTTATTGATTGCATGTGAGTATTTGGTTTTCAAGTAATTCCAATTGCTTCATGGCATGATTTCACTAAGCTCTAGCTTATGCATTCTAATGGTCACTGATGGATAAGCCTTTTCAGTAGTGATGGGCGAATTTATTTGCCAGAGGCGAATTCCCGCGATTCGCCACCGGCGAATAAATTCACAAAACGCCAGTAAATTAAAAAAAAAACCGTGACGCGACTTGTTTCCCGAATTTTTCGCCAATTCACAAATTTTGCTGGAAATTCGCAAATTTTTCAGGCGAAGAGAAACGGGATAGATTCGCCCATCACTACTTTTCGGCCCCACAGACAGAGGGTCTAACAGCTTGTATAAAGCAGTGTCTTTCCTTTTGGCAACATTCCCCTCCAAACAAACAAGCTCTTATTATAAGGTAGTTGCTTTTCCTGCACTTCAGCCACACTTATTATACTGCTTGATTGTTTCCAACACTCCTCTGCTTCAGTATCCTGACATATCACTGCCTTTACTAATTATAAATACCTAGCATTTTACCCAAATGTAGGTTTGGCGTCGTTTTTTTTTTTTACCACTGTCAGGGAGTTTGTGACTTCACATGGGGACAAGGCTACAACTAGGATTTCCACCATTTATTGAAAAACATACTGGCCTTCCAATATATTTACTCTTTTTTTCCTATTAATAAAATTGGGATCAACCATCAAAAATACCGGCCAGGCCGATAAAATACCGGCAAGGTGGCAACCCCAGCTACAATGTATGGGACAGGAAAAACAAGCAACTGGATGGAATGAAAGTGGATTGGGCTGGAAAATATGAGATTAAATGGGTGGACTGGGCAGAGAAATTAGAGTGGAGGGGGATAAGAGAAAGGATGGATTTACTGGGCAGTTTAAATTTACGGGCCAGTACATTGCCGGTGATTTTGTTATACCAGTGTCAGTCCTAGCTGGTGAATTAGTAGTTAGGTCAAATACCAGCCAGTTGGCAACATTTCCCAAATGTTGGCTGAATTTGTGGAGTCCTTTGATCAAACTTAAAACTAATTCATTATAACGTACTAGTTAGGTTGAAAAAAGACACACTTCCGCCAAGTTTAACCTTTTAAGTCTATATATATAAATAACCTACCTAACTAAAAGTTGAAGGCAAAAAAGACACATTTGAAGCCTCTCCAAATTCCTCTTTGACTCCAAGATGGCAATCAGACTAGTCCCTGGATCAGGGATCCCCAACCTTTTGAACCTGTGAGCAACATTCAGAATCAAAAGGAGTTGGGGAGCAACACAAGCATGAAAAATGTTGTTGGGGTGCCAAATAAGTTCTCTAGTTGGCCATTTGGTAGCCCCTGTGTGTATTGTCAACCTAAATTGAGGCTGTGTTTGGCAGTGCACCTAGTTTTTATACAACTAAAACTTGCCTCCAAGCCTGGAATTCAAAAAGAAGCACCTGCTTTGAGGCCTCTGGGAGCAACATCCAAGGAGTTGGAGAGCAACATGATGCTCACAAGCTACTGGTTGGGGATCACTGCCCTGGATCAACGTGTATAATGAGCTATCTTACATAACCCTGTATTCCCTCACTTGCTAAACACCATCTGACCCCTTCTTAAATATAAGCTATGTAATGCATCAGCCTAATTTATCTACTTTGGTTATCTTTCCATGCTGATATCTAATCTGGCTCAATCAGATAATCTGGCTCAATTAGCATTACAATTACCTCTCTGTTCAGTTTGTAACCAAGCACATAGCATGGACCCCTGTGTGATTCAGTTATTGGCCAAAGAGCTGAACGTTTCTATCAGAGCATTTGGCTGCCTGTGAAGATGCTAAAATGTCAGAAAATATATTATTATTAAAGACAATAGGAATCACAGTCTGCTTGCTAGTGATCTTGTATAATCTCATGGAAATTCTTCATTTGGTAGGAAACTACATGACACTGATTCTTAATATCTTTAGTAGTTATGGGAGCACATGGGTGACAATGTGTACTAATTGCAATGTTTACAAATCTGTTTTTCTTTTTTAGTTTTAATAGAAGTTAAAAATTCTTGGCCTGGATTACCATAAGCAGGTCGCCCCCCCGCCCCCCATATCATTCTTAATACACTACACAGACTTAGGGTTGGCACCTTTTCCTGACAAAAATACTGGCCTTCCTATATATTAATCTTTTTTCCATAATAATAACATTGGGATCAACCATTAAAAATACCGGCCAGGACGGTAAAATACCAGCCAGGTGGCAACCCTACATAGAGTTCATATCAGATCATTACAAAGTGTGTTTTTAATTGTACAGTTTGTGCTGGTGGTTTATCTTTAAATTAATTTTAGTATTTTATAGTATTATTACTAGTATTCATAGTATTGAATAGATGGATCTTTTCTAAGCAATGTGGTCTTGAAATCATTAGCTTTATTAGCCTGCCTACAACTGAAAACTATCACCAGCAAACAGATAGAACTGATCTGATCTGTAAGCTTTCTATAGGAACAATTTATCTTGTTTTGGGGCAGGATCAATAAGGTCAATCCTAGATTAGTGCCCCTGTCAAGCAGAAAGTGCAGCTCAATTAATGGCATGTCACATCAGGTAACACCAGTATGATCTGCCATTGTTTTATTATCAACAGAACATCCAGCTAATTTGTAAGAGTCATCATTTACACTTTTCACTTGTGACCTTAGCTGTCATCAGAGCCATTTATAACACTTAGGCATAGAGAATTGGGCACTATATCTTGGCTCTCCTATGTTTAATCCCAGGTGTGGTGTAATTTTGCCAGAGCAGTCTGTAAAATCCCCTTTCAGTTGCTGTAGGATTAAGTGATACCATTTTATTATCAGCCTAACAGCAGGTCAGGTTCTACTGCACAAATAGCTCTGAATGTTCAATCTATAGATAAATGTCTAAAATGAAACTTTCATAAGCCTCTCCTGGTTTCAGATGGAAATATTATTACATATAATTGCATTTTCCTTTTTTCGGAATGGCAAGTTCGTATGGATTTTGCCATAACTTCACTAGAGTGACACTTTACAAGCCGTTAAAGGGCAAGGAAAGTCTAAAATAGAATAAGGCTAGAAATGCTGTATTTTGTATACTAAACATAAACATGAACTTACTGCACCACAAGCCTAATCAAACAAATAATTTATGCTTTCAAAGTTGGCCACAGGGGGCTGTCATCTTGTAACTTTGTTATACAGTAGAACCCCCATTTTACATCCCCTGATTTTAAGTTTTTCCTCATTTTACATTGTTGTTTTGTGGTCCCACCTATGTATTATGCATAATACATTTCCCTGATTTTAAGTTTTCCCTCGTTTTACACCATTTTTTTCTGGTCCCCTCAAAAACGTAAAATGGGGGTTCTACTGTACATCTTTGCAAGACTAGACTACATACACATGCTCAGTGTGGTCTGGGCTTCTTAGGGATCGTCATAAATGATAAAAAAACAAAGCTATTTGAGTTCTGCATGGCTGGCAAGTAAGGCAGGGGTTCCCTCTGCTGTTCATAAGTATGATTGTTTCCCTGCCAGAAGTTAGGGACAGTCTGAAAATTCCTATCCACAGCACTAAATGAAGGGAGAATTTCACTGCATACAGTCAGGTTTCTTATAAAAACGGCGCACATTTTTTAATTAAAGTATATTGGAGATAGATTTCTTTTTCATTAAAGAAAGTAAAAATGGGATTTTGTTTCTTTGCCTTTCCTTGCCCTTTAAGCAGCACAGTGTTTTCTTTTCACCACCACTGCCTTCCTGTGGAAAAATCTGGCAGTTAGAACACCACGCACTGTCTCCCTGCCATTACTCTTAATACCATTAAATGAAAATTATTAGGAGCAGTGACAATTGGACATTAATGGATGCCCATTAATATTTAGAATCTTGATATACTACCAGCAGGTTTGGGATAGTGAGCACATATTGTGGGTGTAGTGAAATTCTGTAGAGTCATCTCCCATCTTTTTTATACAGGTATATTATCTTTTTGTCCAGAATGTTTGGGACCTAAGAGTTTGCATATAAAGGATCTTTCTGTGACTTGGATCACCATACCTTAAGTCTGCTAAAGTCATTTAAAGGGGCAGTTCACCTTTAAATCACCTTTTTAGTATGTTATAGAACGGCTAATTTTAAGAAAAGTGTTTGATTGGTCTTCATTTTTTTTTAATTATTTGCCTTCTTCTTCTGACTCTTTTCAGCTTTCAAATGAAGGTCACTAACTCCATTGTAAAAGAAATGCTCTGTAAGACTACAAATGTATGTTTATTACTACTTTTTATTACTCCTCTTTCTATCCAGGCCTCTCCTATTCATATTCCAGTCTCTTATGCAAATCACTGTATTGCTGTTAGGGCAGTTTAAACCCTACCTAACCAGATTGCTGAGATTGCAAACTGGAAAGTTGCTTTCACTTTTTAACTTATAGCAAATTGTTCAAATCAAATTGCTGATTGGCTGCAATGGACAATTTTCCTGTACATCACAGTTCTCCTATCCCTTCATTGGCTCCCAGTCTCCTCTAGAACCAAATTCAAACTACTAACACTTTTGTTCAAGGCCCATAACAATGAAGCCCCTCCCTATATTTCATCTCTGATCTAAAAATTCACTCCTTTGCGCAACCTTCACTCTTCTTCTGACCATTGCCTCTCTTCTTCCCTCATTAGATCAGCCCATTATACATGAATTCTGCTTTTCAATGGGACTCTTTGCCTCGAGCTGTCACCCCACCAGATACAATATTCATGGCAGATTCACGCGTGAGCGAAGCGCTGGCAGACCCCACGGAGGTGAGGGTCCTGGTGCACCCCTGGTTGTTATGCCAATGAGCTGTGGGTTATACAGTCAGAGAAACCTTCTAGAATACATGTTCAGGATATTCTTTTGTAATATCTCCAGAACTACAAAAGATTTAAGCCCTCACACTGTTGCGGGGAGATATATACCCTGATACTTATATTTATAGTTTGGATTATATGGGTAGTTTGTTATGGGGTTATAAAATATCAAAGATTTTCCTGTGCATTCCACCATAGTAACCCGGTGCTCTATTTATTAAATAAAAGAGGATATCTGAATGAACAAAGCTTCAGCCTGGCCATAATGGAAACTCTCCTTTTTTCCCTTTCTTACTCGGTTTATTTCAAGGCTCAATGAGAATGAAAACAGCCTTGGTCTAATTGTCTCCAGTAATTACATAACTGAATGGTAACCTTGATTTCTTATTTCTTTTGTTTTCTCTCCACTTCCTCTTACAGTACAAAAGCCATCAGCCGCTTCCACTCTCCTTTTATGGTAGAAAATGACAGACATTTGAACCAGCTCCAGGAGAAGTTAGTCCTTGACTGCAACATTGAATGGTTAAATTTTCTTGATCAGTCACGGAACATTTCATTAAAATCTGAAGACGTGTTCTGAGGTTTTCTCTCAAGTGTTCACTTACTGTATGTAAGGGTTCCGGTTAATCGATGCCGGCGTCAAAGTCGGCGCACTCAAAGTCGGCACGCTCAAAGTCGGCGCGCGTCAAAGTTGACGCATCGGAAGTTGTGCGACTTGACGTCATCACGCCGGCGTCCGTTTCGGCGCCAATTGCGGCCTATTTACGGAAACTCTGGACTCTGACTGATGCCCGATTATAGGTTCTCATCCGTGGTTCCTGGGTGCGCTTATCTTGTTATTCCTATTTGCTTCTACTCGTGTATGACCCTGCTTAGCTACTGGACTTACGATTCTTTGCTGCCTGAACTGAACCCTTGCCTGAATTACGACTACGTCTTGCTTCCTGATCCTTGTCTGTGCCGTGCTGTTTGGACAACCGTTTCCTCCTTGGTCCGCAACCTCACTGGAGCCTCCGGCCCTTACACTGTATGACATTAAGGGTATATCACAGTTTGCACATGCTTTTTGCACCAGTTAATGACATACAGGTCATGCCTGAGATCTATTTACTTGGGGGGGGGGGGAAATGGCCACTTTTTTGAAGTGAGCTCATTCAGTTTCCTTTCTGTAAACAAGTGCATAAACACTATCCTAACTGCTAAAATATACATGTATGGGACCTGTTATCCAGAATGCTTGGGACCTGGGGTTTTCAGGATAATAGATCTTTCTGTAATTTGGATCTTCTATAACTTTAAATTAACGCCAAATATACCCAATTATATCTTAGTTTTGGCCAAGTACAAGGTGCTGTTTTATTACTACAGAGAAAAAGGAAATTATTTATAAAACTTTGTAATATTTGGATAAAATTGAGTCTATGGGAGATGGCCTTTCTTTAATTCTGAACTTTCTGGATAATGGGCTTCTGTATAATGGATTCTATACCATTACTGTATATTCTTTTACACAGACTACCAGATTTATTAGATTGCCAGTCTTTCTCTGACCTTCTTAAATAATAGGGATTGGACAGATTCTGAATCCTACACAGAAGATGTGGCTGAATTAATGTAAAGCACTGTGTAACTTGGTAGTGTAATATAAACAAATGATGATGAGTCTCAAACCAAATCCAAACCCACATTTGAATACGCAAATGAGCTAAATCACAAATGGGGGGGAGTCACCTTTCTTTGTCCAATGGTTTAATGCCGTGCAATTTAAGAGTTGGATTCAGTTTCAGTTCATCCAGGTACTCTAAAGCCTTTCAAAAAAGACTTGGATCTGGTGCATTCCTATTAGAACGGCGTACTTCATCACTGACGAAAGGGACGTGAGGCCTCTGAAACATTTTATTTTTGTACTCCACACCAATAAAAGTTTGGAGGTACTTTGTATACACTGCATTGAACCATACGAGTGCATCTTCTTTTTTTCTCCAATTTTGGCTTTGCATTGAGTCACGTGATAATCCGAAGGTTGCACTGACAAGGAAGTGTGTAAAAAGTTGCAACAAATCGTCAGTTTATTTAAGGCTTCATCTATTGACTCTAAGAAACCAGTATCATGAGCTTGTTAATTGGTGTAGAAGGATGTTTTTACCCATGTTGATTGTAAGAATGTATACTTTCCCAAAAATATATGGCTTTCTTTGGTCTTTGTACAGTTAGGCACATGTATGGCACATTATAGCAAGTAGGGGGTTTTGGGGTCCTTACATATACTTTGATATATCTGTGCATACAGGACACTTTTCAACAGACCTCTGGTGTTCATACTTAGGGTGATTTGCCCTTGTATGTAAGATATTGAGCAAGATAAAAGTCACAAATTACAACAATGACATGAAAACCTTTGAAAGCTTTGAAGTTTGGTAGCTTGGAGTAGAAAGATGTATTTACACATTTTGCATTCTGGAGAACATGTACTGGCCAAAAATGTACAGCTTTGTGGGGGTTTTGTGGTATTATGTGTACGCCACATAATAAGCAGTAAATGTGTTGATTTTGCCGTAGAACATATGATAAACCCTATGGGAGTATTTTTATTTTGGGACACCTACAAATGGATATATATGTTTTTCAACTCAAACTACCAAACCACAAAGCAGAATGTTTAAAAACTGGCAGTAAAAGAACTAAATGTGACCATATCAGCTGGTCAGTGAAAGGGTTAAACCCATGACCCTCAATTTTCCAACATTTAATGTAGCTTCCATCGCATATTTATTAGACACACCTTTATTATAAGGACTAGTCGCCGGCGGGGATGCCCGCCTAATGCATCCTTTCACCGCATGCACCAGTTTTCCTATGGCGCATGTGGAACACACTTCCGCACTTACACGTTGGCGTGATGACATCATCGCAATGGCACAAAATTAATTAATGAACGTAATGGTGTTACCTGTTATCCACTATTTAACCTGTGCTATATAGCCTTTTTTTTTTTTTTAATTTCTGCCATTTCTACACAGCAGCTTGTTTATATAAACTATAGTAGTATTTCTAACACACACACATATCCCGTTTACCACTGCAGGGCAATCGTACATGATATTTGCATTATTTAAAAACACTTTAATTTTTTTGGTGTTGCTATTGCTTTAAGGGTGAACCACCTCTCTAATGATGTATGTGATCTGTATTGTGAATGGCAGAGTATATATAGACTAATGGTTTTTTGAGCTTTAGCTCTCCATTAGGCTCCATTGGGTATTGCCATTGCAAGTAATATAACCTATAGCTCATATAAATGTAAATATACAGAGAATAAACAGTGCTTTCTTGGATTACTGTATCAGAAAAGGGATTTTGGACAACTAATGATGTGATTATATGTTGGAGCTTTTACTTTAACAATTCCTGTTTCACAGAGTAGTGTGAATTCTCACCAGTCTCAGGAAGACACTCTCAGTAGCACTGTGTTCAAATCTTCAAGTGATGACAATAAAATTGTGCTCACAACTGAGGATAAAGTTTCCTTAAAACTATGGACAAAGAATGCCATCAAGAAAAGTCCAAAAGATGGGTAGCCCCTTCCTACACACAAAAGCATAATTTACCTAACAACAGACAACAAGTAATCTCTAGGTTTGCTTCACTGAAACTCACCTTAAGGTGGCCATACACGGAGATTGGATCGGATCACAATGCAGGGGTTACGGGCGGTCAGATCAACAAACGGATGAGGCCGCGATCTAAGGGGATTTTATATCCTGCCCGATCGACATCTGGACGACTTTCAGCCAGATATCAATCGGGGGAGCCCGTTGGAGGACCCCACTCACAGGCCGATAAGCTGCCAACTGTCTGTCGGCAGATTTTATCGGCCCATGTATGTCCACCTGAATACAGGGAACCAGAAACAAGAGAACATTTCCTAACCTTCACGCAAAAGGTGTTTGACAGCAAACAAGCTGCACCACCGTTAAAGGAAGAAGAAGGAAGCTGGTATCTCCCATCCTTTGATGTCTACCAGCCTCAAAAACCAAATCAGATTAGGGTAATGTTTGACTCTAGAGCTCAATATGAAGATATGTCTTTTTCACTGGGCCCAACATGAAAAGCAGCCTTATAGAAGTAATCATCCATTTTAGTCAAGAACTTGTGGCGATAAAGGCAGGCATGCAACAGATGTTCCATAGTTTTATTGTCCGTGAGGACAGCAGTAACTACCCCCAGTTCATACCACATCATATCAATGTTCTTATCAATGAGGTCTGTCAATGAGATTTTTGCATGTGTGTGTATGTCTTCGGAAATAGCCCTTCTCCTGCCATTGCAATATACACATTCAGAAGGATTGGAGGAGGAGAGTGAAAATGAATATGGAACCAAAGAACATCAGTTTGGTGAGTGTAAAGTTTCAGCTCCAGTCACCTTACTCCAGTCACCAGACTCCTGAAATCACCAACTGAGACACCCCTTTGTCAGTGCAACTCATCTTTGCTGATCCCCACCTAGCTAACATTGCTGCTAGACCAACACCTGTCACCAGTCTTAGCAATAAAGCAACTTGGTTAAGAACACCAGACTTTCCCCAAGAATATATTTCCTCATGTCCTACGAGAAACATTTTTGTACAGATATGCTCAGATGTTGCAATAATTCTGATGTGGAGTGCTCTTCTCACACAGGAGACTGTCACAGTCCCAGTTTCTTCAGGAGACATTGTTTGCAGCAGCCTCTATGGACACCAGTGGAAGCACATCCAACATTTTTCCAGAGTGTTGTAGAACCAATGGAGAAAGGAATATTTACCTGTTCTTCAGACTCAGAACTATTACCAAGAGGCAAGGTCTTCCAAACAAGCAGGTGATCTTCTTCATCAAAATGACTTACAAGCTCTGCATTCTGTGACCGGGAGGAGCTAAAAAAGGTTGGTGTAAAGGTACAAAGGTGACTCTCCCCAGGTTTACTTCAGACTCTTTACTGAACCGGTACTTCTCCTACCTCAAGAAGACTCCACCTGATCTGATGTCTCAGCACTGAGGATTGATTATCAGCAGAAGTGCCTGTAAAGGGCTCTGGTACTAGTATTGTTATGCATGTTTTTTGTCCTCTGTACTCATTATAGGTCCAGGAGTACAGGAATCACCATAATTATGGACTTGTTAGTCATTTAATGTTTTGTTATTGTGAAATCTAAAGATTTCAGGCAGGGAGTGTTATGTTACACACAACTGCAGTTAAAGGGGTGGTTCACTTTTAGTATATTGTAGAAGGGCCAATTCTAAGAAACTTTTCAATTGGTCTTCATTATTTATTTTCCATAGTTTTTTAATGATTTGAAATTTTCTTCTGTTTCTTTGCAGATTTCAAATGGGGGTCACTGACACCATCTAAAAACAAATGCTCTGTAAGGCTACAAATGTATTGTTATTGCCACTTTTTATTACTTCTCATTCTATTCAGTCCATCTCCTATTCATATCCCAGTCTATTATTCAAATCAATGCAGGGTTGCTAGGGTAATTTGTACCCTAGAAACCAAATTGCTGACACTGCAAACTGGAGAGCAGCTGAATAAAAAGCTAAATAACTATAAAACCACAAACAATAAAAAATGAAAACCAATTGCAAATTGTCTCAGAATATCACTCTCTACATTATACTAAAAGTTAACTCAAAGGTGAACAACCCCATTAAATTTATTTTAGTATGCTGTGCTGTATATTTTCTAGTTTGTCCTTCACCTCTCCCTGTAGTCCAGGAAGCTGCTGTAACCCTTAACCCCTCCCCTCTTCAACTGTTCCCAGTGTTCAGTTAGCAGCTGTTTTAGGTGAGAACTATCACTGAGGACAGAGGGTTGAAACAGAACAATCAGTACAATATGTATACTTGTTACAAACAGTATCCTTATAGACTGCCTCCTGTCTCTCAGCTAGGCTTGCCAGCATTCACTGTTTGTGCAGTATGCTAACTATACTGTCATTCCTTTTTATAGCTAGCATATGCTATATGGCAGTAAACTTTCAATTCATCCATACATCCAAAATAATCACCCTTTGTATGTTAACTTTAGGACTGATGCACATGATCATTATCCACGAAACCCAGATACAATCATTGCCAGTTAATGTATTAAGTAGTGTTACTTAGCTGTTCCTTGTAAAAGAAACATTTACTTCCAATTATATGTGTTCTGATTTAATATCTGCATGTGTACAGAAGAAATCTGTTGCTATGGAGAACAGAATCCTCCATTTGAATGTTTCTTACAGTCACCTTACTCTTTTCTAAATATATAGTATGTTATATGGTTTAGTTCGGAATGCAGTGCAGTTCTGGACTCCAGTCCTTAAGAATAATATAAATGAGCTGGAGAGAGTGCAGAGACATTCAACTAAACTGGTTAGAGTTATGGAAGATTTAACTTGGTAGATTGTCATGGTTGGGCTTGTTCTTTCTGGAAAAAAGAAGCTTGTGAGGGGACATGATTACATTTTAGTGCATTAGAGGACATTATAGACAGATGGCAGAGGGTCTTTTCTCCCATAAAATGGATCATTGCACCAGAGGCCACTCCTTCAGACTAGAAGAAAAGAAGTTTAATTTTAAGCAGTGTAGGTGGTTCTTCACAGTCAGGACAGTGAGGTTGTGGAATGCACTGCCGGGTGATGTTGTGATGGCTCATTCTGTTGATGCCTTTTAAAGAGGCTTGGGTAATTGTTTTGGACAGGCATAATAATATCCAATGCTATAGAGATACTAAATTCTACAATGAATATAAATGTTGATGTATATATATTTGATGTGAGTGTATGGAGGGGTTGGTCTGTGTAAGTATGGACACTGGGTTTCATTAGGAGAGGTTGAACTTGATGGACTTTGGTCTTTTTTTCAATCTGTCTGGCTACAGTGACTACAGATGCAGTCACTTGGATTGTAAGTTAAATGCGTCGTGACTTCTCATCTATCTCATTTATCTCACTTAGCACAGAATATTGTGTCACAGCATCCCATCCAATTAAAGAGTTCACCATTGAAAACAATGGGGCTTTGGTATGCTAATGAAAAGGTTAAATGCATTAAATGAGTTAAGATAACTTTAGATAACACAGTTTCTTCAATTAGCCCTGAGTCACGATGCATTTAACTTACAAATCCAAGTGACTCTATCTGTAGTTTACCCCCAGGAATACTGGCTAAATGTAGTGTTGGGGCATGATCCTCTTAATTCCTTACAGCTCTTCTCATAGAGAAAACAGAAACATTGCTGAGATCTTTCTCTGGCAGGCAGAATAGTTCCAAAAAAAGGGTATATGCCAAGACAGGCTTAAAAGAGTATTATTAACCCTTGTTTAAAATGAGGACAATGAATACGGCTTGTATTGAACTTAATTTTTTTTTCACAGTTTAAATCACAAAAAATCTTAAGAAAGGCTGGATACACTTGGGGGTTCCAAACATTAGGCACCCCCAAGTGATTATAGGGACATACCGCAAACCTAGGGCTGGTGCTCCTATCAGGAGAAATCTGCACTGGCCCTGGGTTATATGCACCACGCAGAGATCTCACTTCCGTCTTCACGCAGCTGCACATGCGCATTAGAAAAAAAGCCAAACTTTAACTTTAAAATCGACTTTTTCATTCAAATGCGCATGCATCAGTCCAGGGAAATGCGCAGCAGCGCGAAGATGGAAGTGTCCATCATCATATATATAACAGCAATGATCCAGGCCTTCAAAGTTGTCACTTGAGCTCCCCATTTTGGATTTTGTTAGGAGTAAGGGCTGTTCAGTTTTCAACTGTTGAAACACAAATTTTCAGGGTTGTTGCAAATCATCAGATGGAAAATGAGGTTTTCCAGTCATAAAACCTGTTTCCTGTTTACAGGGCTGATGTGCCACATTTCTACTCTAATTTTTAGTTAAGCTTTAGTTCTCATTTAAGAAGTGTGAGGGCACTGGTTTAACAATATGTATGGTTGGTGGAAAGGATAGATATAGTGGCAGATTTACTATTATTCACTCCAAAATCCCTCGAATCTATTCAAATTTGATAAGCATTCGACTATCGAATGCTTATCAAATTCCCATAGGCTTCTATTGCTGTTCGGTAGGTTTAATCTGGCGAAGTAGGCAGTCCAATAAATTTTACAGTTGAAGTCCTTCAATCATCGAATGGTCGAATGATCGAATATCCGATCATTCGATCATTCAAATTTTCTGTATTTGGTGAACAAAGTGCCCAAATTTGCCTATTCGATCCCCTGAAAAAATCTTACGATCGGAATTCGATCGAATTCCATCGAACTTGTGAACACGTGAATTTTGTAAATTTGCCCCATAGTCTCTTAATCCGTTTCAAGGAGAAGCTATTGAGGAACATTATGAAATGTAGGGAAACTAATAAATGGGGTGTAAGGGAAATATTTTACTTGCTTTGATAAAGCCGGCAGTATTTTAGGGCAGAAACGACCATGTATCATGTATGAGCAAATCTGGAACTGTAGCTAACATCAGCAAATGCTTTTTAAAAATGGCTTGAAAATGGGTGTTGTTCATTTAAATACAGCAATATGTAATTTTTTCATTGTAAAGCAAAGAATTGTCATTATCCATGGCAGTATTTTATTGGAAGTGATAGATGCTGATATGATAACTTCACCAGTGCTGAATTATAATTTCTATGCCATTTAACTTGGTGACCAGGAACAAAACATTCGCTGGGGAGCACCTAAAATTTTGCTATTCACCCCAGTGAATTAGCCTTTCCTTGTTCCTTAAAGGTCATGCTAAAGAAGCAACGGTCTACTCTATAGCTAATGTGCTCAGAAAGATCACCTCCTTATGCACTGTTCAAAGTGCCACTGATTCCTGAGGTGGGATCATTCTAAAGGGGAATACTTCAAATACTTGTGTTTCTATCTCTCTATATATCTGTATACCTAAATTTTTATTTTGAGAGCATTGTTATAAAACCTTTAAATATAAAATGTTATATTCATTCATTGCATCCAAAACGTATGTGATTGTACTTGTTATGTAGAAATTGAAGTCTTGTGTTGCCTTTTTGCCTATGGCAAGATACTATAGAATAAAGCTACTTATCTAGTTTTCAAGAAACAAACAAAAAAAAATCAATAGTTATTCAATGAAATCCTGTTGTTTTCTCTTGTGGCGACTCTCTGCTGTGTGCACATTCAATGGTCAGTACAGAATCGGGAAATACTGAAGCAATACTGAAGTCGAATGAACTGATTTCCCATTACATTGCAATGCACAGCTGCACACTTATTTGCCTCCCAGTTAAAATGTAAAAAAATATGAACATTTTGGTTGGCAGCCTCTAGAGTGTAATCAATTCTGGTTTGTAAATAAAATATACATCCATGTACCAAATATTCAAAGGCAAGGTTCCAGGCAACTTAGGGCGACTTTGAGAAAACAAAGCACTCCATCCCGTTGGCTATTGAGATTCTAGCCGGCGGGAAGTTCAGGGAGATAAGACGCCCAAAGAAGAGGTGATTTGTTGACTGCGACGGAATCTCCCCAAATCTTCTCATCTGTCTCTGCCCTTAGGGCTAGGCCAGACGGGGAGATTCGGGGGCATTTTGTCGCCTGGCGACTTCTCGCCGCGACTTGTAGCCCCCGCACCTCCCCGAATAGCCACTTACCAAAGCGCACTGGCATTGCTTGAAAACGCCGGCGCGTATCCACACGGAGCGGCGCGCTTTTTGAAATTTCAAAAAAAGCGCCGCTCCGTGTGGATACGCGCCGGCGTTTAATCGAAGCACCTTAAATCGAAGCACCTTAAATATCCTGTGTATCATACGAGCAATCCCCAGTACCAGTCACATACCTCCCAAACATCCCTTTTTTGGAGGGACAGTCCCTCTTTTGACAGCTCAACCTGCAGTCCCTCATTTGTACTTGAAAGTCCCTCTTTTCTCTGCAATGAACAGCCAGGAAAAGAAACAAAGTTGCTAACTTAATAGGCTTTTGGCAGGTGCAAATAACAATTTTGAGATAAGAAAATAAGTAATTGTAACAGTTTAGATAAGGAGAATTCTTTTCAGACTTTCATAACCTGCCAAATTTGAACATCTTAATTAGGGGGTGTGGTCACAAAAATGGGTGTGGTCAAAAAAATAGCCACACAACATGTGAAAACATTTTTTGCCCTCTTTTTACTTCCAAAATGTTGGGAGGTATGCAGTCATCCCTTATTTACTTTCAGTGGAAGTCACCTTGCAAATGTGGAAGTCAACACTAAGGGCTAGTCCAGACGAGAAGATTTGGGGAGATTCGTCGCCTGGTGACTAATCGCCTCGAGACTATCTCCCCAAACCGCTTCCCTCTGCCTTCCAGTAGATCCTTAGACCCAGATGGACTACAAAACAAAATTAATGGGATGAGTCATGGTTTGTAATATCTTGCATGTCATCTACAAATATATCTTTGAAACACTCAGCCAGCTATTTCATATACCAACACCTTTTGTACCAGAGTAGGGAAAAAAGATGCTTTATTAAAAACATTACTTTTGTGTTAGCCTGATCTGATAGCCAGGTCATTGCCTCTACATCCAGCCCAGTTCTTTGATCAGATACGAGCAAAATCAACCAATTCTTCCCAGCTTGTGTACAAAATGTGTTGGCTGTTTCTTGGCATTACAAATAGAATGGCACAGGCAGATTTTGGAGGAGATTGTCAGCTTCTATGATTAAGAAAGTTATTGCAGCAGAATTGCTGCAATGTTGGTACAGTAGCGATTTCTTGTAAGATATACTGCCACTAAAAAACAAACACTCAGATTAAAAGTTTTAGATCAGGTTTAACCTTTTTACTGCACAGATATCACTTTAGATAATGTATGTCTTCTTTCTAGTGGCCAGGCTTGGGGCAGTAAAGGATACATTAATAAAGATTATGGGTCTAACTGATCTCTAAAGAAGAGTTTTCTCTGATGTATGTATTGAAGATTCTAATAAAAAATATCTTCTAAAATATAATGTGCCCTTTTGTCAGGGGATTTCATTATCAGTTCCCTTGTTTTCCCCCAACCCACACTCGCAATGTGGTATACTGTTAGATCTGAATTTATAGTGAAAAATCCTTAAAGTTACCTGTTTCTGCCTCTGGTAAATTGCTGTCTAAGGTAAAAGTCTTACCTTGCTTTATGGCTAAATCTACACTACCCACTATAAATTCTTGCTTTACAGGTCAAGAAACCCGATGACCCATATCTTGCAAAGGCAACATAGCTAAGGACAACAAAAGAAAGTATTACACAATTTCAGGGTTGTTTGTGAGGCAGCCTATACCTTAAATCTTTAGTTAATAGGAAGCAGCACATAACTGATAACTTCAATCTTCTTGATTCAGTGAATAATTGATATGCAAGAGCTTGATAACTGCAAAAAATAGCTGCTAATGATGTAAATTCTTCTTACATATTCATACCAATATGTATATGTCTGTATCTATATGTATATACAGTATATAAATGCTAGGGATGCAACGACTCCAGGGTTCAGTTTCCGGATTCTGCCTTTTTCAGCAGGATTCGGATTCAGCTGCACCAAATCTAAATCCTAATCTGCATATGTAAATTATGCATGGGAAGGGAAATCATGTGACTTTTTGTCTCAAAACAAAGAAAAAAAACATTCTTTTTCCACCTTTTCCTTTCCTGCCTCTAATTTGCATATGCAAATTAGTATTTGGATTCGGCCGAATCTTTAAAGAATTGATTTGGCCAAATCCAAAATAGTGGATTCACTGCATCCCTAATAAAAAAAAAACAGTGCTGCACACATCAGGTCATGCAAAAAGTTTATGATTAAGAAAAACATAACTGTAATGTATCGGTCACAGTGACTTTCCACAAGGAAAACATAAATATATGCACACCTGCAATATAATTACAGACATATATGTCCGCATCTACATACGTGTGTGTGTATACATATAAATATATAAATATATATGAATCATCAATAGACAGAGCATAGCAAAGGCTAAGTAGGGGCTAAACACTGATGCCTTTGAGCCTTTTGCCTTCACAGTAATCTTCTTAATGTATTCTGCTGAGAGCAATTACTAGAAAAAAAATAATATAACATTGAATCCATTCTAAAATGTTCCAGTTTGACCGAATCATTGAATAAGTCTGTTCTGATTCTTGAATGATAATAAAATTAGTCCTCAGCAATTGGTATGGTGCATCCAATATAATTCTTTTATTCTTCTTTTTCAAGACCTCAGGATCTGAATCTATTCTCCTACATAGTAAGGTGCTGGGAACAGTTTGTTCTGTATAAAAATGCTACACGACTGAAGCCTACACATTCTCTAGCAGCAACATGGCATGTATAATTGGTGTCAGAACTGATCACTCTCCAACTAGCTTCAACATCTACATAAAATAATAATAACATGGGTGTAGAATAAAAGAAGGGCTTACCAAGACCTTCATTGCTGGTTCTCAATTTTGTCAAACCACACAACAAACACTTGAGAAGAAGAAAGGCTGTTGCTGAGCCAAAGCCGTGGATAGATACACAACATGCCTAGTAATTATTTATAATACAGTTATTGGGCTCTAAGCATTCCCACTGAACAGTTATTGGAAATTATGTTCCCTGTCGAAGTGTAGATTTGGACAGGGAACATGGACATCTATTTTGTTTCCCAATGGATGCTACTACGCATATATTAAAATGCTGTTGCACTCAGCAACTAATTCACAAATAATTCTGCACATTTTATAAACTGTACACAGTAGATGTTCAAGTACTCTATTAATAATGAATGTCACATGCTGCCTGGTCCTGTGTGAGCAGGTTACTCGGAGTTCTATGCAATTACAGCTCCTTTAGCTTGAAAGATATAGGAGTTCAAGATAGGGAGCGCAGGCGTATTAAGAGAAGAAAGTGAAGAATTTATATTCATTAAATGACTTGGTATGAGGGCTCTTTACTCTTTTACTAGATGCCATACTAGAACTTTAGGAACAAATGTTGCATTGTGGGTAAAAACATGGCAAACTGCACCACCTACAATAGAACCCCCATTTTACATGTTTTCACAGGACCAGAAAATGATGGTGTACAATTGTAGAAACTGTAAAATCAAGAAAAGTATTGTGGATTATATATTGGTGGGGCCATCAAAAATTGTGTAAAATGCAGGAAAACCTGAAATCAGAATATGTAAAACTGAGGTTTCACCGAATTTACAGCTAGTTCCAACCCTTACTTCTGTGTGATCTGTAATACCTACTGTATAACCTATACTTAGGACTTCTTTCCTCTAGTGCTGTGATCCCCAACCAATGGCTCACAAGCAACATGATGCTCTACAACCCCTTGGATGTTGCTCTCAGTGGCCTCAAAACAAGTGGAGCCTCCCATACCTGCCAGTCCACATAAGGGCTACGGAATAGCCAATCACAGGCCTTATTTTACACCCTCCAGGAACTTTTGTTTAATGCATGTGTTGATCCCTGGCTCTTTTTACATTGTAGCTCACTTTAAAAAAGGTTGGGGACCCCTGACCTAGAGCATCATAATATACAGTGCTGAGAAAACTACATTGGACTGCATTAAACTACAGGATTTTCTTACAAAACAAGGCATCCAGGTTTTTAGGTGAGAGTGTTATTCTAGGTGACTATGGGCTGCCAGCTTCTTCCTGTAGGTGGAGTCCTACAAAATGATTGTACACATAAAATCCCTTATATATATTATATTATATATACAGATCTGTTTTAGGCAATTATAGAGGTGTATCACCTCAGCAATTGGTGATGCCATCACTTTATATAGTCAAAAATGGCAGAGAAGCCATTAAAGGTGGCCATTCAAAGAGATCCGCTATTTTGGCGGATCTCTCTCCAATATGCCCACCTTGAGGTAGGCGATAGCGTGCTAATTTGATTTAATGAGGGATGCAGTCAAATTCCATACCGAATCAGATCCCTAATTTCAACAAAGAAGGGAGACAAAGAACTGTGCACACAGGAATACATTTAAATTTCCTTGTTCTTGGCATGAAATGTCACATGGTTTTAAGGATTTGGATTCAGCCAGGCACTACTACAGTTACTGGCAGGGGCGATCCAGACGATATCACCACCTGAGACAATCCAGACAATATGCTGCCCCCCCCCCCCTTCCCCACGGCGCTCACTTTTTCAGCACCAGACAGGGGGGGTCCACGGCGCTAGGGGCTTTTTTGCCGACCCTGGCAACCAGGGGGCGCTGCCGCCTGAGGCGAGTGCCTCAACTCCTCATTGGCGGAGCGCTGCTGGATACTGGCATGATGGATTCCGTCAAATCTGAGTCCTGCTGAAAAAGGCTGAATCCAGGCCAAATCCTAAATCAAATCCTGCATTCGGTGCTTACCTATACTTTACATCTATGTATATAAAGACTGTACAAATGTCTGCACATCCACAAACTGTAATGTTTGTGCTAGTATACATATAGGGTTGCCACCTTTTCTTGAAAAAAATACCGGCCTTCCTATGTAATTATCTTTGTTTCCTATTATTAACATTGGGATCAACCATCAAAAACACCGGCCAGGCCGGTAAAATACCGGCCAGGTGGCAACCCTATATACAAATCAAAATTAGTGTATTCACATGGTTTAATGAAAAAGAAATAAAACAGCTGAAAAGAAACAAAATATGATACTGAGCCAAAGTAGGGGTCAAAAATATTCACGTATGTACTTATATAGAATAGTTTTCCTTACATGTCCATCTTCAATGATTTCCAGTATCTTTATATTTAACAGAAGAATTCAAAGAAGTCAATTTTCCCATTGTATTTGTTAGTAGATAAGGCAAGCATCATTTATTAAAGGCATACTGTCGTGGTACATTTTTTTTTCAAAATGCATCAGTTAACAGTGCTGTTCCAGCAGAATTCTGCACTGAAATCCATTTCTCAAAAGTGCATATTGTCAATTTCCGAAATGCCCCAAGTCATGTGACTTTAGTCTGGTAAACTTTAGTCACTCTTTACTGCTGTAGTAGCTTGGTTCCTGGTTCCAACACCAACTTTTCAGTTCTTCTGGCTGCTGATTCAGGTGTCTGTGTTGCACCTTAAGGTATACTAATAATCAACTAAGTTTATGAATCAAACAGCTCCAAGCAGTATTTCATAAACTGCAATGTGTCTTTTATTAGCAGTGTACTAAACTTAGTTGATTATTAGTATACTCTTTACTCTATACTCTTTACTGCTGTACTTTCTCCCCCCCCCCCCCCCCCCCCCCCCCCCCAGCAGACAAAAGAACAATGGAAAGGTAACCAGATAACAGCTCCCTAACACCAGATAACAGGTGCCTGGTAGATCTAAGAACAGCACTCAATAGTGACACTGTGACTCCTTCAGTTATATTGAGAAGGAAAAACAAGAGCCTGCCAGAAAGCAGGTCCCTCCTAAAGTGCTGACACAAGTCACATGACTTGGGGCAGCTGGGAAATTGACAAAATGTCTAGCCCCATGTCAGATTTCAAAATTGAATATAAAAAATCTGTTTGCTCTTTTGAGAAACAGATTTCAGTGCATAAGTCTGCTGGAGAAGCACTATTAACTGATGCGTTTAGGAAAAAAAACATGTTTTCCCATGACAGTATCCCTTTAACAGTTATACTTAAAGAGATACTAACACCTGAAATTAAACTCTTTTTTACATCTATTATAATATTGGCTTTGAAAGCTACTTCTAACTTTGCCATAAAGTATTTGCATGATGCTTTTACTTGCTTGATAAAGAGCTGGATAAGCTCGAAACATCGCTTAATTTATAACACAAATAAATTACAACCGTTTTCACTACAGTGCTGCTGAAATATTTTTCCAGTTGCACGATGCTTTTGCATTACCTGTCTGATCCCCCATGTTGAGGGGGCTGCCATATTTGTGCAGCAGGAGTCCGTTAGCATTAGAAACTGTAACTAACAGGCTGAGATGGGACAGTCAGGTTGGCAAAGTCAGAGTGTCAGAGAGTCAGGCTTAGGAACTTCAACTAACAATTATATACAAAAACAAACCGCTCAGCAAAAAATTATCAACATGACCTATAGGTAATATTTAGGGGCAAATTTATCATTAGCTGAAATTCAATAAGCATTCGACTATCGAAGTGGCCAAATTTGCATATTCGAATGTCCGATAAAATCGAACGATCGGAATTTGATCGAATTCGATCGAACTTCGAATTATTCACGTGAATTTTGTAAATCTGCCCCTTAATGTACATTCAAATGTTAGAATATTTTAGTGTCAGTATCGATTTAAAGGGATCCTGTCATGGGTAAAAAAAAAATTTCAAAACGCATCAGTTAATAGTTCTGTTCCAGAAGAATTCTGTACTGAAATCCAGAGCAAACAGATTTTTTTTTTTTATTTCATTTTGAAAACATGACACGGGGCAGCTGGGAAATTGACAAAATGTCTAGCCCCATGTCAGATTTCAAAACTGAATATAAAAAAATCAGTTTTGCTCTTTTGAGAAATGGATCTCAGTGCAGAGCAGCACTATTAACTGATGTGTTTTTTTTTTTTTTTTTAAACATCTTTTCCCATGACAGTTTCCCTTTACGTTTGTGTAGTTAGTAAACACAACAGCCTAAATAGCTACTGTATGTGCCAGATAATGCAGCAAATCTGCGCATCACAATGTTAAATGACAACTTCCACTTGAAATTCTGTTGTGGCGGATTTCTGTAGAAATATCCCTTGGGAGGGAATGCTGGGCATCTGCATTTTAACATCCATCTGTTAAACAGTCAATCCCAGGAGCATGGAGTGAAGCTAAAAAAAAACATATAGTATAAATAATAAGGGAAACAAATACAGGGCATGATCTGCAAATGCAAAATTATTTTTATGCAGTTGTCTATTTTATTCAGTTGTCAGATCACATGAGTTTTCAGTTAAACCAAATGTTGAACCTATTGATTCTTCTGATTGCAAATACTGCATTTATATTTGTTTTTCATCATTTCCAAAAACATACAATTTGTAATCAAGAAAAAAGAAAATTGCATTTTTTGCATGGGTTTCCTCCAGGTTCTCTGGTTTCTACTGCTACCTTCTCTTCATTTTTCCATGTCAGCACAGAACCATCTGATACCAGCTTTGCACAGTATCTAGTAGTGAATAACCCTGGCCATGTTTGTGGCCTCTTGCTGTAACCATGGGGCTAAATAATTCATTAAGGCTGAGAGTTGCTGGAGAAACTGGTATTGGGTTGTCTAATTAAGCAATTTATCCCCTTTACTTCCTGGTTATAGGTTAGTTATTTTTAGGAACTCCATTGCAGGTTTATAATTATATCTGATGACAGGGCCGCCATCAGGGGGGGGACAGGGGGGACAAGTGTCCTGGGGCTGAAGGGGGGCCCGGCCGTGCTGCACTTTTCGAAGAGCCGGGCCCCCCTTACCAGCGCTGAAGTCTTCTTCTTTGTGAATGCGGAAGAACCCCAAGTCACAAAGGAGCCGACACGAAGTCCTAAAGTGGCGGAAATTAAAAAAAGTCACGAAAAGAGCCGACGCTGAAGTCCTGAAGCGGCGAAAATACCCGATGTCACGAAAACAGCTATAACTGAAGTTCTGAAACCACGAGCTCAATTCTACTGACACCAGTGTGGGTTTTTTAAAAAATCCCCTGGTCTCCAATGTTTTATTTTAATACTCTATAGACCCCTGCCACCTTTTTATTTTTTTTAATATTTTTTGGGGCCCCAATATTTTTTTAACTTGTAAGGGGGGCCCTGCCACCAATAATTATTTAAAAAAATATTTTCCGGGGACCCAATTTTTTTTTTAACTTGTAAGGGGGGCCCTGGCACAAAAGTTTTTTATAAAAATAATCTTTGGGGCCCCAATTTTCTTTTTTAACCTATAAGGGAGCCCTGACCATCGATAGCTTCTTATAACTTGTGTGTGTGGGGGGGTTACCTTTTTTAGCGCTGATGTCTGTGTGGTGTTTTAACTGTGGTGTGGAGTGGGCGGGATCTGGGGCGGGGCCCAGGCGGACCTGAAAAGGTCATTGTCATTGTCATTTTTTTTCCTCTTAAAGAGAATTAACCACCAAAGTAAAGGCACATCCTCAATTGCTGTGCAACAATGGTTATGAATTGAGGCACACAGACATTTAATATAAGGTAGTTCAGCTGGTGGACTCTGCTATGCAAGATTCTTTTGGGTTGAGAAATGCCAGTAGATTATAATGAAAGGCAGCTATCATATTGACCCTGAGTTTTGCGCTTAGACGGGTTAACATTATGCTTGGATAAAGATGCTGTGCATGCTTACCCACCCCCAAAATAGGCAAAATGTCATGTTTCTTCAGTAGACTATTTAGATGTCATAGCACATGCACTAACATGCTTAATCAGTGGGAGGGAGACAGAGAGATAGAAAAATGCAAGCACCTCGGTAGCAGCTAAAATAAGCCAAATATTGAGTAGACAGTGTTACACTCCACTATTAGTAGTACAGGTATGACACCTGTTATCTAGAATGCTCGGGACCTGGGGTTTCCTGGATAACGGATCTTTCCATAATTTGGATCTCCATACCTTAAGTCTACTAGAAAATCATGGAAACATTAGGGCTCTTACACAAGAGCGTTTTTACCTGCACTCCCCTGCGTTCCATTTTGCTGCGTTCAGGTAAAAAGCGCAGGTAAAAACGCTCGTGTGCCCTTAAATAAACCCAATAGGCTGGTTTTGCTTTCCATAAGGATTAATTATATCTTAGTTTGGATCAAGTACAAGGCACTGTTTTATTATTACACAGAAAAAGGAAATCACTTTTAAAATTTTGGATTATTTGATTATAATGGAGTCTATGGGAGACAGCCTTTCCATAATTCCGAGAATTCTGGATAAAGGGTTTGCGGATAATGGAATCCATAGCTGTATTTTAATTGTAATGGATTCCAATCATTGTCGCCTTCATAGAGTGTGAGAGGAAGAAACAAAACTCAAGTCCTCATTGTTGCTCCATGAATAAAAGAAATTAGAAGTAGAGATAAATGCACTGACATGGCTGAGGTCAGTGTTACCCAAATATGACCAGAAACTGAAATCTTACATTACCAGAAGCCCCTTTTCAGCACCAGTTTTGCTATAACCATTCCCACAGCAGATACCTAAACATTTATTCTGGTTTTAAAGTTAATTTAGGGGGAGATTATTATAACTATTTTTCATTATTTTCTGTTCTTTCTATAGTTCTTTATCTGATATTCCGTTTGTTCTTTCTCTTTGCTTTATTATTAACCTTAATATTACCTTTAACCACTACTCTCTGCACAAAAACACTGTGAGATCAGCAAAGGAATGATCCATTTGGTTCACTAGATGGCTTTTCAACCTCCCACCATTCATTCAAACCCTGTGCCCACGGGCAAGCGATCTGCATGTCTTAGAAATGGATCAATGAATTATAAGCAGAAAATTGTTGAAGATTGACCATATACATTACTGTTTGACTATTGACCATATATCTCAGAGCTGCACAATTTGCATCTGTGGGCTAAATGGGCTAAACTCACAGTTCTCAGGATTTTTGGTCTATAGCAGGGCTGTATTTAGGTCGGCATCAGAAGCTTACCATGACCCCACGTTGTGACGTCACGGGCTGATGTCAAGTGATGTCAGTGTGCTGTGCGCATGACATCACTTCCGCATTCTTTCACGGACCCCCTATCCCCCACCTCTTCATCTCTGGCGCCGGATTTCATATGGAAATCCAGAGGGTGGGAAGGGTTTCTTTAATAAGAAAAACGCAAAAAAATATTCATCCGAGGGCCGCCCCCAAAATCGTGCCTTCCCCAAAATCGTGCCGCCCTAGGTACAAGCCCTCAGGGCCTTTATATATAAATATGGCCCTGGTCTATAGTATAGGTGGCTAGTATTATCTACATATGGGGCAGATTTACTAAAATTCGAATTTGAGGGTTAAAAAATCTCAAATTCAGATTTGAAGGGGAAGTGGTCCAATTGCAAAAACATTAGAATTCGAATGTTTTTACCGCAATTCGACCACTTCGACCAACTGAATGATCGAATATAAAAAATTCAATCGATTAAATCGTTCGAATCGAATAATTCAAACGATTTTGACTCTTCAATATTCAATCACAAAAAACTTTAAAACACCTATGCTTCCCATAGGGTTTTAAAGCAATTTGGTAGGTCCAAGTTGGCGAACTGGCCTATTGAATTTTTTTTTAAAGGGGAAGTACTTCAACCATCAAATATTCGAATATTCTAATACAATTAAATTAGAATTATTCGAATTATTCAAATCTGTCAAATTTGGAAAATCTGCATATTCGAAATTCGAATTCAAATTTTTAAAAAAATGTCATCGAATTTCGAATCATTCATGTGAATTTAGTAAATGGGCCCAATAGTGAGTATCTGGAGACATGTGGATTCTGCACAAAAACATTCAAATTAGAAATGGTTTCAAATTTGTTATAATATGAGAGTTCAGAAAAATCTAAAAGCACCTTCCAAACATCTGGTGTTTGTACCTGAAGCAACTAAATAAGGAAACAAGGGAAACAAAACTTACCATTAGACCAAAGACAGCATCGGAGGACTTTTTATTTTTAGTCCCGTCGATATTTTCAAAGAGACACAAAAGATAACTGGGACATCAGCCATTACAGATTCGACCTCCACTGAGTCATCTATATTTATCAAAGCGCTGACATTTGAGAAATGTTAAGGAAGTTATTTGCAATCATAAAACAATTCATTTCAAGGACTTCACTGACAATTGTTTCTAGAGCATTGTCTTTTTTTTATGCTCCTATCCATTTTATCCTGCTTTGCCATGATGATACATAAAGTGCTTTGCAAATAAATTACTTTATTAACCAATTAGGAAATAATAAGTATTCTATCTTCAGCAACAATCTAATATATATTTAATCAGACAGAACTCATATGTACTCATGTATAAGTTGTACTTAAGGTATCCCAGGCTGTCTTCAGCGCTGCAGTTTCCATCTGTTTTACAAGGTAGCGACTTAGTATAAAAAGCAGCAGTGCCACTTACAGGATAAGTACTGAAATACAATCTAATCTTCTCTATTATACAATGAAGAGCTTTTCTGGATTAAGCACATGAATTATATAAACTATACATATTGTATACATTGCATATGTAGGCTTCAAAGGCTTGCCTAGCATCCTGCAGAGTATAGAAATATATATATATAGATATATATATATATATA
>CM044432.1:166937486-166956813 GCA_024363595.1 Xenopus borealis
CTGCTGATTGGCCGCTCTAAGTTGGGCTCCAATAGTGTGTATACTTGACTCGATGTTCTGCTTTCTGTTTTATTTTTCTAAAGTCACAACACTTGGGCTTTTCTTTAATTTCTTTTTTCGGATTGCACTAGGTCCATGCTGTCCCCCGCTTGTATCCCCGCTCAGTACCAACCGGATTCTAACGAGTTCTCGGTTTCCATGAATGCTTAGCAACCAAGTTTGGCGTCGAATAAACGGCCAATGGTTCAAATGTCTGTGGGGGGTTTGGGAATTCTGTTTGTTCTTGAGAAAGATCCCTGTGAGGGATCGAAATGTATAATAAAAGTTTTTTGTTTTGCACCAGACAAAAATCCTGTGAGTGCCGCTATTCTGTGCTTTTATATATAAATATAATGTAAATGTGAAAAATAGCGACACTCACAAGACTTGGTATTGTGCAAAAAAAATGTTATATACTTTATTTAGACTCAACGTTTCAATTACTGGGTATAAGGGCCCAGTCAGGAGTGTGGACCAAGGAGGAGGCAATACGGCAGACCGGGATCGAGGTACAAACGGATTAGGCAAGAGAATTGTGAAAGTCCAGGCAAAAGGTTCAGTCCAGGCAGCAAAGGGTCAACCAGGTAGAAGTTGCTACACAGGAATCAATAAAGCAGTCTAGAATCACACCCAGGAATACGCAAAGTGAAACCTATACTTGGGCAAGGCTGCAGTGTTCAGGCTCCTTTAAATAGGCCAATATTGGCGCCAAAAAGATTATGTCATGACGCTGGCATCCTGACGCAGGCGTTCAGGCCCTGGTGCCTATTCCATTGTCGGCGACCAATCTGCGGCCGAAAAGACGCCTGCGTCGCATCCACGTGGAGGAACTGGGCGCTGCCATCTTGGACGCCATCATGGCGACAAATTTCAAGAAGATCCCAGTAACGGACCGAAACGTTGAGTCTACATAAAAACATTTGTTTGCACAATATCAAGTTCTGTGAGTGTCGCTACTTTTCGCATTTATATCTATTTCTATATAGAAAAATACACACTCACAGGTCTTATTTTATTAGTTGCACAGAACTGATGTTTCAACCTCCTCAAGGCCTTTCTCAAAATGCCAAATGAGTTACAGCCATGCCTTAGGGCCCTTATACATGAGCGTTTGTACATGCGCTCCCCTGCATTCCGTTTTTTTTTTTCAGTTCAGCCGCAGGGGAGCGCATGCCTAGATGCACTCAATTCTTTTGAAAGAGGTTGTAAACACACAGACACATGTAAGCGCTGAACGCAGGGTTACCCGCACACATTTATTAAGAAAACCATGGATCTCATCATGTCCTTGGATATGGAGCAATTATTAAAACAGTCAGGGAGGAAGGGAGAAGACTAGAGATTTATACTATGTGAGCAAGTATAATCTCTATTACGATCTCAGCCTGACAATTACAGGCCAGTAAGTTCTGTGGTGGGCAAATTATTTGAAGGCTTGTTAAGGGATCACATTCAAAATTTTGTCCTAGTGAATGGCATTATGATCAGCAATCAGCATGGCTTTATGAAGGATGGGTCATGTCAGACAAATTTGATTGCTTTTTATGATGAGGTAAGTAAGATGCTGGACAGTGGGGGGGGCAGTAGATGTGATCTATTTGGATTTCGCCAAAGCGTTTGATACCGTGCCCCACAAACGACTGCTTTCTAAACTAAGGTCTGTTGGTCTTAAAGGAATTGTTTGGTATAAAAGTAAAAACTAGGTAAATAGTCGAACAGAACAGAACAGAACACTACTTCTTGCTCTTCAGCTCTCTTGGTTTACACTGACTGGTTACCAGGCAGTAACCAATCAGTGACTTGAGGGAGGGCCACATGGGTCATAACTGTTGCTTTTGAATCTGAGCTGAATGCTGAGGATCAATTGCAAACTCACTGAACAGTTATGTCCCATGTGGCCCCCCTTCAAGTCGCTGACTAACTCAGATTTAGAGAGCTGAAAAGCAGCAAGTTGTGTTGTATTCTGTTATGTTAGACATCCAGTCACTCCAGACTTTATACATAACTAGCTAACTATATTAGAAACATTTTTTATTTTGCACTGCCTATCTATTTACCCAGTTTTTATTTTTACCCTGAACTGTTCCTTTAATGAAGTCGTTTGCACATGGATAGGAAGCTGGCTACAGGATCGGGTACAGAGGTGGTTGTTAATGGTATGTTTTCTACTTGGAGTAAGGTTCTTAGTGGGGTCCCTCAGGGCTCAGTATTGGGTCCACTTTTATTTAACTTGTTTATTAATGACTTAGGGGAGGGTGTTGTAAGTAATGTATCAGTGTTTGCAGATGACACAAAACTATCCAGCCCAATTAATTCCATCCAGGATGTGGCATCCTTGCAACAGGATCTTGACAAACTGGCAATCTGGGCAGCTAAGTGGAAAATGAGATTCAATATTGATAAATGTAAAGTCATGCACCTGGGATGTAAAAATATTCAAGCCACTTATACCCTTAATGGGACTGCACTAGGCAAATCCATTATGGAAAAGGACCTTGGAGTCCTTGTAGATGATAAACTTGGCTGTAGCAAGCAGTGCCAGTCAGCAGCATCAAGGGCCAATAAGGTCTTGAGCTGTATTAAAAGGGGCATAGAGTCACGGGAGGAGGGGGTCATTCTTCCACTTTATAGAGCACTTGTAAGGCCACATCTAGAATATGCCGTACAGTTTTGGTCTCCATCACTCAAACAGGACATTATTGTATTAGAGAGGGTACAGAGAAGGGCAACTAAGCTGGTAAAAGGTATGGAAAATCTTAGCTATGAGGAAAGACTGGCCAAATTGGGGATGTTCACGCTGGAGAAGAGGCACTTAAGGGGTGATATGATAACTATGTATAAATATATAAGGGGGTCCTATAATATTCTCTCTAATGCTTTATTTACCAGTGGGTCTTTCCAGCTGACACAAGGTCACCCATTCCATTTAGAAGAAAAGAGGTTCCACCTAAATATTCGGAAGGGGTTGTTTACAGTGAGAGCTGTGAAGATGTGGAATTCTCTTCCTGAATCAGTTGTACAGGCTGATACATTAGATAGCTTTAAGAAGGGGTTGGATGGCTTTTTAGCAAGTGAGGGAATACAGGGTTATGGAAGATAGCTCATAGTATGCAAATTAGGGGCAGGAAAGGAAAAGTGTGAACATTTTTTTCACTTCCTTGTTTTGTGATGAAAAGGCACATGATTTACATCCTGCCCCTAATTTACATATGCAAATTAGGATTAGGATTTGGCCGAATCCTTCTGAAAAAGGCTGAATCCTGGCCGAATCCCGAACCAAATCCATGATTCGGGGTATCCCTAGTGTTTGTGTATATATATATACACCTATGCTACACATGGCTTGAGAAAGAGCCCTAGTGGCTCGAAACGTCGCTTTTTTGAATGTGCACATGAAGGTGATGTAAGGTTTTATCTTTGAATACAAGTCTTTGAGCATTTGGAGCGTGTGCTGTCCATTATTTATGTTATATATTGTGTATATATATATATATTTATGTATGTATGTATGGTATGTGTAAATGTGTAGCCTGAGAAGGCTATTGAGCCAAGCTATGGAGCTTATAGATTTATGAATGTTTGGGTTAAGGAAAAATGATTGCAATAACTGATTGAGCTACCCGAATCACCAGTATGTAATGCACAATTTATTTCCCTTGTATGACATTTTTTTTTTTTGATCCCCTGAAAAAAACTATTGGTTCTACTGAATTATCAGAGCCACATGTAACATAAGATACATGGTATCTAATACATAAGTAAGTGCCATGCCATTTATTAAAGGTTAATTGTGGCACTGATGCCATTTATAATATATATTAAAGGTTATTTGTGGCATTGGTATGTTGTATAGTTTTTCTAGCTCTTGCAGAAACTGGTTATGATCAAAGAGAGATAAATGTGCTGCCTTAAATTTAGTGTTATTTTTCGTGTTTCTGGGATCTTGTTTCATGTACTTCAGCTGTGATTTAATTGCTTGTATTTAGAGCAATTTTTGCTTTTGCATCCGGCAACATACGAGGCAACACATTATATTTAATTATTCTAGATAAAAGACTTAATTATATGATCCAGGTTATTTATTTGGTGTAATATCTGAAAAAGGAGTAATGCTGTTTAGCAAAGGCCACACAGGAGGCTGAAAATCTAGACATTTTACAATAATAAACCACACTCACATAACTTATACCTCCACACATCTCTGAAACAGTCGCTATAATTTTAAAAATAGTTGTTACAGATATTTATTTGAAATGGTTCATTTGTATTCTACAGAAAATCACAGGTTAGAATCTTCATATCAAAATCACCTGGTGCTGAAGGTCTTGGTGGTAAGTAACAGCTTCAGTTCACGTAAAATAATTTTATTCCTGTCTTTCTATTTCTGCCATTCTCTCTGTCTCTCTCAACACTGATGAAGGCGCACAAGTGGGTTTAAAACATTAGTTCTAATTATAAAAAAAAGTTTAGTCTTTTTTTCTGTGTGTGTCCTGTGTTGTGTTAAACACTTTTGTGTGTGTGTGTGTGTGTGTGTGTATGGGATCCATTACCAGGAAACCCATTTTCCAGAAAGCTCTGAATTACAGAAAGACCATCTCCCATAGACTCCATTCTCCAAATAACCCAGATTTTTAAAAATGATTTCCTTTTTTATCTTGTAATAATAAAATAGTACCTTGAACTTGTACCAACTAAGATAGAATTCATCTTTATGGAAGGCAAAACCAGCCTATTGGGTTTATGTAATGTTTACATGATTTCTTAGTAGACTTCTTACAGCGCTTCTTCTTCTTACAGCACTACGAAACAAGTTGGCGCTATAGAAATACATGTTAATAATAATAGTACAATTTGATCCAGGGACTAGTCTGATTTTGGAGTCAGGGAGGAATTTTCCTCCTCTGAGGCAAATTGGAGAGGCTTCGGATGGGGTTTTTTTGCCTTCCTGTGGATCAACTAGCAGTTAGGCAGTTAGAATTAAAAGTTAAAGGTTGAACTTGATGGACGTGAGTCTTTTTTCAGCCTAATTTACTATGTTACTACAGTATGTATAGTACCAACATTAAGCATACAGTGCTAAAACATGGCAAACAAAAAAGTGACAGAAATTACCCTCAAGGTTGCACTAGGTGGCAAGGTGCAACCTTGAGGTTCATTTCTGTCTCTTTTTTGTTTGCTATGTATAATTATTTGACCCTGCACACCATCTCCTTGCCTTTTCTCTGACGGATGGTGCTCCCGATTTGTGCCCTTTAGTGCTAAAACATGCACAGGGCAAGCATTAGGGCAGCGTTAGACCTGGATAGGAATGTAGAACCTGATAATCAGGATATCGCCCAACAGCCTGTGGCTGATCCTTCCCAATTCAAATGTATGCCGATTGACCACAAACCCAAACCACCGAGGGGAGGCAATGTTGAGAAATTGCTGTTGAAACATGAGGCATTTTGGATTTTTGGGTTAGATTGTGTAATCCCCAAAGGGCTAAATAGGCAGCTACAAATTACTTCCTGACATAGCACAATAGTTGGTTATTATATGTAACATAATAATCTACTGTTCTGTGTGGTAAAGGGTCTGTTTTTTTTTTTGTTTCACAGAAACATAATGAAGCAAATACTCTTTCATTGCTGTAAGTGATCATTTATCGTTTCTGTCTGTCTGAAAAGTATTTTTATTGGTTTCCTTAAACACAATTAGGGGAATGTAATTTAATATAGCTTTTGCGAACCCGGAAACTGTTTAGTGACCACTTCTGATAGAGGAAGAGAGTTTGCGAATTTTACAGCTTGCGCCAATGCGCAGTCAATGTAATAAAACTTATTACTGAAAAAGTCATTATGTTTCCTCCAAAAGATTACGACACCTTCAAGCACTTCTTAAGAGTGCGCAATTAAAATTCGCAATCCAATAACAGTTTAAGGAACAATATTACATTGCGAGATGTGGATTTTTAATCTTATTGATGCGCATTATTTTGCTCTTTGCAAATTTAATTACATTCTCCCCAATGTTTCTTCTTTTTTTATGGACTTTGACCAGTTATTACACTGACACCTAGAGGTATAAACAGGATGTTAAACATGGATATTTGTAAGAAAGAAATGTAAGAAAGCTGAAAAAACTTTTGTATTTGACACTTCACTTTGGACACATGACGTCATGATTGGTGCCAATATTCGCTTATGGGGGTAAGTATTGAAATGGTCACATTGTTATTACACACTATCCTTGAGAAAGGGCCCCATGTGGGTCCAAACCGTCGGGTTGAGATGGAGTTTTGTTTGAGAAATAAAAGCAACATTTTTCATTGATCCTCTGTACATTATCTAAATCAACTTGATCATGCACTGGAATCGAGTTGTTTTGAGTGCGGGTACTGTCGAACTATATAAATACATATATAATTGCAGAAGGACCCGCACTCCATGTATAGTGAATCAAAAACTGTTTATTTAATAATGCGTATTCAACATTGTGGCCCACATTAGGGCCTTTCTCAAGGATAGAAAGGCCCTAATGTGGGCTGAAACGTTGGATACACATTATTAAATAAGCAATTTTTGATGCACTTTACATAGGGGCAGATTTACAAAATTCACATGTATTCACATGAATGATTCGAAATTCGATTGAATCAAATGATTCAAATAATTCGTATAAAAATCTATTACTTCCCCTGACTAGTTTGCCAGTTTCAACCTACCGAAATGTCTTTGGTGAATTTTGGTCGAATTATAAAAATTCGATCGAATGGTTAAAATCATTCAAATTGATCGTTCGTTCGACCAATCGAATTGCGGTGAAATCCTTCGAATTCGAAGGATTTTAATTCCCTAACTATTCCCATGGTTGAATTTAGAATTTTTTTCAATTCGAAATTCGACCAATAGTAAATATGCCCCATAGAGTGTGGGCCTTCTGCAAATATTATATGACATACTTTGACCCTGCACCCGCTATCAATCTGTGATCCAGTAAGAGTGTGAATACTGTACGTAAAGGGATATATATATATATCCCCACAACATACTGTATGTACTTTGCATATGATAAATAAAATATAGGTCACCATTAAAAAAATTTAAACTATTAAGCAGGGGGCACAACAAACACATATATATGTATATATATATATATATATATATATATATATATATATAAGCAAGATACAACCTTGAAAGCAAGCAAACTGCAGGTAAAATGCATAACAAAGTAGTAGAATTCTTAATTAGATCAAACCAGAAAGATTGGTGTAGAGTGTAGGACTGGCCAGACCAGGATGATGTGGCATACTTGACCAGCTTGAAAAGATTGGAATATATGGACAAATAGTTCCTGTTGTGTTAAATGGGGAGCTTAATGTATAAAATGTCATAATATCCTTAATTTATTTATTAAGCCCACACAAAAGTCAAAGGTAATTAGTTTATACATATTCATACATTTACTGTTTATCCATTTTTATAAATACATATACCTAAAGGAGAACATCATATTATACAATGGGGCAGATTTGCTAATCCAATTTTTTCAAAGGGTATTTTCGATCGAATAGGACTGTTTTAGTTCGAATAAAAATCGTTCGAATCGTTCAAATGCATCGTTCGGTTTGAACGATTTTTTAAAAAATCCTTCAAATTTAAAAAAACTTTAAAATCAATTCGCCAGCATTAAGGGGACGATGTGTCGATTTCGATTTTATTTTTTAAAGAGCCAGAACTTCGAAATTTGAAATTTCTTCAATTTGAATCGAATTTTGGTCTATTCGATAGTCGAAGCAGGCAAAAATGACAATGAAATTTGAATGATTTTTTTCACTTTGACCCTTAGTAAATGTGCCCCATAATGTATTTTTACACGTACACCAGAATTTAACAAATGGATCATACAGTAAGAAGGCTCATCTGTCTTCAATAGATGCCTATGGATGTAAGATCCACTTTTCTATGACAAGCACTGACACACATGCCTGAAAAATATACTACTATCTCCTTTACATTTACAATATATAAGTTTTGTGAAGTGGGAAGACAAAAGTAAAGGTGGCCATACATGGAGAGAGCCGCTCGTTTGGCGATGTCTCTCCCCGATATGCCCACCTTGAGGTGGTCAATATCTGGCTGATCTGATCAGGGCCCGATGATTGGATCATAACATAGGGGAACGGGTGGTCGATCACGGGACCACATCAATGAAAAGATGTGGTTGCGATCCGATGGGATTTTTAGTCCCGTTCAACCGGCTTCTGGCTGACTTTGGGCCAGATATCGATCGGGGAAGCCCCTCGGAGTACCCCATACACAGGCCAATAAGCTGCCAACTTTTATCGGGCCGTAAATGGCCACCTTAAAAAAAGTGAGGAGCTGAGTAGTTAAAGTGCAAAAAGACAAAAGTCAATTAAACATCTCCAAATAACCCCCAGCATACACTATATATACACAAGGGATACCTTGCTTCAGCCACCACATTGCTCCTACTCCTTATTACCTCCTTGAACCATGCAATAACTGCAGTCCGGGTTACCAGGTCTAGTTTTCAAAACCAGCCAAAGTCGGCTACAAAACTAGTCCAAAAACTAGCCAAGAGGCATTTCAACATTTTTCACAAATTTTTCCATTTAGCAAAATGGGACAAGTAAGAGCCTAATACATTTACAATTTCAATAAATATTGGTAAAACAGTTCAACCTCTAGTCATTTGGTGGCCAGCAGATTATTGCCCCAAAATTGTTTGAAATTGAGAAAAGCCCAAAATCTGGTAACTCCCGACTTCTACACAAATTAGTCCCATTGCATGCTGGGTATAGTAGTCTTACATTAAACTTGGCAGTTGGCAAATTGTTACATTTGGAGACTCAGGCTTGGCACATAAGGACTGGTGTCCAAAGTGGAAACCAGCCAAAGCCACAAAATGTATCCCAGATCCATACCCTGGCTAGTTTGTGCTTTCAAACCCCACCTGGGCTTTAAATTAGTATCCGAATTTGACTGGAAAACCGCCAACCTGGCAACAATGACTGCAGGTTGGCGGGATGTGTTGTCGCACAGTAGCAGTCGCGCAGGACTGAACTATCTAGGCAGCAGCCCTGATGTCACTTGGGTTGCCACGTTTTCTTGAAAAAAAACCAGCCTTCCTATATTTTTATGCATCTCCCTATTTTACCCTATTCCCTATAATTTTTACCAGCCAGGCCAGGCTGCTACTACGAGGAATCCGTTTCTTCACGCTGTAGTTGCTGTGTGCCCTCCTAAGCAGGGAATTGGCAAAGAAGGATCCCTGCCATGGCCTCTCCTCAGGATCCCTGCCATGACCTCAGGTTTCTCTATACAAGCAATGTTTATCCTATGGCCTCTCACCTACTGTTATTATCTATATAGAGGCAACATATTGTACAGCACTTTACAGAGATGATACATCATTCCTTGCCCCAGCTGAGCTTACACTCTAAGATCACATTCACAGACACCAGGGCCCGTTTTATCAGGAGCTAATTAACTTGCCTGAATGTTTCCCTGCGAAAGAGACCCCAAACTGTTTCCAGTGTCTGACATCCCAAATTGTAGCATGAAGTGATGTTAGTAAGGACTGACCATCTGAGGACCCTGCCAATGATTTAACAGTTCTCATTTGGGGGGGGTTCTTGATAGACTTAACTGGAATTTGGGGTGCAGCTATTATCCTGGGGGCCCACAGAACAGCAGTCGTTGATAGGGTAAGTGCTGTATAACAGGGAACGGTGGCTGTAGTAGTAATATCAGTGTTGTCCCAGAAGCTGCCCGTAAATTGTGTTTTGGAATCCATCCTTCTTTGGGTCAGGTCTTGGTTGTAAGAAAGGTTCTAGCTGTGCTGGTAAGGGCGGGGGTCAAAGCAAAACTCCAGATTGCATATGCACCATCCTATGTCCCACCTAGATTGCTACCTTTTCTGGAAAAAATCCCGACCTTTTTACATATTTATGGTTTTTCCCTATTAATAAAAGTGGGATCAATCTATATTTTTACCGGCCAGGTGACAACCGTAGTCCCACCATACTGTATGTGATGTCACTGATAAGATCAGACTAGAGAAACTGCAGATCAGTCTGGGAAAGTGTTGTAAATAAGTAAGGACACACCCTGGGTTTTATTCTTTCATTGCTACGAATTACACCTGATAGATGGGTCATAGGGAGATTCTTGATTCTCAAAGGATTTCTTTTTGTGTAAAGAGCAGAATGTAGATTTTCTTCACTATATTTGTGACCATCTATTAAAAAGCTTTGGGAGAGTCATCTGTTTTATTAAAAAGTCAATTAATCTGGATATTATATTGAATCCGCATTTTGCATTATTAGATATGACATTTTTTTTCTGTTGGTAAATAATATTTCAGCTAATTTACCAGTTGAAATGTCTCGATTTTTTGCTGGGTAGGTATGGCAGCTGGATTAGAGATAAACCTCTGGCTTTGAAAGTTGTATTTTCATATTTGTATAATTTATGCATTCAAGAAGTAATTCAATATAATGTTGAAGATTTATCTCAAAGGAGTAAAATTAAAGGGGTTGTCCACCTTCAAACAGCTAGGTGTTTTCAGATGGATCACCAGAAATAACGACTTTTTACAATTACTGTACTATTTTCTATTTGTAACAGTTTTTCTAATATTGAAGTGTAAACTGTCATTTTTCACCATCTAAAGCAGCTCTGGGAGTGGGGGGGAAAGCGACCCCCCCAACTGTTCTAAACTGATACATTTAATGGATACATTTTTTATCTTTGTCCCTGCTGAGCAGAATCTCTGGGTTTCATTACAGGCAGCTGTTAGAATTGATACAATAGTTGCTAATAATCCAGAGATGCTGCTGTGAAATGTATCAATTAAATGTTGCAAAATTGTATCAGTTTAGAGTCTGCACCTGAATTATTGAGCTGCCAGACTCAAACACCAGAGACACCAACATTCAACTTTACACTTAGATTTTGGAAAAACAGTAAGAGATAAATAATGGAAAGTAATTGAAAAAAGTCTTTATTTCTGGGGAACAATCTGAAAACCACTGAACAGAAAAAAGTGTTTGGAAGGTGAACAACCCCTTTAAGCGTAGATGGTCTATCTATATTGCAACTCTAGATGACAACAAAAATATATTTATCCATAAACTAATGGGGAAAGGTGACTGAAAATTGAGTTATATTATTTAATTATATTATTATTATTATTATTAGACTATAAGCTCTATGGGGCACGGACCTCCTTCCCACTATGTCTCTTACCACATAGCACTTAAGCTCTTAGTCCTGATATAATGCTGTGTATATTTCTTGTGTGATTTGTCTTCCCTGTGTATACACATATACATATATATATATATTGTACTTTTATGCACCGTACAGCGCTGCTGTAACAAATAAAGTTACAGACATAGCTGTTAAGTATAGAGCCCGTTACCTTTCAGAAGCTAGGTGAAAACAAGGAGAAGGAGGATTTTAAAAACTGACTGGGAAAATGTATTTTAATTATCAACCTATTGAATTAATACAATTAAAACAGTCAAATTCATATTTTCGAACTGTGTTTTTTACTTAACGCAAATCGATAAAATAATGAACTCATTCAACACAAGAGGGCACACTATCACAAAAAATGACGCCTACAAATTATACAGCGTACCTTCCATATACAAATACGTAAAGGGGAACTTCACCAGGTTTAGGAATAAGTTTTCCAGAAAATGTTAAGTTCCAAGCATACCACAATAAATATAGAGGAATATCTCTTAATGTTATGCATCTGTTCTTCAATCCTGAGTAATGTATTGTTACGTTCACTGATGGTAAGTATGTTTTATCTCTTCTCTACTTCCATGGAATTTCAGGGGTAGCACTTTCCTTTCATCTATTTCCCTCACTCCCTATCCAAACTCACTTCTTTCTGAGACCTAACTAAATGATACCTGCAACCTCTATTTGATATTTGTCCGAAACTGTATCTAGTTGAATATTTATACTTAGATATACTATAACTATAGTAGAAATGATTGAGATACAGGTATGGGACATGTTATCCAGAATATTTCTATAATTTGAATCTTCATACCTTAAGTCTACTAGAAAATCATTTAAACATTAAATAAACCCAATCGTTTTGGCTTCAAGAAGGATTAATTAATTACTTGGTTGGGATCAAGTACAAGGTACTGTTTTATTATTACAGGGGAAAATCATTTAAAAAATTTGGATTATATGGATAAAACGGAGAGACAGCCTTTCCATAACTCATAACTTTCTGGATAACAGATCCCATGACTGAACTACTTTTCCTTTACATTCTGTCTCTCTCAGCTTTCTTTTGTTAAAAGCATTAAAAGCAAGCAATGTATTGATCTTTTCACTACATTCTGAAATCTTTCAAAAATCAAGTGACTCTCATAACTGTTTATTAAACAAACTAAAATGTATAACCAAATATTATCAGCACTATATAAAGGCTCAAGAGAGAGACTGCATTCTTAAAATATTTAACCTCAAGGGCTATTGCACACGTTGACTTTTGGCACAAAGTTGTGTGAATAGGGAACGCAATAAAGAATTTAAAGGACCAGTAACATCAAAAAATTTAATTGTTTTAAAGTAATACAAATATAATGCAGTGTTGCCCTGCACTGGTAAAACTGCAGTGTTTGCTTCAGAAATTTATATAAATAAGCTGTTGTGTAGCCATGGGAGCAGCCATTCAAAGGAGAAAATGCTCAAGTTACACAGCAGATAAGCTCTGTAGAACATAATGTTCTCTGTTATCCATTACTTATCATGTGCCATATAGCCGTTTTTCAATTTCCGCCATTGCTACTCAGCAGCTTGTTTATATGAACTATAGTAGTGTTTCTGAAGCAAACACAACAGTTTTAACCACGCAGGGCAACACTACATGATATTTTCTTTACTTTAAAACACTTTAATTTTTTGGTGTTACTGTTCCTTTAAGCTCCTCTGGGGCAGGGGCTGATGTGAACGATGTATATTCTTTGTAAAGTTCTGTGTAAGATGTTGGCTTTGTATAAAGCATCATAATATTTCCATGTCTAATCACTTTTTAATCTTCTCAGATAAATTAGAACTACAAAACTCTGATTTTGTAACTTCACTGGAACTCTTGCGGGAAAATCACATAAAAGTCTGGGGGAGCTGCCTGGCAATTCTTGTGGGGCTGCTTAGAATAACTTTATTAAAAATGGCAAAAATGACCCATGTGCCATTGACTTTACATGCTGTATTTCTTTACTTTTGTGGCTTTACTTTCTACTATGATATGGGATCCATTATCCAGAAGACCCAATTTTATCCAAATAATCCAATTTTTTTTTTTAAATGATTTCCTTTTTCTTTGCAAAGATTAAACAGTAACTTGTACTTGATCCAAACTAATATATGATTAATCCTCATTAATTTGGAAGTAAATCCAGCCTATTGGGGTTTATTTAATGTTTACATGATTAGTAAGGCATGAAGATCCAGATCCATTATCCCAAAAACCCCAGGTCCCGAGCATTCTGGATAAAAGGTCCCATGTCTGGACTAGCTAACAACCTCCAGTATTTTCCATTAGCAACTAGCAAACAACATTTAATCATAAACCATTCTCCTTATCGGCTGCCTATAATATTAAGCTAAAAAAAAAATTATTAATTAACACACTATAAAAAAATAAAACTATCATTGTAAACAATTTTACACTACTGCCATATTTATAGTCTACCAACTTCTTTAAACTCTGTAGTAATTTATATTTATCTTGCAAGTCCATTTTCTGACCAAAGAGTGAAATATATTATGTTAGAAATGTTATTTAATTGTTCAAATATAATGTAACAACCTCTCAGGACTAAATGCATTGTATTTTATTTTATTCCTCCATGGAACCACCCACTGTGGCTCACTATCTTTAAAAGAGTTTGGCTGAAGCGATAGATCTGCTGGAAGATCCTGAATTAAAGGGGTGGTTCACCTTTGAGTTAACTTTTAGTATAATGTAGAGAGTGATATTCTGAGATAATTTGCAATTGGTTTTCATTTTTTATTATTTGTGGTTTTTGAGTTATTTAGCTTTTTATTCAGCAGGTCTCTAGTTTGCAGTGTTAGCAATTTGGTTTCTAGGGTAAAAATTACCCTAGCAACCCTGCATTGATTTGAATAAGAGACTGGAATATGAATAGGAGAGGGACTGAATAGAATGATAAGTAATAAAAAGTGGCAATAACAATACATTTGTAGCCTTACAGAGCATTTGTTTTTAGATGGTGTCAGTGACCCCCATTTGAAAGCTGCAAAGAAACAGAAGAAAATTGCAAATCATTAAAAAAAACTATGAACAATAAATAATGAAGACCAATTGAAAAGTTTCTTAGAATTGGCCCTTCTACAATATACTAAAAGTTAATTTGAAGGTGAACCACCCCTTTAAAAAAAACACAGTAGACCTTGTTTGGATTATTGGTGGTAGTTCACTCTACTGGATAAACACATCTCATAAATGGAAGACAGCGGCAGAACTACTAGGGGTGAAAAGGGTGCGCCTGCACCAGGGTACGTGCTCCTGCACCCTTTATGGGGCCCGCCGCATGATGCGTCCCAGGAAAGATATTAAAAAAAGAACTAGTACGGTGATTCAGTGGTGCGCTGCGTGACACTGCTGGTGGCGTGCTGCACAGCGCCGAGTTTGACGTCTGAGGCTCCTGAAATGCCGCCCCCCTCGCTGGCTTACCTGTCAGGAAGGGAGACAGGAACACTAGAGCAGAGAGCACAATTACGCTCTCTCTAGCACCAGTAAAGCCAAATTGCTGGTTTAAAACCAGAAATTCATCTCTTTAAGGTACCCCCTCAGGTGCTGCCACAGTGGCTAGGGCACAGTAACCATTCCATTTTTGCCAACCTGTTGCCTGCTATTTATTTTTGTGTAGTTACCCCCCTGCTTTTTATATACTGTGTTACAAGGCAGAGAATGCAGCTACTTCCAATGCTAGCAGTTACTGTACTACAAGGGGATACCTTTTAAGGAAATAAACAGCAATGCAAAGCCCCCTAGCTCTTTTCATGACTGGAAAAAGCTGCTGTGTAGCCATGGGGGCAACTAGTCAATGGAGAAAATGCTCAAGTTACACAGCAGATAAACTCTGTAGAACATAATGTTATCTGCTATCCATTACTTATCCTGTGCCATATAGCCTTTTTTCAATTTCCGCTATTGCTACTTAGCAGCTTTTTTATATGATCTATAGTAGTGTTTCTGAAGCAAACAGATCAGTTTTAACAGCACAGGGCAACCCTACATGATATTTTCTTTACTTTAAAACACTTTAATTATTTGGTTTTACTGCTCCTTTAACTGAAGGCAAGTTGATGGCTCAATGGCTGGCTACTTTCCAGACCCCCCCCCCCCCCCCCCCCCCGGTAAGGACTTTTTTTCTACCTGTTCTACCTCACCTATTCACAATGCATTTCCACTTCACTGTTCTTCCCATAGTGACATTAGGCATTTTGTTTCTTTTTAACCCATGAAAATGTGATATTTATTAATGTTAATATATGTGCTGAGCATATTGTACAAAAATATCTGCTGTGAGTCCTAGGGTATTTATAAATGAATTTGCCACTGTGCCACCCCACTATTTAAACATGAAATTGCCTCTGTGCCATCCTGATATGAGTTCTGAGTGTTTTATGGGCATTATAAATGAAATTGCATTAGTGGCTTTTTTTCTCAGACTTATGAGATTTATACTTTAGGAAGAGCTAAAATAGTTGCATTGGTATCTATATATTGAATGATTCTCCCAAAGTGTGCATGGTCTAAATCCTACAGGAGCAGCCCCCTAAGTTTATTCATAGCCTGTACAGAGAGATAAAACTATGGCAGCCAGGCCCGGATTTATGGCAAGGCCACATAGGCCTGGGCCTAGGGCAGCAAATTTTTAGGGGCGACATGCCACCCAGCCGCTCTATGGGGAGCACCAGGGACACTTTGCTCCTCAGTCCTCCTGCTCATTGCTGCATAGGTATTCCCCTGTACTAAGCACAATTCAGCAGGAACAGCCCCCTGTTTGCTCATAGTCTGTACAAAAATCATGGCGGTTAATGAAGCAGAACAACTAAGAAGGTATAGATGGGGGTTTAACCTTCTTTTCAATGACTCATTTGTGCAATTAGACCTTCTTCTTTTCTTATTTCAGTCTCTTATTCAAATCAGTGGAGAGCTGATGAATAAAAAGCTAAATAACTAAAAAAAACAAATAATAAAAAATGAAAACCAATGGCAAATTGTCTCACACTCTATATCATACTAAAAGTTAACTCAAAGATGAACAATCCCTTTAAGCGGGCCCAGTTGTAAATTTCTGCACGGGGGCCCTTAGGGGTCTAGTTACGCCACTGATGGAAGAATAATAAAGAAGAAGAATATTTAGACTTCCATGGTTATTTACTGTTAGAGCTTGGCAGTTGACCCATTCAATTCTGAACATTTTGTTGTCAAGTCTAGGCCTGGAAAGAAACACAGTGGAAACACTGCACTGCATACAAAAAACATGGGAAATGCATAAAAACATTCTCTATATGCACACTGTAGATCTGTATGTACAGTATATGTTGCCTATAAGAACCTTGGGCCAACCAAGAACCATAAAATTCATGGCTCATCCCTGGGTCTATAGACAGTTCTGCACTTAATAAAAATGAAGCACTAGCAATCTGACAAAACTATATTTAATAGAACAAATATTGCATGAGAGTAGGTGCATAGCAGCTGTTAATATTTACAGTTGGGAGGAGAAGTGATTTGCCTGCACTGTTCAAATATTCAAAATGTCATTGGAAAATTCTGCTTTGCTGCTTTGTGCATATTTTAGTATGTGCCAAATTTTATCTATATTTTTTGCCAGATGTAAGCACAGTAACAAATTACACAGGTGCGTTATTTTATAATGCAAGAATTTGTTTATTGTAGCAATGGAAACCTTATCAAGGTACAACATTAAAGGATAAAGAAAGTCATATCTCACTTTGGGGTGCCCAATGTTAGGCACCCCCAAGTGATTGTATCTACTTACCTGACACCATGGGCCGGTGCTCCTATCAGGAGAAAACTGCACCGGCCTGGGGTTATACCATGGAGCGATTCTCTTCCTGCTTCTTCTTTCTTCACGCAGCTGTGAATGCACTTCTGTAATGAAATCTATTCCTTAAAAGAGCAAATGGATTTTTGTATATTCAATTTTGAAATCTGACATGGGGCTAGACATTTTTATCAGTTTCCGGGCTGCCCCAGTCATGTGACTTGTACCTGCACTTTAGGATGGAACTTCTCCTACTAAATGTACTAAATGTAACTGTTAATGCTACAGCAGCATGCATGTCATGACTGTTGGATCTTGTTGAGTTTGATAGCCGAGGATGAGTAGAGTATAACAGTGCTTTATTAGCAAGTCCATGCAGCCATTACACAACAGTAACATAAACTCTTAAGCTTTTAAACAATAGAAGTAAAGTGTATGCACAGTATAACAGTATAACTGATATGCACAGTGACCTCTACAGGTCATTTGTATAAACACCACATAAAGTAAATGTAATAAACAACAATGAAACAGTATGCAATCAGACAACAATATTATACAGTCTTCACATCACATAGTCCTTGGTCCATGCAGGTAGTTTTCTGATTCTCTCAGTACACCTTATAAGTTCACTTTTATCAGGCCTATTGTAGTTGGCATCAGGAGTAGGATAAGGTCCCTCATCAAATGGAGCTTCTCCAAAATCATACCTAACAGGAGCAAGATGACTTGCATTCCCTAGATATCCATGAGATAGTTCATATGTGTATGGTCCTCGCTGGCATCTCACTTCAAGTTGTGTAGTAAATTTAGATTGTCCTTGTTTCAGTATTCCTGGTTTCTTAATTCTGACTAAAGATCCAGGCTGAAAGTGCACTTCTCTTGCACCACGTTTTCTGTCAGTATAAGCCTTCCATTTGGCTTGTTGACGTTTGACAATGTCAACAGTAGATGGTTTTGTAGGAACAGTATTTTCTGGAAAACTGTAATAATTCAGCTGGAGATGCTTGTGTTGTTGCATAGCACGTTGCTCTCTAGTTATGTAGTTCCTATGAGACAGCCTTGAGTAGGGCAATCGCCTCAGTTTCTGGCATACTGGTTTTACATCTTGTGTACAAAGTTCTTTGCACAACCCAATGAGGTGTCACTGTGAGGAAACCTCACCTTGTGCCGTGGGTACGCCCAACGCTCTCCCCTTCCGGCTTCTTAGTGCGTGTGCCGTGTGCACTTTTGTAATTTAAAGTGACGTCAACGCACAATGGTGCCAAATATTTAAAGGTGACTTGTGCTTTTTACCATTGCCCGTGATAGGTTTAACCTGGTGCCTTGTAACCTTGTGCTATTAGCTTCTGTTATCCTGATCTCCTGTGTTTGACCCTGCCTGGCTATTTTGACCACTCTGAATTCTGAAATCTGACCCGTGCCTCTTACTGACTTGATTCTGCCTTATCTTCCTGATTGATCTCCTGGTCTTGACACCTGCCTGTTATTGACTCTGATTTTGCCTCACTCCATCTGTTTGATCACCCGGTTTGACCTTTTGCCTGCCTGACTACCCAAGCTGTCCGCCTGCCTTGACCCAGCCTGTCTGACCACGAATCTGCCTAATCTCGCCTGTACCGTGACCATCGGCCCTAAAGACTTTATATACAGTTGTACCCCATTGCTGGACAGAACTCCTGCCCTGCACCTCTCATTTAAGTCCAGGTGGCATCTGAGTAGCTGAGGACTCCTCAGCCGAGACCAGGGTGCTTGGCATTTGTTCTGGTATTGGGTGCCAACCATGATAGTCACATTGTGGTGAAATTTTAGACACTGGCTGTTTGGCAGGCACTGGTGCTGTAGTAATGAGACTATCAACTAATTATAAGTTTAATGCAGCAAAGAGATCCCTTCCTTATTCACAATGTAAAAGTCACATTTTGCAGTATTTGATTCAAATGGTACAATCACTGGCAAGCAACCAAGCACAGGGATTGGATCCTTTCAGTTACTGACCAGTCTCAGGGCAGGTGCAACATATTTATGCATATCTTTTGCAAAGTATTTCAAGAAAATATCCCTTGATAGTATAAAAACAGCTGAACCTGTATCAAGCACCATGTGAATTGAGTGTCCCTTTTCAGCAGAAACAGTGCCAGGGCCGGGCCAAGGTAGTTTGGCACCCTAGGCAAGGAATTCAATCAGCGCCCCCCC
>CM044432.1:166959996-166978046 GCA_024363595.1 Xenopus borealis
TTGTCTGGAATAAATGTACCAACTTTATCCACACTTAATACTGTAACATTTGTAGTAGTAGCTTCATGAACAGAACTATGGCAGATTTTAGCCAAATGACCTACCTTTTTGCATTTGCGCCACTGTACATCTTTTGTCGGACATGTAGCATAATTTGCAATGTGTTGTGTTGAACCACAGTGAAAACAGTATTTTTTTATTTATATTTGCTGCACGGTTCTGCAGTTAATCCCTTTCCTTAGCACTGTATTTTACCTGTGACTGGGCATAATTAGGCCACAGTGCTGGATTCACAGTCTGTACATTCCCAGCAGTTCCCTGACTGCGAGTTTTAACCCCTGCCACTGCTGTTTCAATTTGGCTAGCGACTGTAATAGCCTTTGCAAAGGTTAAATCCTGATCTAGGAGCAGTCTCTCTCTATGCAATGTGAGTTTCTTTTATCCACTATTTGGTCTCTTAGCATTTAATCTGTTAGATTTCCAAACTCACAGGTAACAACCAGCGGTCTCAGAGCTTCTACAAATTGTTCTGGGGATCCGCCATTATGTTGTCCACATTGGCGTAATTTATATCTTTCAGCAACCACATTTACTCTTGGCACGAAAAAGTTCTTTATAGCAGTATAGAATATATGCTGTCCCTCTGCTCCCAGGCAGTGAATAAGTAAAGCATGCTTTCTAGCAGCAGAAATCTCCCCTTGGTCAGCAGCTATAATGTCATTATCAAACATCCAAAAATTAAAAGGTATGGTAGGCTCACCAGGGTTTGGAAGAAAAGCTGCCGGCTGCTGTAGAGGTAGAAGAGACATCTCATCACCAATTTGTTGTGTTTGATGGGTGAGTAGAGTATAGAGTGCTTTATTAGAAGGTTCATGCAGCCATTACACAACAGTAACATAAACTCTTAAGCTTTTAAACAGTATAGAAGGTAAAGTGTATGCACAGTATAACTCTTATGCACAGTGATGTCTACAGGCCATTTGTATAAACCACACTAGTAAATGGTTTGTCATGTAGAAATATTATTTCTACCAAAAATAGTGATTGATCCATTTAGTGATGTCTGGCTGCTATTAGTCTGATTATGTCTCTAAAGAGGGACATAATCAAACCAGTTCAGATATTGGGGTTATTCACAGAAACTGAGTAAAGTGAAACTGAAGTAAAGAAAGCATCAGTTTCATTAAAGCCTCACTGTTGGAATGTTTGCATTCATTTTTACATCCAGTACTTGCTGCTAGGAATAAGCAGGATGCTGCCTGCTGGCCTGGCATTGTTCTGCACTAATTATAATATGTAAAATAGGGTCAAGATTCAGCACAGGATTAAGCCCAATCAATCATGAAAGATTTGGGATTCGGCCAAATCCCCAAATAGTGGATTGGGTGCATCCCTACTTGCTGCAGAGATCAGTGTCAGGAACTCCAGCCAAACCTTGTCAGTTTTGTACAGAACAAAAATAAAAGACACATTTATACATATCTAGACTGGTTGTTTTCCTATTTATTTATTTTCATCTGTAACTGAACGTGACATTAACAGCACGGTGAAGAAATCAAAGAAAAGACAATCTCAGATAAATCAAATAGCTGATAGCCTTTATTCACTTATTTGTAGCATTAAGTGGTTATAGACATCATGGTTTTCTTGTCCTTTTCCCAAGTCCACTTGAGAATGATCGCTGCACAGGAGGAGAGACACTGATCATCATTTAGCCCAATGTGCTGAAATTAGTTTTATTGATCTGAGCATCACAAAGAATAATCAGAGGCAGAGATAGAATGAAATGGAATCAGAGAGTTTGATATATATGGGCTAAAGTAAGGAAATATATAAACCCCTGTCTTAAAAATGGGCAGGGAGACAGGAGCGTAAGTAAAGGAGAAGCAGACTCTGCTGCTGCAGGGGGGCTCAGGACATAAAGGGGCCCACAAGAAAGCCTAATTAAAGGGATACTGTCATGGGAAAACATGTTTTTAAAACACATCAGTTAATAGTGCTGCTCAAGTAGACTTCTGCACTGAAATCCATTTCTCAAAAGAATAAACAGATTTTTTTTATATTCATTATTGAAATCTGGCATGGGGCTAGACATTTTGTCAATTTCCCAGCTGCCCCTGGTCATGTGATTTGTGCCAACACTTTAATAGGGAACTGGCAGGCTGTTGTTTTCCCTTCTCAATGTAACTGAAGGAGTGACAGTGAGACATGGGTTTTTACAATTGAGTGCTGTTCTTAGATCTACCAGGCAGCTTTTATCTTGTGTTAGGGAGCTGTTATCTAGTTACCTTCCCATTGTTCTGTTGTTAGGCTGCTGGGGAGGAGAAAGGGAGAGGGGGCGTTATCACTCCAACTTGCAGTACAGCAGTAAAGAGTGTTTGAAGTTTATCAGAGAACAAGTCACAGGACTTGGGGCAGCTGGGAAATTGACAAAATGTCTAGCCCCATGTCAGATTTCAAAATGAAATATATAAAATCTGTTTGCTCTTTTGAGACATGGATTTCAATGCAGAATTCTGCTGGAGCAGCACTATTAACTGATGCATTTTTTCCCATGACAGTATCCCTTTAAAGAGCAATGTCAATATATATTAGTAAACAGGTCCACTTTTGGTCATTTTGGGTTTCTAAATTTAATTTGCTGTGGGACCCACTAGGGAGAAGATTGGCATTGCTCAATAAAGGATGACCAGGGTCCAAACTTGAGGGGAGAAAACTGTAAAGCAGGGATTTTTAGTGATCTCTGATCCACCAGCTGTTATTAATATATTCACAGAAACATAAACCATTTTTTTATTTCGTTTTGTATATGATTTGCTTTATTGAAAGTACAGTATATTTTTGTAGCCTTGTATAAACCTGTAGCATTGGTATGAGTAGAGGAATCAGACCCTGTAACTGATAGGGGCCCCATAAACTATATGGTGCCTACAGAGGTACTGACTGATGCAGTTGCATCTTACGGGTCAGGTAAGGGTCCCAAAAAATGGAACCGTGCAGGACTCTAGTTGGGGGGCCCTTAATATGATTTTTCTGTGGTTCCCTGTAACTGTACTACTGACTGATTGATGATCTATTCAATACCAGCAGCCCTTTAGCTTCTCTAGTTCTTTGTCTGATGGATTCTGATTCCTTTGGTGCTGGGACACAATAACTTTCCCTCTCTCCTAATGGTTACACCATTTCTGGCAAGATATTACATGTTGAATTCCCAGCACATATAATATATGCACTGTCAATTGTTCACACATATGGAGCTACAATAACAGTAGGAATAGTGATTGCACCTATCTACTTTTGATTAATGGAAGTCCATGAGTAACAATCCGTGTCCTGGACATGCACATTGTTGAACCTACGAGACTGCTGCTGGTGTAGTTCACTTTTAACTAACATGTATTAAAGGGGTGGTTCACCTTTACGTTAACTTTAAGCATGTTATAGAATGGCTAATTCTAAGCAACTTTTTAATTGGTCTTCATTATTTATTTGTTACGGTTATTTAATTATTTGCCTTCTTATTCTTTCTATCTTTCATCTAACAAACAAATGCTCTGTAAGGCTACAAATGTATTTTTATTGCTACTTTTTATTACTTATCATTCTATGTATGCCTCTCCTGTTTATATTCCAGTCTCTTATTCAAAACTGGTTGCTAGGGTAATTTGGACCTCAGCAACCAAATTGTTGAAACTGCAAACTGGAGAGCTTCTGAATAAATAGCTAAATAAATCAAAAACTAAAAATAAGAAATAAAAATCAATTGTAACTAGTCTCAGAATATCACTCTCTACTTCATACTAAAAGTTATCTCAAAGGTGAACAATGCCTTTAAACTACAGTTCTTAACCCAGATTTTATTTTTAAGTCCTTGACTTCTCAGTCTGATACAGTCATCAGTACCTAAACTGAAAGGACCAAGGAATTTATATGTAATAACATTACTTTCGTTTCTAGTGTGGCCGAGTATACTATATAGAGATGTAATGTTGGGTGAATCAATCTTTTTCACACAGTTTGGTCTTTGTATGGCAATCACCAATGCATTTAGAACATCCAACAAGAGTATAATTTGACCTTCAGCTAAACTTGCTTAAAGTGGTCAGTGCATATATAGGTACCATGTCCTATGTTAGCTTTTGACTCAATGCAGCTGATGAGCTGATGTTAGGAATTGCCACTTAGTACAGAGCCAATTGACGAATAGGCATTAGCAATAACTGAGGTTCAAAACAAGCTTTAATAAAAAAAACACTATATGGTGCAGATAATAGACAAAGACAAGAGGTCCTCTGCACTCAACCCATTATCAATATATTTAAGACATTAGGACATTCTGTGCATACAGCTACTAAACAAATGCCTTACCCTTTAAACAACAGGGATTGTTTGTCCATATATTGCAATATATTTAAGCTGGCCAACTACGTCAAAGTCATCCCATATCTGGCCAGTCCTACGCTCACTTTTCATCTGATTCATTAAGAATTCCATTACTTCATTATACATTTTACAAAGGGACTAAGTTTTATCTGCAACTTACTTGCTGCATTCAAAGTAAAACTCCCAAACTTGGCACAGACAATTCCAAGCAATGAAAAGTCCAAGTTTGGGCAGAGGTCTGGACTGGCATAATCAAAAACAAGTCCCTGAGACGAGTTAGGGCAGGCAAAAATAAAAAGGATCCATATAATAGGCCAAGGATCAAAGACCAAGGAGTAATAGAGTCAAGGACAAGACAGGAACCGATTTACAGGAAATGGGCACCCAGGACAGGAACTCAATTGTTGAGCAAGGCATACGGGCAAATGTTCCAGCACAGGACTGAACTGAGAATTAAAATAGGCCCTGGCATTTCAGGTACACAGAGGCCCAATCAGCCCACATAGAGACCCAAACAGTCCCCACCAGCCCACTAAATACTGACTTTCTATGGCACCTTTTAGCAGCCCATCTGGCATTTGCCCTAACCCACAGATTGCCAGTCCGGGCCTGTTCCAGCACCTTAATTGGGTGATTGTCTGCAGCTGGATTGAAGGTGTAGCCCAAGAAATCCTGACAGGGAAAAAATGTAATTGATGATATCCAACAGAGGCCAATACTCACTAGGTTCCTGGTTGTAAACCACTAGAGTGGGACTTGTAATTGTGACTCCTTTATTGTATAAACTAAAGAAAATACATTAAGCCTGTTAGCTTTTTCTGAATCTTTATATAGCAAATAAAATACCCCCTATTTTAAAATATAATGATATTATGCCACCAAGGATTTCCATGATCTTATAAAAGCAAAGCCATGTTGATTGATGTTGAATAATTTATATTTTTTTAAAAGAATTGTCTGTCCCCTCTGACTTGTTGATTGGGATAAATCTGAATCCAAGTCCTACATCTGATGTGCCTAGGCCCTCCTGTCTGCTGTCAGTCTTGAGATTTCTAATGTGTGTAATAATTCAGCATCCCATCAGGAAAAGTGCATTAACATTATCAGTTGCTGACCAATCCAAGGCATTTGGATGAGTAGGCTCTGGGCAGGCAAGACCAAGTAAAATGTCATGTCTTATTCCAGAAAGCCATGTTTGGAAAAAGAGGAGTTCTGGGTTAGACTGGAATGTCTAGCGCCCACCAGGAAGATCCTGGATCCCCACAAACATGCCCTGTACACATTCCGGGTGGGGAAAGGGAATTGTCTGGGCACAGTGGTGAGCCTGGGTCCAGGCAGAGAAGCAGGTCATGATCCTGGCAGTCAAGGTCTCCTGGGTAAGCAGGACCATGAGGGCTGGGGCCTACTGTTTTTTTCCCAGAGTATTTCTAGTCAGACACTGGAGTAGTGTACCACAAGAACCCCATACCAACTGCCAATCATGGATTTTTAGGATTTAATGAGGTTTTGACACAGAACCTGGATACATTGCAATGAGTCTGCCAAATACGCCACAGAAAAATATGAGGCCTATGTCTGGCAACTAAGGTCTGGTCCAAACTGAATAACAAACACACCCTCGAATATGCAAGTATATGATTAAGAAGGAAAACTAAGATTTTTGGGGTGGACAAGTTGAAGTCAAGACCAGAACCCCATTGTGATGCAGTGGTGGAAAGGAAATAGCTGGCTCTGTGCATAAATAAATGCCCTCAAACCCATGAAGTGAAGGAATACTGTAGGACAGAAAAACACTTTTTGTCTTCTCCATTTGTCTCATCTGACTGGATGAATAATGACAAAGGAATAGGGTGTGTTGTTAATAATAAAACAGCTGAGGACTGTATGCTCATTAGTTATGTCCTGATATACAGAGGTAGTTATGACAACAAGAGGATATTAATCCACAGCTAAATGTACTTATCTATTATTACTAGTGTGAGTTCTTTCTTTATAAAAGGCAGCTGAGAGGAATTTCTAAAGAAGACAAATTACTTTTATTAAGAGATCAAAACACAGTGTTCCTGTTAGGTGATTATGTTGTAAGTGGGCCTTTAACAACCCTTTAATGTGCTGTGAAAAAAATTCCTCTAATAAATATGGCATTGAAGGTCAGAATGGTTAGAGCAGATGTTGTTCTCTATAAAGGTATAGTCACAAACACAGGTGGAATAAAGATTACAATTAACGGGGGATACAATTCCCAATCTGCTGAATGCATTACAAAGGTGCACCACTGCACCCACCCTGTATAGTGGCTCCCACATTAGGCTCCCATAGTTCTGTGTCCCACTTGGATCTTTTTTACAGGTGTTTAAAGGACAAGGAAAGGCAAAAAAAAAGAAAATCCAATTTTTACTAAATATATAGAAACCAATATCTCCAATATTAAATTAAAAAATGTGTACTGTTTTTAGAAACCTGACTGTATGCAGTGAAATGCTCCCTTCATTTACTGCTGTGGATAGGAATTGTCAGACGGTCCCTTAATGCTGGGCAGGGAAACAATCATACTTATGAACAACAGGGGGGAGCCCCCACCTTACTTCCCAGCCATGCAGAACTCCAGCAGCTTTGGTTGTTTCCCTGTTTTGATAATTTATGACAATCCCTAAGCAGCCCAGACCACACTGAGCATGTGCAGAGTCTTGGTCTTGCAAAGATGTTTAATAAAGTTACAAGATGACAGCCCCCATGACCAACTTTGAAAGCATAAATCATTTGTTTAATTAGTTGGGCTGCAGTTAGTTCATGTTTATGTTTAGTATACAAAATCCAGCATTTCTAGCCTAATTCTATTTTACACTTTTCTTGCACTTTAAGGAAGACAGGCAGAGGGAGAGAGAGAAAGACAAGCAACATGGGTTCCGGGAAAGAAGAAAACTTTGCTATTGGTATTTTGTTTGGTGCAAGTGCTTTCAGTCCATCCACTGATCTTACAGGCATGTCTGGAGTTAATGGAGAGCTCATTGGCAATTGGTCAGTTATCCAACAGGAATGCATGAAGTTTAGGGAGTGTCCAGAGCGCACAAAGAATGCCAATAGCACCTCTTTTTGCTTATATATAACAGGAGCTATTTTAGCCCTTCCAAGGCACTTGGATTTGGCCAGATTCGGCTAGGATTCTAATTCATAGATCATGTGACTTTTCATCACACAACAATGAAGTATGCAAATTAAGATTCTGTTTGGTATTCAGCCAAATCTTTTGTGAAGGATTTGGGATTCAGCCGAATCCTAAAACAGAGCATTATGTGCATCCCTAATCATATACTAGGGAAATGCGTAGATGTCTTTGCAGATTTAATAAATGAATTACTCCAGATGCCGTGAGTGCTAACGAAATGTTAATTTGCTATATATATATATATAAATATATATATATATATATATATATATACTGTATATACACATGCACAGTTGTGATCAGAATAATAACAGTCTGACATCACTAACCTGATCAATCATTGCTTTTGTAGAAATTATATGTCTACATGGCAAATCATTTACTAGTCGGTGAGTAGAGTAATAGAAAACCAACAGACTCAATAGTCATGACATTCATGCTGCTGATTCTGTCTGTGTATTGAAATCATTAATTGAGGCTTGTTCAAAATAATAATAGCAGTGTTCAAAATTATAATAGCTTGGTCCAAATAATAGCAGTGTGGGGTTCAATTAGTGATGTCATTTATTCTATGAAACAACAGGTGTCAATAACTGCCCTTATTTAAGGAAGGATCGAGCAAATGTTGTGCATGCTGGTTTCTAAAATACATGAAGAGGTCATGTTTCCTTAGGGCTCTTACACACGAGAGTTTTTACCTGCGCTCCCCTGCGTTCCGTTTTGCTGCGTTCAACCGCAGGGGTGCGCAAATATAGACGCACTCAATGCTTTTCAATGGGGCTGTATTCACACAAACACCTGTAGGCGCCAAATGCTGGTTCAGATGCAACATGTTGCATTTTTCCTGCGTTTGGCACCTACAGATGCAGTCACTTTGGATTGTGTGTTTAATGCGTCGTGACTTAACTCATCTATCCCATTTATCCCACTTAGCACAGAATATTGTGTCACAGCATCCCATCCAATTAAAGAGTTCACCATTGAAAACAATGGTGCTTTGGTATGCTAATGAAAAGGTTAAATGCATTAAATGAGTTAAGATAACTTTAGATAACACAGTTTCTTTAATTAGCTCTGAGTCACGACGCATTTAACTTACAAATCCAAGTGACTGTATCTTTACATGCGCTAATTATGAGTACAGCCCCATTGAAAAGCATTGATAGCGTCTATACCTGCCCTCCCCTGCGGCTGAATGCAGCAAAATGGAACGCAGGGGAGCGCAGGTAAAAATGCTCGTGTGTAAAAGCCCTTATGCCGAAAAGTGAATGCCCCTGAAATGGGATAACTACCCCAAACACACCAGTAAACGAGCAAAATCTTGGTTCCAGACCAACAAGATTGACGTTATGGAGTGGCCAAATCCCCTGTACCTTAATCCAATATAAAACTTGTAGGGTGACATCAAAAATACTGTTTCTGAGGCAGAAACAAGAAAAGCAGAAGAATTGTGGAATGTAACCGGTGCCAGAAGTTGGTGGACTCCATACAACACAGATGTGCAGCAGTTCTCTTATACACTGATTATAAAGCTAAATATCAGTTCAGTCATTCCAAGGAATGCACAATCTTGAAACATGTTTTAGTTTCTACCGTGAAAGTTTTGGTTCGTAAAGAACAATACAGATACTACTGTTTTTTGGAACAGCCTAATATTCCCTTTTCTTCACTTTCTGTAAAGGAATAACACAAATTGGATAAATTTTAATTCATGTTTTGATTTGAAATAGAATGTGCAGTGTTCCCAATGCATTTGTGTGTGTATAGTATAAGGATCTGAGCATTATTCACTTTTTTAACACACTGCTATTATTCTGAACACAACTGTCTATATACATATACTCCCCTCAACTGTCCCGGGTGTAGGTAAAGAAAAACATAAAAAGGAAAAAGTACTGTACCGCACTTACAAGAGCTTGCTGAAATAAAAAGTGGTTTATTTACAGAATTCCAACATTTGGAGCACAAATTCTGCTCATCCTCAGTGACATCAAAGTTTATGTTTGAAACGTTGTAAGTGGAACTTCTGTAAATAAACCACTTTTTGTTTGAACAAGCTCCTGTGAATTAGGTACTTTTTCCTTTTCCTTTATGTTTTTCTTAAAGGACCAGTAACATCAAAAACTGAAATTGTTTTAAAGTAATAAAAATATAATGCAGTGTTGCACTGCACTGGTAAAACTGCAGTGTTTTCTTCAGAAGCACTACTATTGTTTATATAAATAAGCTGCTGTGTAGCAATGGGGGCAGCCATTCAAAGGAGAAAAGGCTCAAGTTACACAGCAGATAAACTCTGTAGAACATAATGTTATCTGTTATCCATTACTTATCCTGTGCCATATAGCGGTTTTCAATTTCCGCCATTGCTACTTAGCAGCTTGTTTAAATGAACTATAGTAGTGTTTCTGAATCAAACAGATCAGTTTTAACAGCGCAGGACAACACTACATGATATTTTCTTTACTTTAAAACACTTTCAATTTTTGGTGTTACTGTTCCTTTAACCTGCACCCTGGACAGTTGGCCTACAGTTGAGGGTAGTATGTGTATATAGACAGTTGAGGGTAGTATGTGTATATAGACAGTTGAGGGTAGTATGTGTATATAGACAGTTGAGGGTAGTATGTGTATATAGACAGTTGAGGGTAGTATGTGTATATAGACAGTTGAGGGTAGTATGTGTATATAGACAGTTGAGTGCAGAATAATAGCAGTGAAAAATACAGAGAAAAAGGAAATCATTTTTAAAAATGTGGATTATTTCATTATAATGGAGTCTATGGGAGATGGCCATTCTGTAATTCAGATATTTCTGGATTATGGGTTTCCAGATAACAGATCTAATACTTGTATATAAATACAGTATATACCCCGAATCATTCCCAAAAGATTTGGCCCTATTAGGTTTATAAAGCTTTTGCTGCAGGAGATTAAATTACAGGGCCATGTGCATACAGTGCATTCCCTGCCACTGACACCTCCTAACTTGCTCATAGGGTTGCCAGCCGGCTGGTATTTTACCAGCCTTGGCCGATAAAACATCTGCCAAGGCCAGTGGCGTAACTACTCCCTGGTGGGCCCCGGTACAGGATGGACACCTGGGCCCCCATGATGGGCCCTTACCTCTATAAATTCCATGCTGAAGTGTTGATGGCATGTGTGCTGTAAAATCTGCCCCTAGATAACCACCTGCCATGACCATTTTTGTGGCTCTGATGGGCCCCAAGGGGGTGGGGGCCTTGGTGTAATTGCACCCCCTGCACCCCTGGTAGTTACGCCACTGGCCAAGGCCTTTAGTGGCAATGTAGTTGCTGGTAAATTTGTAATACCCTTAAAAAAAACCTTGGCCCGCCCCCAATTCGCTTTGAGTTAACAGTTTTTTTCGGCCTTCTGGACATTACGATTCATTCAGAAATACTGGGGATATGCAGGAAATACTGTAGTTTTTTTTAATTTCCCATGCACCAATCCCCATTGCTCCAGTCCTGATGATGAAAATTTGCAAATAAAGGGCAGAGTATGGGGGTGATGAACGGCAGTGGGGCTAGGGGTGCCAGCAACACAAATACGCCCCTGGTGGTTCCGCCCCATTTGTCATCACATAATGCCCCTTTTGTTCCTGCCCCCCACCGACCTCTAAAAACTTTCAGAAAAGGTGGCAACGATCCTTTCACATCTGCATAAGTGACAAGTAAGGGGAGTGCCCCCTTGTGTTGTAAATGACCGTTTTTTGTAGAAGCCACTCAGGAAATACTGCATGTATTCTTAAATAAATTATACACTTAGGGGTTATGCAATAGAAGGTACTAAGTTTGCCCAGTGGCAGAACCCCTTAGTAACCAATCAGCAGGGAGCACTTACTGGTCACATGTTTAAAAGCAAACATCTTATTGGCTGCTATGGGTTACTGCTCCTGGGCAAACGTAGTGCCTTTTATTACATTTGGGGGTTATAGTATTAATTAGGATTGCACGGTCACTATACCAATAAATTATCTGAATTTATATTTATTTTCTTGTGCTGTAATTCCCCAACCAATTATTATTTTTAACCTACTACTGATTATGTTTTCTCCGGTGTTTTAACCTCCAAAGTTACAGCAGGTAGCAGAATGAAGACCGCAAGTGGGGAAACTGCATTTAATTCTCACCCATCCCAAATAGCAACAGTATTGTTTGCAGGTCTTGTCGAGTCATCAGTATTTGCATTCACTGCTTCTTCCCTTGATTGAGAGTAGACTCCTGAAAAAGTAAGGATACGACTGGGAAACCTGGCACCGTTTTATCCATGATTTCATCCAGAGATTCTCCATACCTAGAATCATCCTAGCCCATCAAACGTGAAAGGAGTGTGAGTCTGTATTAATACCAATATGTGCAATAGATATTAGTCATATTTTACACATCAGTACGCAACACTTCAAGGTGTGGTTTGCCTTTAAATTAACTTTTAGTATGGTATAGAATTGCTGATTATAAGCAACTTTTAAGACCACAGTGAATTAAAGCATAAATGTATACAGTCTGCAGTGAATCAAATAAGGGCCTTTGGTTTCACGAGACAGAGGTAAAAGCCAAGGGGAAGGTCATTTCATATAAAGAAACAAATGGATGGTAATTGGGGTAAAATAGTGGTTTCGATGAATCCAAATAAAAAAGGATTATGACAGACATGAGTCATGGATAAACATTCCATCCTTCTCTTTCACTGTTTTGCTGCCAGCCGTTTTTTTTTTACATAGATATTACTACTGGGATGTGTTTGTATTGCCATGGTGATGTGTTATTAGTAGTGTTATTATAACAAATGTGCTCTTATCTGTTCATCCAGCTCTTGCCGAGTGCCACAATCACTCACACCTTGGCTTCAGGACTGTGACAAGTTATTTGCACAATGGATTCAGATTTTGTGTCGCTGTGAATATTCTGTACGTCACATTAGTGGTATTTTAACAGATATACATAACAGCTTGGAATTTGTTTCCCCAAAACCTGTTATCCATAATATCCCTGTAACCAGCGATGATATATTCCCCACGGTATACTGTTTAAATAATGAATTCTTCTTTTTCTGCCTCATTTGCCTCCTTATTGATATGATCGTGCCATAGAGGGCAATAAGAAATGTTTCTTCTGCTTTCCCCAGTCATAGTAATATAGTAACATAGTAAGTTAGTCTGTAAAAAGACTCCTGTCCATCAAGTTCAACCTTTTTTTTTTTTTGCCTAACTGCTAGTTGATCCAGAGGAAGGCAAAAAACCCCATCCTAAGCCTCTCCAATTTGCCTCAAAGGGGGAAAAAATTCCTTCCTGACTCCAAAAAGGCAATCGGACTAGTCCCTGGATCAACTTGTATAATGAGCTATCTTCCATAACCCTGTATTCCCTCACTTGCTAAAAAGCCATCCAACCCCTTCTTAAAGCTATCTAATGTATCAGCCTGTACAACAGTTTCAGGGAGAGAATTCCACATCTTCACAGCTCTCACTGTAAAAAACCCCTTCCGAATATTTAGGCGGAACCTCTTTTCTTCCAAACGGAATGGGTGACCTTGTGTCAGCTGGAAAGACCTACTGGTGAATAAAGCATTAGAGAGAATATTATATGACCCCCTTATATATTTATACATAGTTATCATATCACCCCTTAAGCGCCTCTTCTCCAGCGTGAACATCCCCAATTTGTCCAGTCTTTCCTCATAGCTAAGGTTTTCCATACCTTTTACCAGCTTAGTTGCCCTTCTCTGTACCCTCTCTAATACAATAATGTCCTTTTGAGTGATGGAGACCAAAACTGTACGGCATATTCTAGATGTGGCCTTACAAGTGCTCTATAAAGTGGAAGAATGACCCCCTCCTCCCGTGACTCTATGCCCCTTTTAATACAGCTCAAGACCTTATTGGCCCTTGATGCTGCTGACTGGCATTGCTTGCTACAGCCAAGTTTATCATCTACAAGGACTCCAAGGTCCTTTTCCATAATGGATTTGCCTAGTGCAGTCCCATTAAGGGTGTAAGTGGCTTGGATATTTTTACATCCCAGGTGCATGACTTTACATTTATCAATATTGAATCTCATTTGCCACTTAGCTGCCCAGATTGCCAGTTTGTCAAGATCCTGTTGCAAGGATGCCACTTCCTGGATGGAATTAATTGGGCTGGATAGTTTTGTGTCATCTGCAAACACTGATACATTACTTACAACACCCTCCCCTAAGTCATTAATGAACAAGTTAAATAAAAGTGGACCCAATACCGAGCCCTGAGGGACCCCACTAAGAACCTTACTCCAAGTAGAGAATGTACCATTAACAACCACCCTCTGTACCCGATCCTGTAGCCAGTTTCCTATCCATGTGCAAACGACTTCATTAAGACCAACAGACCTTAGTTTAGAAAGCAGTCGTTTGTGGGGCACGGTATCAAACGCATATTTATCACTTGTTTGGAAATATGTGGAAAAAAAATTATGTTTACACAAAGTCACAACAAAATTCTAATTCCCGACGACATAGCTCCCAACATTTTGGAAATAAAAAGAGTGACAAAATAGTTGCCACGCAATGTTTTTGACGACACCCATTTTTGTGGCCACACCCCCTAATTACCATGTTCATTTTACAAAATTAAGTTATGAAAGTTTGAACATATTTCTTTGTAAGTCATGATAAATATTAGCAACCAAAATTAAAATTTGCCCCTAATATTTCACTTTGCAAGTTTGCAGGTGCAAGAATCTGTCCATTGCCTGGTCTTACCCATACCCCATTGTCAAATACAGTAAATGGGTTATGTGACACAAATACCGTGTCTTTCAGGCTTAGAAAACAGCAGTATTGGCAAAATGTGATATATTTTACATTTTTGAAATCCATCTTATTTCTGGTATTTCTGCTCTGTCGAAAAACTATTTGAGGGGCTACAACTGTGCAATAATAACTGAGCTTCAAATCAGAATTAGCAACAGATCAATAGAAAATATAGTTCTTGGAACCTAATTCACTTTTGTTTGTCTCTTTTGTTACTGCGCTGGTGCCACAAATGAGTCAGGTCCTAAAATTAAATCAAATTAAATCAACAAGCAGAAAACTGGGGCTTTTGCACCTGAAAATGCTCTAATGTTCCCCGTGTTCCATAAGTCTAAATCTATACCTGCTCGTGCACTGCCCCTAAACTCACCTAAAAGAACCTATTTGCTTGTCATCATTATTTATTTTAATTTATTTTTTTATTTTTATTTTTTTTTAGAATTTTTACTCTGCCCTTTTTCCAGCTTGTGACTTAAATGAATCCCTGATGGACTTAACAGGTTGACTGTGAGTGTGAGGGTGCTAATTTGATTGTAACTTTTATCTTTTATTACTAATCTTTCTTTTTAAGGTCCTCTTCTATTTAACTTCCATTCTAACTTCTAAAGCACTGCCTTTTAACTACGGTAATAAACCTAAAGTGAGATTAAAATCTGTTTTTTTATTCTAAAATTCAAAAGGTACATAACCCCCCACCACCACCAACGTATATATTATTGCAGTTGGACAATCACACACCTTCATGAGTATCTCTCTGTGTTAGAGCTGGTTTATAGGGACTGACGGGCTTTAGTGCTAACGGCACATGTAACAGTTTTATTTTTTTGGAGTTTTAAGAAAAACTCCACTCAGCCCATTGCTGTCATTTAGCAAATTTCTAGTAGAAATTAGCAAAAAGGCAAAAACATTGCAAAGCACCACTAAGTCTCGTTTTGTACGCGGGTGTCCATTTATGGATGCCGGCGTTCCTTTTTTGGATGCCGGCAATGGGTGCCGGTGTCCAAAAACTAATGGCGGCATCCAAAAACAGAAACCCACGTCCAAAGCGAGACGCTGGCGAATTTTCGGCAGGTAAGATTTTTCTGGCATTTCGCAAATTTATTGCTGGAATTCACCTCGAATTTGCCCCAGGCGAATCAATTCGCCCATCACTACTGCCATTAGCTCAGCACAATGCAACATAACACCCTTTTGCATCATAGGGAATAGATGTTACACCTTGTTGATGCAATTATGTTCATCAAATGGCAATAGATTATAAAAACAATTTTTGAAATATTTTTTCCAGAACGAGCTCTACCTTAGCCACAGTTTTCTCGACATGTGTACCTGCCTCTTTCTTTCTTGTTATGTCCTTTACTTTTCACTTGTCAACTTTGCTTTGTAAACTGTTACATTTTGATCTGTGCTGTTCCTTTTGGCTCCCAATTCAGCGGCTTCATTAGGATTTAGCAATAAGGCAGTAAGGAGAGAACACAGAAATGACTCAACATGAGCCTAAAATCAAACAGTGTGAAGGCATTTCCTATTTTCTGCAATAAATCCAACAGCAATTGCAGGGATTACACAATGCTTTAAAAAAACCACACATGTTTAATATATACCAGACCCCCCCTCCCAAAAAAAAAAATACTTGCAAGAACTGGAGAATTCAATGGAAGCTCTCCTAGGCAACATTTAAGCTATTATAAACCATTTAGTTTGTCAGGTTTTTTTAAATATTTTTCAGCTTGTCAAACCCATCAAAAATGATCAATAAAGTATGATTTAGAGGTTTTTCAACAGTTTTATTCAATGTTTTTGTTATCTGGGTATGGTAATATTTGCGTTCTGAAAACATGTTGCGCAATGGCGTGAAATTCAAAGGGTATTTAAAGGGACAGCTATAAAATGATCTTTGCCCATTATAGGTTTTTGTACCTGGTGCTTCTGAGCTTCATTCTTGTCTGTTCCTGATCCTGTTTATTGTTCCTGATCCCTTGTTGTGACCCTGCCTGGCTTTTGAAGATTCTACTCTCTATATCCTGACCTCTGCCTGATTACCGACTCCGATTCTGTTTAACCCTCTGATTGACTTCCTGGTTTTGACCCATGCCTACCTGACTTTGTTTGTACTCCGCTTGCCCCAATATGGCCTGATTTGACTATGTTTCTGCCTAAACGCCTTGTAACGCAACCTTCTGCCTAAAGACTCTGCTAAGGGTCGTGCCCCATTGCTGGCCAGAACTTTTTCCTTGCACCTCTCATTTAAGTCCAAGTGGCATCTGAGTAGCTGAGGGCTCCTGCCGAAGCCAAAGGCGGTCACACTACTGGTGAAGCACGAGCCAAGACCAGGGTGCTTGGCACTTGTTCTGGTATTGGGTGCTGACATTGACATTAGCAAAGAGATTTGAAGCCTCAGATGTCCCATCGTCCCAATATCAGAACGTCTCAATTTTGCTACTATAGGTTTAGCTCTTTAATTGTACAGGAAATGACCAGCAGGTGGTGCAGTTGTTACAAAACTCATTATATTGGCAGTTGATAAAAACTTAAAGGGAAACTGTCATGGGAAAACTTTTTTTTTTTAAATGCATCAGTTAATAGTGCTGCTCCAGTAGTCTTCTGCACTGAAATCCATTTCTCAAAAGAGCAAACAGATTTTTTTATATTTAAACTATTCAGTTACATTGAGAAGGAAAAACAACAGCCTGCCAAAAAGCAGTTCCCTCCTAAAGTGCTGGCACAAGTCACATGACTTGGGGCAGCTGGGAAATTGACAAAATGTCTAGCCCTATGTCAGATTTCAAAATGAAATATAATAAAATCTGTTTGCTCTTTTGAGAAATGGATTTCAGTGCAGAATTCTTCTGGAACAGAACTATTAACTGATGCATTTTGAAAAAAATTTTTTTCCCATGACAGTATCCCTTTAAATAGCTCTAAAACTGAGTGCAAATGAGCTTAGAAAAGTAAGGTTTACTTTTCCTGTATTGCATATGAAGGTCAGAATTCTTAGTTAAAAATATATAAATTGTACTCCTTTTTCTAGGCACTGTGGCGTCTGAAATTAATTTTCTTATTTTAGTGGTTTCTGAGATATAAGCAGTTTTAGGGTTTTAATACCTTTTTTTAACTTATGGGAGGTACCCTGACCTTCAGTTAATTTTTTTTACTTGTAAGGGGGACCCTGGCCAACAATCAGTTTCTAAAGTTCAAGTTTTAGTGCCCGTGTCTGTGGTTGTTTTACTGTGGTGTGGAGATGATCGGGTCCAGGAAAATCTTGCTGATGGGTGCCCTGGGTGCATCGCTACCAAGGCTAATAGGAAAGAAGAAAAAGGTTTTTAAAAACTACAAATGGGGACAGAAGCTGCATTTAATGAATATAAACACTATAATAAATGTTGTAAATCAGCAATCCGGAAGGCAAAGAAAGGAAATGAAGAATTAATTGTGGTGCAGGCGAAAAGCAACCCTAAAAAGATGCAGATGAGAGTGTTGCTCCATTAAATAATGGTACCAGTATGGTTGTAACCGATACAGAAAAGGCAAACGTGCTATACAAGTTTTTTTCTTCTATACAATAGAGTCTGAGTTCCCAGGCTCGCTTCATAGATGCACTGACTCAGCTCAGTCTAGTCAGTGGCTGAGTTAGAATATGATTCATAAAGCTTTAATAAAAATTAATGTAAACATGGCGCCAGGGCCTGATGGTA
>CM044432.1:166997593-167019565 GCA_024363595.1 Xenopus borealis
CATTAAAGAAAGTAAAAATGTGATTTTATTTCTTTGCCTTTCCTTGCCCTTTAAGTCCATGGGAGAAAAAACTCGGAAAAAAAAATGGAATTTCAGGAAGGCTCTCCCACTTTTTAAATTTCATGTTGAATGTGATTCAAATTTAGAGTTTTCAGGTCAATTTCATTCATTAATACATTTCGATTTGTCATATTTTGAATTTATGGGAGTTAAGGGGAGTTTTTAAGAACTCACATGAATTTGAAATTCGACCTATAATAAATGTGCCTCTAAGTGTCCTTAAGCTGGGCATAGACGTTAAGATCCGCTCGGATCCAGCGGATCTTTCCCCAATATGCCACAAATGACAGGGTATTATCAGGGGTAATCCGAACATTCAGCCCTATGGCCGAACGATCGGATTATGACTAGGGCAAAGGGCTCCGCTGGGTCAGTCAAACCTAGATATCGACCGGGAAGACCCGTCGGAAGCCCCCATACACGGGCAGATAAGCTGTCAAATGTCTGATATTGTCAGCTTTATGGCCACCTTAAGGCAAGCTGCACCAGTTATCATGTTACTAATACTTAATGTCTCTCTTTTTCCTTTGCAGATACTGATACTTAGCCCTAGCCTTGATCAGAATAACCGGACTACTGCTAATGGTAATGTATGGGCATAATTGTAAAGTCAAATACATATCCGTTACTTTGCTCTTTGTTAAGCGAGGTCCTTAAATATGTGTTTTTCTGTATTGAGTTTACACTTGACAAAGGGCCCATAAAGGCTCAAAACATGTTGTGTGCACAATAAATACTTTAAGCAGTTCATTTCTGCCTTCATTTGCCTGAATCTTGCAGACTTTACATTGAGTTTTTTTTTTTGTTTGTTGCATTTCTAGTTAAATACAGTACAACCACCAGAATAATCTAAACTCTTCCTGTAATTCATGCCTTAGAAAGGGTGCGGAAAGCATTCGATTCTTGGCCAGAAAAGTGATTGGAGCACAAAATAGAGATGAATAAAGTGCATGTGACCCCTAGAGCCCAATGTTAGTTAAAGCATAGCTGAATGGTTTGTGGTGCAGCGAGGATTGCTGATTTATATAATCTCACACTATAACTTTATGCTATACATAGGAATTGCTTATAGCCAGGCTTGTAACTATAGAGGAAGCAGAACCCCAGTCGCGGGGGGGCCCAGTCACAGGGTCTGCAGCACCAAAAACCTCCTTTCGATGCTGTCTTAATGAAAATTTTTGCTTGCATCAAGCAAAAGATACAGTCACCCAAAAAGCCCCTTCCAACTTCAGCTGGGAGGCCATTGGCTAAATTCTTGCAGGAACCAGGTTCTTCCAGAAACACGTCATTCAGATCCATAGTTGTAGGAGTTGTATAAATCTCTTTTTGACTTTGTCTTAAATCACTTCAAACCCAAAGAAATTGTTTGCATCACACATTTTAGTTGTTTTATATATGTTTTCCAGTTAAAGGGTTGATTGTATTCCCTGCTAGAACAGTTGTCTCTGATCTTAAAATCTGAGTCTTAATCTGAGTCTTATAAACATGTATCAGGTTTTTCTGAGATCTTAGTTTCCAGTGGAGTAACTGCCTAGTGCAGTCCAATCACTACTGTTTTCTTCTACCCCATTATCTTCCCTTATCCTTAAACTCTTCTTTGCAACTTGATGACGTTCGGACCCTTAACCATACAGTGTTTTAGTGGTTTAAATGCACAGGCATATAGAATGAATACAGGTAGTACTGTTATGTAGAATCAACATTGAGTTGAGAGGTACCTTGTCATTATTTTGACATGTGGCAAAGAACTTGCCCTTTACAAACAATGGATTGAGAGTGTATACAATGGAAGAATAATGCTGATCCACACTGGGATTCAGAATAGACCCTGGCATTTCAAGGGCACAGTGGCTCAAACAGCCCCAACACATAGGGGTAGATTCATCAAAGAGTGAAGTTAAGAGTGAAGTTCCGCCGCTAGAGGGAAATTCCGCCACTCTCCATTCATTTCTATGGGATTTTTAAAGACGTATTCATCAAAGGGTGAACTTTCACTTCACCCATTGATGAATACGCCTTACAAAATCCCATAGAAATGAACTGAGAGCTGTGGAATTTCTCTCTAGTGGCGTAACTTCACTCTTTAGTGAATCTACCCCTAAGTGACTGTCTATGGCATCTTACAGCAGCATCTCACTGCCTGAGGTTGTCCAGACCTGTGCTTAATGTCCCACTGTAAATGATCATGCCCTATGCAAAATCAGTTATGCTGTGTTTCAGAACCAAAATGATTCTGACTTTTACATACCTCCCAACATTTGAAAAAAATGTAGAGGGATAAAAACATCAGTTACAATTGTTTCTTTACTTATCTAAAAATGTTTACATATGTATCGAATTGCGGTGACTGGGCTATGTGCCAAAAAGCCTATTATTTTAATTAAGCTTCAGAGACTTTTTCTGGGTCAGTGCTGGAGATCAAAGAGAAACTCTGAACATTTCAGTAAGAAACCTGGGTCTGAGGGCTGAGCTGTCAAAATTGGGACTGTTCTGGGGAAAACAGGAGAGTTGGGAGGTATGCATTTAAGACCAGAGTTTTGGGGTTCTTACCAGGCCCGAATTTACCCTGTCCCCTCCCTTTTATTTGCTCAAATTTTCATCATTGGGATGGAGCAATGGGAATTGCCACATGGGAAATTGCATTAAAGAATCAATGGATGTGGTTGGGCAGCATGCCATCCCCTAAAATCTTGCTGCCCTTGGCCCGGGCCTAGGTGGCCTCTCCAAAAATCCTGGGCCTGGTTCTTACAGTCTAGACTTCTGCGAATAAAGTTAAAGCAGTCAGAGGCTTGAAAGCTTTTCCTGCAATAATATATGGATTCATAATGGCTACATTAATATATTGGGTCTATAGGAACATGGAACACTGAAACATTGCCTTACAGGGTTGTCTTCCTTATTATCCTCTATGATATATGCTCTACAGAATATATATTCTTTCTAGCAGATATACTACACACATAGCCTATTGAGCATACACAGTTAGGTTAACTTTGAAGCTGGACCCTTTTATAGCACTTGATGTGTGTTAGTACATATATAGATATTTCTGTATATATATATATATATTATATATATATATATATATATATATTGTTAGCTTCACACATACGCATAGTAACGTAACTAGAGGGGGCGGGACATGCAGTGGGGCCCCCACCCCCCTCCATACACGAATTTCCACCCAAAATCATCGATGCTGGAGTTGCCAGGTTGCCCTGAAGGAGTGCAGGCCCTGGCCCAATCGCATGCCCTGCTCCCCCGGTAGTTCCGCCACTGGACTAGGGTTGCCACCTTTTCTGGAAAAGAATACTGGCCATCCTATATATTTATCTTTTTTCCCTATTAAAAACATAGGGATCAACCATTGTTTTCACTGGCCAAGCCAGTAAAATTCCTGCCAGTTGGCAACTCTGCACAAGACATACGCAAGGCTGGTTATATGTAATACAATTATGGGACCTGTTGTCCAGAATGCTTGGGACCTGTGGGTTTTTGGAGGGATCTTCCATACCTTAAGTCTAATTAAAAATCATTTAAACATTAAATAAGCCTAATGGGGTTGTTTTGCCTCTAATAAGGATTCATTATAATTCAGATAGATAAAGATAAGAACAAGGGATGCACCGAATCCACTATTTTGGATTCGGCTGAACCCCCGAATCCTTCCCGAAAGATTTGGCCGAATACCGAACCGAATCTGAACCCTAATTTGCATATGCAAATTATGGGTGGGAAGGGGAAAACATTTTTTACTTCCTTGTTTTGTGCCAAAAAGTCACGTGATTTAGCTCCCTGGCCCTAATTTGCATATGCAAATTAGGATTCGGATTCGGTTCGGCCAGGCAGAAGGATTTGGCCGAATCCGAATCCTGGTGATAAAGGCCGAATCCTGGCCGAATCCCGAACCGAATCCTGGATTCGGTGCATCCCTAATAAGAACATGCTACAAAAGAAAATAATCTTTAAAATTTTTAATTATTTGATTAAAATGAAGTTTGTGGAAGAGGGCCTTCCCATAATTAAGAGCTTTCTAGATAAAGAGTTTCTAGATAACAAATCCCATACCTATAAACCATATTTTCATTGTACAACTCATGGAACATGTTAGGTTTGCCTGAGACTGCTCACCCATTAAAACCCCATGCTCCTGACAAATAGTCCAGTCCTGATATTTCCAGAGACAGTTGAAAACTCAACAGATGGAGTAGACATTGCCATTCGTGGAGGCTCAGAAATAGAGATGGGATTGTATGCAATCTATATTAATGTGTTTGTTTTTATAATGTTGGTAGGTGTGATCCATTCAAAATATAAGACTTAACATGTACTGTATATACATATACAGGTATGGGACCTGTTATGCAGAATGCTAGGGACCTAGGGATTTCCGGATTACGGATCCCATACCTGTACACTGAAGGCTCGTCGTGCGCACTCTGAATTTATTTTGTACCTGCGGAATATAAATGACCGTTGGTTGGAGAAATCCCTACTTAGAGTTTTTCAGGAATGTTTTCTAATGAAGCACAATGAATCATGAATTTGTTTCACTTTATTACTCACTATTTTACATCATTTCTGTCCTCTGTCTTACCAAAATATATACACGCCATAGCTGGTAATAAGATAAGGGATTTGTATCGGCACTTCTCGACAAGGTTAGGAAGGGTTTTTAATGAGTTCTGAGAGTCATAGGAAAGCTTCTGTGATTACTAAGATGATAGTAAAAAGCAGTAAAAAATAAGAAAAGCAATATTTGTAGTCATAAAAATGGCTTGTAGCCGTTCACTTGCTGAAAGAGAATACAAAATCTATTTCTGCTTGCGGTTCCTGTGTTACATAAAGGCTGAATATATGAGCGGTGCTAAAGTGGTTGCTTTTGTGAGTAATATTCATAGCTGTGCTGTTGAACTACGTTCTTCTGCAATATTTAAAAGGCCCCAGGTGCTAGCCAGTGGCTCCCTCATGAATTACTCTTGCCCTAATCCTTGCTTCAGGTGCCTCACAAATTGCTCTGCTTGTGTTAGAAATTGTGCTGGGCTTTAGGGTTCTCCATCATCATTTCAAGTAACTATAGCGTAGATGCTTTTATTGACAACTCTACTTGCTCTGTTCTTCACACAGGCAGCCCTAGCGCTATAGACTGTAATCCTGATCCTAAAAATAATAATGAAACTATCAAACTGAACTATGAAAGGGATCTTTTACAAAGGGCAAAGAGCAATGGTTAGAACATGAAGGACCACAACATTGCATGAATTAGATCACCATATAGTAAACACTTTCAACCAGCCAACTGCTTTGTGTTTTGTTGAATTCTGAAGATGTATTTGGGGATGGATACCTGGACTACAATTGCTGCACTGTTCATTATATAAATGAATTGTTTGTTCACTGCTGTGGGACCATTGTGGGACCAGAGTCAGACTGGGGTACCCTGGGCCCAGCAGATCCACCTCAGGGGCCCACCACCCAACCACTGCTGCTTTATGCCCAGCTACCACTCCTTACTATATTTGCCATCAAATTGGGAACTGAATCTTTTCCATTGTTGCGTGCTGGTGGCTGGCTTATGAGTTGGCAAGGCCCAACATGGTCAGGATTCACTGATATTTTTGCTGGTATTCTGGTGGGCCAGTCCAATCTAGAGTGGGAAAAAACAGTCAGTTGTATGATATTATCAATAAAAGTGGGTGTATCCAGTCTATATCCTAAACATATCCTGTCTTTTCTCTGGAGTCATCACTGGCAATAATGCATTGATAGAAAGTAGTATTTTTTTATACATAAATGCCTTGTTTTAATTCAGTGCAGGACCCTGGACACTGAACATTATCAGCCCCTTGTGAGATGTCAGTGTTAGATATCCAACCTGTGCTCCCCCCCATCAACAGTTAATAGATCAACAACAGCTGGAGAGTGACAGGTTGGATATTCCTGCATAATATATCTGTAAATGTTTATTCCCAGTTAGGGACCCACATTGTGAGGAGCAAAGTGGCAAAGTTGCAAAACTGCAATAAATCCATTGTGTAACTCCAATACTACTCAACAGTAATCATAGGTACTCTTCAGCACACTCCTATTATTATTCATTTCCAAAAGGACTTTATATGGTCACACTGTACAGAACAGATATGCATCAAAATAAGGAAAATGAAGGGAGCTATTCAAACTGCAGAGCTTTGCTGCTTTCTTTTATTGCACGACATGGACCCTTTCTCACACTTATACTGAAGTACTCAACAATCGTTTTTACATTATTCCACAGATGACAAAAACAGCTCTACATTCAGACTGGTTATCAGGGTGTGCCCCATACAAACAATAACTCCCAGCATGAAACCAAATGACATAGAAACTAAATGAGTCTAAAATCACATACATTGAATCCAATCCGATTACAAGCAGCAGCACAGATGAAAATAGATTTGAGTTGAAATTGTGATTTGCCTAATATAATCAAGTGCCTGAAGCAGCCCAGGACCAAGAGATGGAAAATGGAATTAAAACATTTCTTTATTGCAGAACCATAATGTACTGTGACAGCCCGTATATGTCAGAAGCAAACAGTGGTTGGCAACTGCATTCAGGAGATCTGAATAAGTACATGGCAAAAAGAAAACATGAAGCATGCAAAGTAACTCACTTCAGACATTTATTTGTGCAAAATCACCTAACAAATAATAATAAAAAATGTTAAAATCAATATAAAGGCATTGCATCATAACATACTACAAGATAGTGTCAGCATCATGTTAGCCACTCTCTCCTGGCAAGTTTGCCGCAATTGGGGCACTTCATCAAAGGAGTACCCAATGGCACCAATTGCTAAAAGAGGTATGCAGACGGGGGAAGACACTGCCTCGTGGTATGATATGATGCAATGCCTTTATATTGATTTTTACTTTTTTTTAATAATAATTGCTAGGTGATTTTGCACAAATAAATGTCTGAAGTGAGTTACTTTGCAGGTTTCATTGACTATTTGCCATGTGCTATTGGACCCTTGCATAGTGCTCACTTGAATATGGCATTACCCATAGTATAACGTTTATTTATGACCTGAATAAGTAGAAGTAAGTATAAATAGCTTGTCAGTGCTTTTTTCACTAGGGTTGCGCTACTTCTGACTCCAATGTGATGTGCATATAGTCGAAAATATCACAAATGCTTGTTATCGGTACATAAAAAAATTGAAGCACAGCTATTTTTGATCACTGGTGCTGAAATACTATATTAATTACTGTATAGGGGATATGGATGAGCCTAACAGCACCAGCACATTATTATACATAATAAATCAGTAGTACACAATTATTAATTTCCAGCAGCCCTATGTAGCTCAGTCTAAATATCATTGAGATACAGCTGTACCAAAAACCCTTTATGCAGAAAGCCCAGAATTATTAAAAGGGCCATTTCCCATAGACTCCATTTTACTATTGTTTTACTGTGCAGCCAGGTATTTCCTAGCATTGGTCTCTTGTATTTATATACATTGTTTTTCACAGGGCATTTGAACTGTTAGACTTAGGATTATACCTTAACTATGTGGGTGCAGGACCCATCTGTTGTAGATGTATGGTCATGTGAACATGCAGGTAAAATGTAATGGTAAAATGTAAGGAATGTGAATCACCGGCGGGATGGCACTTGGAGCGTGTAGTTTTCCAAATTCACCCATGGGGCAGATTCACTAAGATGCGCAAATTCGCTTCTGTTGGCTTTGCTAGCGTTCGCCGCACTTCGCCAGGCGAATTTTTGCCAGCGCTACGCAAATTCCCTAAAGTGCGAAGTTACGTTAAGGTCGGCGAACGGTAGCGTAGTTGCGCTAGTGGTACTTCGCTAGGCAGAGCGCTGTTACGCTTGCGAAGCCTAATTTGCATACGGCGGGAACTTTAACTTATAATAGAAGTATATGTTACAGCCACTACATTCCACTACACAAGCCCAGGTAACATTTAATAAATAAAATAAAGTTGTCCTATTGCCCTACATGTGCCCCCTGTATAGTTAAGTTGCCATATGTTAGGAAATGTAGGAGGGAAGAAGGGTAACCCCCCAAAAATATTATCGATCTTTTTCAGACTATCACCCTCCTATGCTAAAATACGCCGGCGTTTTTTTTGGGATTTAGGGCAAGGCCAGACGGAGAGATTCGGGGGAGATCTGTCGCCAGGTGATTTTGAGCGACTTTTAAAATAGCGCCGCTGCGTGTGAACAAGCGCAGGCGACTTTACACCTAGCTAGTGCGCAGCGCTGACTAGCTATTCGGGGAGATTCATCGCGGCGAGAAGTCGCCAGGCGACAGATCTCCCCCGAATCTCCCCGTCTGGCCCTGCCCTTCAACCTCCTATCTATTGTATTGGTCTGACCAGGCGAAGTAACGTCTAGCGTAAGTGCTAACGTTGAGGAGAATGTTCATCATAGTGAATTTGCGAAGTTACGATCCTTCGTCAGTGCGCAACTTCGCCTGGCGTAAGGGTGCGAAGTTGCGCAACTCTATCTACTTCGCTGTGTTAGTGAATTTGCGAAGTTGCGAAATGACGCCACGCTGTCGAATTAGCGCTAGCGTTAGACACTTCACGCTTTAGTGAATCTGCCCCAAAGTCTCCTCATGAGGCAACTTCGGGTGACTTCGGAAATCGTAGCACGCTGAGTGCCATCCCGCCGGCTAGAATTTAAATTGCAGGGGAGATTAGTCGCTCGAAGAGGTAATCTGTCGCCAGGCGACTAAATCTCCCCAAATCTCCACGTGTGTCTCTGCCCTTACACAAAAATATGGACAGTGTAACAAATAACAAAGGCAAATAAATTAGGGAGAAAAAATTCAGTTTGGGAATAAAAGCACAAAAGGCAGATGATACTACCGTCTGTAGGCTTGCAGTCCAGATGGGGAACTGTCACATAAACTGTACCAATTAAGCAGCAATCTCACTGAATGAAGAAACAACTTAGCTTTCAATTCATTAGTCATTAGTCTTTTTGAATAGCTATTCTTATCTATTTCTCTGTGTATGATACAGTAATTAAAATCCCCACTTCTCAGTCTTACCTGTTGTTTGAAAAGGGCCTATCATCTTCTGCAGGACATCTCCAGGCAATCAATATTTGCTATATTTCTATGGGAATCAGAACAAGGTATTCACAGAACATCTGCCCTTTTTAATTCTATTTCATTTGCTTGAATCCTAAAAGGCTTTCGCAGCATGTCTCTAATAAACACTTCAGTTTTATCATAAATGAGCAAGCGAATTATATTTTATTTGCAGAATTAGGTGTTTGAAGTGAAAATGAATACATTACATTTCTGTGCCTTTTTTAATTTGATACTGAAGATCTTGTGATAGCTCATTCTTTTTTATTCCTTGACCAGACCTGGAAAACTGTACAGAAATGTTGCCCTATAGCAGGTGCTAAGACTAGGGCTGCCTTGTGCTGCCCCAGCTCTGGATTTCCACTGCCGCACTAGATGCAGATGGCAACCAGACCCCGGGCCTTTTTAAATGACCCCCTAGTAATTTCACTGAATCCATGAATTTTTGGGTAGTGATATTGTGTCCCAATGCTGGCCATAGACCTTCCACTAACCTTCAGATTAAATAAAGTAGTAAAAGCACAGATCAGCCAATGTTCTGCCCCTGACAGGGATCGTACAAAAGTTGTACGATAAAAAACCTAGTGACGGTCTCCCACTGACAATCGTAGGATCTGCAATAGACGCAAAGATATCATCGCCAGCCGACAGAAATTTTCTAACCTGGCCGATCGACCAAACAACCGATCGGCATGGCACTCCACTCCACACACGATCTGAAAATCGTACGAATCGAGGATTCGTACGATCAGATCATTGCATCTATGGCCAGCATAAGGGGTGCCTGAGGAAAAGATGGATAGTATGGGTGGGGGGCATGAAGCAAAGAGTTTATATATCTCCAGTACATTTGCTGAAGGCTCAGATCAGTGGCGTAACTATAGAGGAGGCAGACGGTGTGGTCAAAGGGGGAGTATGGCCCAGACCAGAATTATAACTTCTAACGAGTACCCCCTCCTCCCCAGCTGCTCTCCTATCTGTGAGTGGGAAACAAGGATGCAGGCAGCAAGCAGAGTGGTGTGATCGGGGGAATGGAGAGTGGGTCAATGGGGGGCAGGGAGTGGGTGGGCAGGTAGGGATTGCTGTGTACCACTCCAAAGATTTTGTTGTGGGGCGGGGGTGTGACTGGTGCACACTAGTTACACTACTTGCTCAGGTTCAGCTCAAAGCGCCCATGATGATGATAGATCATGCTATGAAAAAGTAGAAAAAAATCTTCATTAGCTATACCGAAAGATTCCAGAAAACCATATCAGACCAGATATAACCCCTGTACTGAGCACTGTTTAGCAAGAACATTTTATTCTTTTGCTTTTTGTTTCTTTTTTTTTGGGCTTTTCTAATGGAGATATGTAAAGCTTACAGCAGGGGTCCCCAACCTTTTTTGCTCGTGAGCCACATTTAAATTTAAAAAAGAGTTGGAGAGCAACACAAGCATGAAAAAGTCCATGTGGATGTCAAATAAAAGCTCTGATTGGCTTTTTGGTAGCCCCTATATGAACTGGCAGCCTACAGGAGAGAGTGTTTGGCAGTACACTTGGTTTTTATGCAACCAAACTTGCCTCTAAGCCAGAAATTCAAAAATCAGCACCTGCTTTGAGGCCACTGGGAGCAACATCCAAGAGATTGGAGAGCAACATGTTGGTCGCGAGCTACTGGTTGGGGATCACTGGCTTACAGCATATTTATTGTATGTGTGCTTTTTTATTGGTAGGCCTTGTTTGTATTTTTCATCTATTGCAAGAACTCTAGAATAGGGATATTGGTTCATAAATAAAGTAAAACAGGCACCAATGAATATAAAGGAGATGTACATTTACTCCGTCCCAATACACACACCCTCTAGCACCCTTCCAAGCCACCTTAACCACAGAATTACCAAAACAGAGCATGTACAAGGAACCCCCAACCAGTGCTATTAGTCTACAGTGCATGGTCCTCCTTATCACAGAGACCAAAACTGGAAACAGAAACAATGCAACTAAAAATAGTGAGAGTCAACACCAACTCTATGGGGTAAATTTATCAAAGAGTGAAGTTCCGCCACTAGAGGGAAATTCCGCCACTCTCCATTAATTTCTATGGGATTTTGAAAGGCGTATTTATCAATGGGTGAAGTGAAAGTTCACCCTTTGATAAGTACGCCATTAAAAATCCCATAGAAATTAATGGAGAGCGGTGGAATTTCCCTCTAGTGGCGGAACTTCACTCTTAACTTGACTCTTTGATAAATATACCCCTATGGCTCTGGAGAAGTAACAGGGGAACAGTTAACTTGGGGAACCTGTGTTTGATGCAGCTGGAGAGGGGCTTGGCAATGGGGTTATGCAGTATGATCATTAAGTGATACCAAGTTGTTCTTGGACACATGCTGCGGTTACAAGGTTTCAATGTCAGCGCTCATTTGCAGTGAGTTCACCCTAAAAGTATCTCTTGTACAAGTGCCAGTCAAGGTAAGGCTCCAAAAATGTAAATGCCATAAGAAATGAATATCTGAGCTGAGCAAATGAAAGTCCTCAATAGATTTCCTTAGGGATCAAAAAGTTTTGGGTATTGAAATATGTGGTTTTAAAGCAGAAATAGTCCCTTTTCTGTAAGATCTTTGTCCCAGCAGATTGTATTTAAGTTTCCTGTAATCAGAGAGCAGTTTAATTGTCTGATCTAATCCAAACTACCCTTTTATGAGGTCTGTACCTGCAGGTTGAAGTTGTGTCATATGAGTGCTCATATACTAACAGCATAGCCATGGAGCTAGCTATACAAATTAGGAGTAATTATAAGTCTACACATTGGCTCAAAAGTGTTCCCTCTTTGTGTGCATTCATGTTCATGCACAGAAATGATGAGGCCAGCACACAACAAATTGCGGTGAGCACAATGCGAAAACACTAAATTATATACTCACTCAGACCTGAGTGTGGTGTGTGTACACAATATATATTTTTTTGCCAATAATCAATGAGGAGGAACATTGCCACGAGGAGGACCATTACCATAAGGAGCTAACCACTTTTGGAACTTCTCTATTGAAGGTTAATTGAAAATCAGTAATATTCTCAATAGATGCTGAGGCGGTCTGCCATGTGTCTGGGGCCAAGCAGTAGAAATGGATAGATTCTTTCAGATATCTGAAATTCATGGTCACTAAAGACCAAACTATGTAGATCTGGTCAAGCCTCCCACAGTAATATCCTTGCTGCTTTATTCAGGAAGGTGGAAGCATTGGTAGATGGTTATTTGGGGAAGGAAACACTCCAGAATAGGTCAGAAAATGCTACAGGTACTTGTCTCCTTAGGCAGGGGGGTTACTTTCTCACATACAGTAAGTTTACTCTAGTCAAATATGTTTTTGCCAGATGGTGACTTCACCCTGAGCCCGACAACCAGTATCCTGTCCAGGAAGCTAATCAGTTCCATTTGGAGATGACTACCTAGCTACTCAACAACATGGCAGTTGGTACTGGTACAATGCTGTGAAATATGCTGGGTTATAAATTTAAATATTTATAATAATAATACAACAGAGAGTTGCTGCAAACAGCTCATGAGAAAAGCCATTGTGAGACCAGTCTGATATATCTAATCAAATGGGCATGAGAAGGGATTTATTCTTGTTTCTTCTGTACATAAAGTGGCAGCTGGGTTTTGTTTGTCTTCTTGTAAATGAATATGAAGATAATCTTAAAAATGCTGAATTTAATAGATAGAGACATACCAACATTGGATATCCTCTGCTAGCAAGAAAACCACCACAGGCACCATTCATCCCTGTTTTCCATGCCAACTATCAATCATTCCTTTATACAGTATAGATATTAAAGGTTGAACCTGACAGACGTGTCTTTTTTTCAACCTACTTTACTGTGTTATTTACTCAGTTACCATTTCTGTGACCGTTGAAATATACTTAAATAATCAGTGCAGTGACATATCTGAGGGAATAAAATATTAAAGTGATATTTAGCCTCTGGGAATTCATTATAGGGTGTTTATTATAGGAAGGAGGAAAAGGAAAGAGGCTTGATTTGAGTAAATTACATAGGATGCAGAAGACATCAAGATTGCCAGTTCTGAAACGTGCAAAATATAGTCTGAAAATAAAATATAGGGTTGATATGCTTTTCATGGCTAGAGTATGAATAGATAATATAGGGAGCTGCTGTGAGTGCTTCGCAGAGGGAGTAGTAATGTCTCTATGACAACTGCTTGGAGTGAAAGTTCTGTGTGAGCCGCAGAACTCGCAATAATCTTGTGGACTGGGAGTTGTTTCATCCCCGATGGTCGCATTCTCTTTAGCTGAATATGCTCAGAGAAATACATAAGATGTGGATTTTCATTTTATTGGCATTTCTTTCCGGTGACATTTCTAATTCCACACCATATTGTACAGTCCATCTGCTCTTTACGTTTATGTGTTCACTACGTTTACGTGTTTCTTGCCAGAAAAGGGTCAGAGGCTGCACAAAAATCACTTGGGAGTCTCCAAGTAAAGTCGTAGGGAAAACTGGTGGAAAGACAGATTTGAAAATCAGAAAAAGGTCCAGCTGGACAAATCCTGTATAAATAATATTTGTGCAAAATGCAATTTGTGAGTGTCCACAATGGGATTATGAATAACTCTATGTACAAAATTTGGGGCTTAACCTCCAATCAAAAACAGTGTTCTCCACAAAGTGTGAATTTCTACCTGCAGGCATATGCACACTCATTTACAGACAACACAAATGAGGCCACTGTTTCTATATTAAATCTACTTACGTAGCTGTTCATTACATCTTAGTATCTTATTGCATGCATTTTCACATGCGATTCTTTTGAATTGTTTGGTGAAACAAATATATAATAGAGTGGGATCCCTTGCCCAGAACAAAGCGCTGTCTGTTTTAAATGTTTTTAATTTTCTTATGGCATGGTGGTAAATAGATATTGCCTTTTAATGTACTGTACATTATCCAAGTTGTGATTTGTTGCATTTAAATATGGGTGGGCCATGTAATTGGAGGTTGAGTCCCAAATTTTGTACACAAAGACAGAGATTTGTCTTCTAGTTCTAATGACAGTAGATTCACTAAAGGGAGAAGCGGCTAATGCTAGGGACAATTTGCCAGCGTTTAAACCCACAGAGACGTCGCCAATTCACTAGCAGGCGTCAATTCGCTAGCGAAAGAGACTGTCTTTTTTTTAACTTTTTTAACTAATTTATTACTAGGTACCTAGTACGTTCTATTTATTTAATTTAATTACACCAACGCACTAGCACTTTATAATTATATTACACTCAAGGGAGTTCACAACGATAGGGGTCTACTAGGGATACCCTATTAAGAAATAAACAACTGCTCACAAGCCAAGGGGGATACATTTTATCTAATAAATGTCTGTATTGTAAGCAAAATCTGATCCTTCATACAATTTTCTAATCAATTGATAAGGGATTTATTTTGGGTCCTCTCCTTGAACAATCTAATTTCATGTAATTTACTGACCTAAGTCAGATTCTTTTTCAATTGATATACCAGTTGATAGATCAAACCTTATTTTGGGTAACCAGTTTTCTCCAGACATTTCATAACATATGGAACATTAATTTTACAGTGAGCTCATGTGTAGGGCATTAGATTAACTCTCTTGTCTTTATAAAGGTTCCCTGGACATTTGTAATAAAAAGTGGTAACTTCAATCATTTGCACCAACATTTATAATAAAGACCTCCATACAAATTTAAATTACGCCCTACTTGAATTGACCTAAGTGCAAGATCACTAACGAATTTTCGCTAGGCACAAACGTATGCTAGCGCATCTTCGCCATGAAATGCTTGCACTGCCAAAGTAACGCTAGCAAAAAGTCGCCAGCGTTGGGCGCCCAGGATGAAAGTGTTGCGAGGTGTGCAAGCTGACATTGGGGAATATTCGCCTGCTAGTGAATCTACCCCAGAGGGTCTCTTTTTGGATAATAATTATAGGGGCATAAAAATAGCACAGTAAGTGACTGAGGATTAGTATAATTTTGCAAAGGGGAAATTAAAAATTTTTGTTCAACTTTAGTGTGTTTTTTTTTGGAGTGTATGTCTGCTCAAGATGCACACTAATGCACACTAATGCACACATTTGCTCATCAGAGCAACTATGAGTAAAAAGGGCATCTTTAGCCCCTTACCTAAAGTCTCAGTGACACTTTGGATTCATAATTTGTAATTGTTGGGTGTTATGTAACTAATAAAGGGGCAGTCTCTGCACCTGTTTTAAATAAATGGTGTGTTCCCTGTATGATGAGTCCGCTCAGTCAATGCACAGCCAACATATGTCCCATGCAATGATGTTCATTATGACGTTACACATGCCTTGAGGTTTTTTATTTACATTTTAAAGGGAAACCCTTTTGAAATAAAAAAAATCAAAATAATAATCATAGCAGGCTTTCAAAGTTACCCTTTCAAGCTGATTTACATTTTAAATTTGTGTGGCAATTCTTGCTTGCAATATAATCTTTAAAGCCCTTTTGGCATAAAAAGGTTGTAACGGGGGACAGCGTAGGACCTGGGTATTAATCTTTAGTTACCTGGATGGACCACCATCTCTCCGGTGGGGGAACACCTGGAAGGAGACACAGCAGTCAGGGATGTGCAGTCAATCAGTTTCTTCATTATTCATCAAGGCATACATCAGTATAGCAGTTCACCAATAAGGCTCAATTTCCTGGTCCTTCAGCTTTCTCCTTCCACTGGACTGCACACTGTCAGAGGATCTCACTCTCACAGGCACTCCTCCTGGGTCCTGACCGGCACTATCAGCTTTTCCTAGCCTCTTAAGCCCTGACTGGCAGATATCCCGCTGGGCACACTATGCCGTTTCACTCTTTGTAGGGGCCGCAGCTGCCTATGCTAGTCCCTGGCTAACTTACACCCACTAGAGTGTACTAGTTACCACAAGCGTCCTTACTACCTAAGGTCACTGTCTCTTCCAGGGAATGACTCAACTGTCAAAGAGTCTGCTGCTCTCTTCCCTTTCATCATTTCCTTTCCTCCTTCCACTGGGGACTTTCCCTAGAAATAACTACCCTCTAGCTACCCCTGGTGGTTAACCTGAACATACCCGCATTAACTATTTATTACACATTTGTACTTAAATAATTAACAATTTTACCATACTACAAGGTCAGTTCTTTATTGTTTTGACTGCCTAAACGATCTTCTGTTTATAGATCCTGCCCAAGAATTTTATTTATGATCTTCTGTTTTTTTGACTCCTGCTTCGTGTTTGACTTGGATACTACTTCACCTTTGTCTGTTCTCAATTAGGATTTTAGGGTTCATTTATGACTACAAGTACAGTTGTGTTTGCACAGGTTTCCCCAATGAGAGTTGTGTTTAAACCAGCAAAAGAATTCACTGCTGCACACCACTTACTTGCTTGTAGGGTGCATTCAATTCCCAGACTGCCTTCAAGTCTAACGAAATCCAAACTTTGCAAGGGGAAGAAGCACACCAATTCAAACGGGCTTAAGCCTTCATCTTTTTATTGTTGCAGAAATATGTGGCATTCGGGGACCAACCCCTTCCTCAGATGCAATTACGTAATTTCACCTGAGGAAGCGGTTGGTCCCCGAAAACTTGTGCCACAAATTTCTGCAACAATAAAAAGATGAAGGCTTAAGCCAGTTTGAATTGGTGTGCTTCTTCCCCTTGCAAAGTTGTGTTTAAACCCCTTTCATTGAAAGTACTTGTTTGAAAATGCATTCTTTTCAGTTCTGTATAGTTCTCCTCAGTCACTCCTGCCTACTGTTCTCAATAGAGGGCAGTTGCACTTATTGATGCAGAAGAGCCCTGGAGATACCACCACTTCTGGACCAGTTGATAGCTCCAGAGCTCCCTCAGAACCCAGGATTAAGAGGTGCAGCATTCTTGCATCTAGAGTATCAGGTCCATGTGCTCTCATGCCTTACAACAGAAATGATGCAACCCAGACGTGGAAAATGTTTGTACCTTAATTACAACAAAGTGCGAGCACAATTGTATTAATTTTGCCACATCCGTTACCACATCAGGTGCAACATTGATCACAACATTGGGATTTTGGAAAAAACATGGAGATTGTGTTCAAAATTGCACTTTGCTCACTGACCCCTTTTGTCTCTTTGTCCGTCATTAAAGGGAAACTGACATGGGAAAATGTTTTGTTTTGCATCAGTTAATAATGCTGTTCCAGTAGACTTCTGCACTGAAATCCATTTCTCAAAAGAGCAAACAGATTTTTATATATTCAGTTTTGAAATCTGACATGGGGCTAGCCATTTTGTCAATTTCCCAGCTGCCCCGGTCATGTGACTTGTGCTAGCACTTTAGGAGGGAACTGCTTTCTGGCAGGCTGTGGACACGGGTTTTACTATTGAGTGCTGTTCTTAGATCTACCAGGCAGCTGTTATCTTGTGTTAGGGAGCTGTTATCTGGTTACCTTCCCATTGTTCTTTTGTTAGGCTGCTGGGTGGGGGAAAGGGAGGGGGTGATATCACTCTAAATTGCAGTACAGCAGTAAAGATTGATTGAAGTTTATCAGAGCACAAGTCACATGACTTGGGGCAGCTGGGAAATTGACAATATGTCTAGCCCCATGTCAGATTTCAAAATGAAATATAAAAAAATTGGTTTGCTCTTTTGAGAAATGGATTTCAATGAAGAATTCTTCTGGAACAGCACTATTAACTTATGCATTTTGAATTTTTTTTCCCATGACAGTATCCCTTTAATGAAATGTTCAGGTTCTTGTTGGTCTTTGCAAAGAACCCCAAAACAAAACTAACTACTGTATGTAGATTCTGTAATAGATTTTGGGTATATTTTTCCTTTCCAGAAAGATGCTGTTCAGACTTAATTACTGTGGTGCTTTGTTTGAGTCTAAAGAACAGCTTTGCTTGAGCAGCACTGCAATGCTATTGTACAGCAGTAAGAGAGAACTATAGTCTCTCGTTGCCCAAGAGACCAGCTGGAATATAACAATTCATATTTCCTTCTGTATATACATATTTTGAGAAATCACTTGAAGAACAATCGCTGTGTAACATTTTTGGCAAAAAAGCAAATAGCAAATTCACGCTTCATTTTTCTCTCCCAGTAAACAAATAAAAAAAGATGATTTCCCATACACTTACTTGGCTTTCACAAAATTCTATTAAAATGATAATAAGTTGAATTGAAGATGACTTTTATGTATGATTATAGTGTTGATGCTTAATTTGTTTTTCATAAGGGCAGCGATGAGTCAGAGAGGGACAACAAAGAAGATTCAAGAGTTTTTCTCCCTAAGGCAGTAGGGCTCCAGGGTGGGGAGTGTTGAATCTCTATTCCAAAATGAAATAGGAATTTTGGAATTATGATAACTGTTACCCAGGTTTTCTGGTACTTGTATATTTCTTATTCCTTTTGAGTTGTTATAGATCACTAGGTCTATTCTAATATTATTTCTGGTTCCTTCAAAATCTGTGGCATGAAGTTGTTATGCTACAATGGTTATGCTTTCAATAAATGTGATGTGATCACTGTTGCTTCTATCAATATCTGAGTAATTAAAATCCCCATTATTAAGACTTGCCCCGAACTAGCAGCCTCTTCCCCTTCACTCATTTGAGAGGGTCTCTAGCATACCCCTACAATTCATTACGCTGTTGCCTGGAATGACCAAAACATTTTTTTTTTGCCTATGATTTTTGGTGAAATTGGGTGACAAAAATATTTGCAAATCTGCACTACAATTTCGTCATGCATTTGTTGGAGAAAAATTGTGGCTCTTTGTGCAAAAAAAGGTGTCAGTGTATATGCAGTGAGAAAAAAAACATTGCAAAAGATAAATCGTGCATTTTACAAAAGATACATTTTGGCGAAAAATTGCATTTGGCGAAATTTTGACTAAGAGTCACGGAGCATAGATTTAATAATATTACTAGTGATGTACGGTTGAGCCTGAAATCCATGGGGCCCATGGATTGGACAGGTTTGGGCTGACCAAATGCCCCCTGCAGTTGGTCATGAAATGGCGGCAGGCCATATTAGTTGCCAACCCAGCCACGCCCCAATCCTTCCCACCCAACTCAACATCTGGCAGCCAACATGGCTTTCTGCTTTATATACACATGCCCACTCTGCCCCTTTCTCTTTTGTGCAACTATAAAACCAACAATTCTTGTATTCTCCTATGGGACACTAAAGTTTGCCAAAGTGATATTCAATATGCATACAATATATTACACATATATATAATAGTACTAATTTTTGTGATAAAATATATATCTATATAAAAAAATATAAAATATAAATCTCAAAATACTCTTATCCTATCTATCTATCTATCTACCTATTATCTATCTATCTATCTATCTATCCATCTATCTATCTACCTATTATCTATCTATCTATTTATCATCTATCTATCTATCTATTTATCATCTATCTATCTATCTATCTATTCAGTGGCGTAACTAAAGGGGGTGTGGGGGGTGAGATTCTACCTGGGCCCACACCCCCTTGGGGCCTGTCAGAGCCATGATAAACTATATTGAGGCTGACAGGGCAGGGAAATTTCTCTGCACATTCACCTCTGGGACTGGATGCACAACCTGCACCGGGTATGTTCGTTATTCTTTTAATATGGCTTTTGAATAAAGTAGATTTGCATGGAAGAACAAGTTACGGGACGCTTTTTCCTTTTTTGTACTTTTGATTAATGGGCCCTTGGAACTGGGGGTTGTTTCCCAGTCACCATGGTGCTTTTGTGACTGGTCGTCTCTATCCCAGTATATAAATGTATTTCACTTTATATTGGAAATAAGTTGTGCAAGTGCAGTGGAGGAGACAAATGGGAGGGGGGTGTGGTATATCAATAACTGGCACAATCAGCACTGGTTTACTAGGGCAGAGACATACATGGAGATTCGGGGACATTAGTCGCCTGGTGACAAATCGCCTCTTCTTCGGGCGACTAATCTCCTCGAACTGCCTCCCCACAGGCTAGAATCTAAATCACCAGTGGGATGGCACTCAGAGCAATTCGTTTTCAAAGTCGTCTGAAGTTTCCTCGTGAGGAACCTTGGGCGACTTCGGCAGCACTGTATTTCATGGGTAGTCGCCCCAAGGCCGCGCAGTCCTGGCGTGCGCCCACATACCCCCCCCCCGGTGCAAGTGTGCATGTGTGCCAGGTCGCACCGGCACAGCCTCACCTCAAATCCGGGCCTGGACTTCGGAAAACGAAGAGCTCCGAGTGCCACCCCAGCGGGGAGGAAGTTCAGGTAGATTAGTCGTTCTGAAGTAGAGGCGATTTGTAGCCAGGCAACTAAATCTCCCCGAATCTCCATGTGTGTCTCTGCGGCTCTGCCCCTAGTGTTAAGGCTGTTCAGCACCCACTGTTGCAATAAATAATATTCTCCCTTGTGCCTATAATACCCCAGGTAAACTTCAGCAATGCAGCAGTGTGGAACGTGTATGTAGCCTTTATGTACAAAAAGAATGTTTAGCAATTATTTTCTTACAAACATTTGCTTCCATAACATGAACATATTAGCACAGAAAAAGAAACAAATCAGCAGTTAATAAATGTCTCAGCCAACAATATTTATTGCTTTGATTAACGAGAACGTCGCCCCTGATTTTGTATTTGCAGTTGTTGTTTTCTTACAGCCATTTATCATAGACATTTTGTATATTGCGTTGCTGACCATGAGCAGCACCAGATCTGTTTTTTACTTCTGTCTGCAATTTTTTTTAAAAAAAAAAGAAACAGATGAAGCAAACAGAAAGCAAAGGGGATATTACTGCGGAGTGCAGCATGTCTGCAGAGGGAGAGCAATTATGGAACCTGAAACCCATGACACCACCCAACATACTGTGATTGCTGATGTCTGTGGTTTTGTTTTTCCCATCTTGTTTCTGTCTGCAGAACTATTTTCCTGTGAGACCTTACCATTAAATGAGTGGTTCAGCTTTAAGTCAACTTTTAGCATGTTACAGAATGGCTAATTCTAATTTACGAATTTAAATTAAAAGCATTTTAATTGGACTTCCTTTTGTCATTCTTTTTATAGTTTCATTATTTGCCTTCTTCGCCTAACTCTTTGTAGCTTTCAAATTAATCTACTGTAAAAAACAAATGCTCTGTAAGGCTACACATGTATTGTTATTGCTACTTTTTATTACCTACCTTTCTATTCAGGCCTCTGCTATTCATATCCCAGTGTTTTATTCCATTCAGCATATGAAAACCAGTGGCAAATTGTCTTAGAATATCACTCACTATATCAGTGATCCCCAACCAGTAGCTTGTGGGCAACATGTCTCCAACCCCTTGGATGTTTCTCTCAGTGGCCTCAAGGCAGGTCTTTATTTTTTAATTCCAGGTTTGGAATTAAGTTTTAATTGCATATAAACTAAGTATAGTGCCAAGTAGAGTCTCCTGTAGGCTGCCAGTCCACATAGGGGCTACCAAATAACCAATCACAGCCTTTATTTGGCACCCAAGGGATTTTTTTCATGCTTTTGTTGCTCCCCGACTCTTTTTATATTTGAATGTGGCTCATGGGTAAAAGAGGTTGGGGGCCCCTGCTCTATATCATAGGGGTAGTTCACATTAAAATTAAACTTTAGTATGGAATAGAGTCATAAACATTGATATTCTGAAACAATTTGCACATACCTCCCAAGTGTCCCATTTTGAGCGGGACAGTCCTGCTTTTGACAGCTCAATCCACTGTCCCGGGTTAGTACTGGAAAGTCTCCATCTCTCTGCACTGAACGGGAAAGTCTCCATCTCTCTGCACTGAACGGG
>CM044432.1:167023313-167056915 GCA_024363595.1 Xenopus borealis
CCATCTCTCTGCACTGAACGGGACAGTCTCCATCTCTCTGCACTGAACGGGAAAGTCTCCTTCTCTGCATATCCAAAAGAGATACAATGTTTCTAACTTAATTGGCTCTTGGCAGAGAGGCCAGAATAGATACTGGATACATTTGCAACAGTTTTGTCCCTTGGGAGAAGAGGAGTCACAGCTTAAAGGGCAATTCACCTTCATTAGTTAAACTGTAATAAAACATAAAAGCTACAGGAATGTGTTCAAACTTTCATAACCTGGCAAATTTTGTGAAATGGGCATGGTCTAAAATTGCAGCGGTATGCCGGCAAATCTTTTTGTTTTCCATTTCTAAAATGTTGGGAGGTATGTTTACAGTTAGTTTTCATGCCTTTGTTTTTTTGTGGTCTTTGTTTTTTCAAGTTTGTATCTTTATGTCCAGCAGCATTCTATTTTGGAATTTCAGGAGGTGGCTGCTATGATATGAATAGGAGAGGCACCAAATAGCAAAATAAGGAATAAAAAGTAACGGCAATAATGAAATTGTAGGCTTACGTAACAATAGCTTTTGACTGACAAGGTCAGCAACCCCCATTTGAAAATTGGTAAACTAAATAATGAAGACCGAGTTGCAATGTTGTTAGAAATAGGGCATTCTATAACATACTAAAAGTTAACTTACATGTGAACCATCCCTTTAATATGGCAGAAAACACAGCACTATTAAAATATATTATATATTGTAAATGTTTATTTATTGTATTTGCTTTATTTCAACTCAGCTGCAGTATAAATAAAGCACAAAGAGTTGTACAGTACATTAGTGCACTGGATATATAGTATAAGTGAGCCTTTCAGATAAAGGGTAATTAAAGGACAAGGAAAGTGTAAAATAGAATAAGGCTACAAATGCTGTATTTTGTATACTAAACATAAACATGAACTTACTGCACCACAAGCCTAATCAAACAAATGATTTATGCTTTCAAAGGGGGCTGTCATCTTGTAACTTTGTTATACATCTTTGCAAGACTAGACTACATACACATGCTCAGTGTGGTCTGGGCTTCTTAGGGATTGTCACAAATGATGAAAAAACAAAGCTGCTTGAGTTCTGTATGGCTGGTAAGTAAGGCAGGGGCTCCCCCTGCTGTTCATAAGTATGATTGTTTCCCTGCCAGAAGTTAGGGACCGTCTGACAATTCCTATCCACAGCACTAAATGAAGTGAGAATTTCACAACATACAGTCAGGTTTCTTATAAAAATGGTAGACATTTTTTAATTAAAGTATATTCGAGATAGATTTCTTTTTCATTAAAGAAAGTAAAAATGGGATTTTATTTCTTTGCCTTTTCTTGCCCTTTAAGTATAGAAGTAGAAAAAGTATAGTGTATAACTTTATGTAGCACAACTAGGATGCACAGCAAGGTCCAATTTTACAATATAGAAAGTACACACAGTAAGTAAATTCTTACTCCTGCCACACACATCTTCTTATGTGCATTTCAGCCTACTAAAGTTTCTCTCTTGCCCCCAACCCTGTGCTCCTCTGCTCCTCTCTATATATATCTGCTCTCATCTCCCCATAAATACCCTCCCAAGCCCTGCACTTAGCTCAGGATAATTTATTGACCATACAGTTCACCATACAGTTGGACATACAACTTTCCTTGCTCGAATGACTGAAACTTAATTTACTGTCTAACTTATAATATTTGTTTGTGTTGTACGTACATTTGTGGTGCTATAGAAAAAAATACAATACAAAGAAAACATACAGAGATTAAGTGCTATGTGGAGACATAGTAGGAAGAGATCCAGTGTCGGACTGGGATGCCAGGGGCCCACCAGAAAACCTTAGACCAGGGGCCAAACTTTCCAAACTATTATTCCTTCTTTCCTCACTTTTTATTCTCCTATTCTTTTATTCAATATACTCTTCTTCCATTAGCAAGCCTCTTGAAGAAATAGGGAATGAACATGAAATAGGCCAAATTGTTAGAAGCAAGAGGCCCACTGACACCTGGGCCCACCGGGAGTTTTCCTGGTATCCCTGTGGGCCAGTCCAACACTGAAGAGATCCCTGGCCCATAGAGCTTACAAATTTGGTGAATAACATACAGACACAAATTGGAGGGCAGATTTGAAGAGAGCAGGTAGATCAGAGTAGCAAAGTTTAAGACTTAATGCAGGGGAAAGAGGTCGGAGTCTGGGAGACCAGTTATTAAGAGGTTGCAGTAGTGTTTGTGGCACAGAATAAGGGCACGGATAAGTGTCTGAGCTGTGGCTGGAGAAAGAAAGGATCATTATTATGAAGGAAAAGGCATCAGATTTTGGCAGTGACATTAATATGATATAAGAAGGGTAGGGTCTGGTCAAAGGTTAATTTTCTACAGCCATTTAAGGCAGAATCCCCAGTGTTGTTTATAGTGAATACTGGAGGAAATGATTACTTCCTATAGAAGCACCGATTATTGATTTAATGAATCCAGTAATTGGCAGAGATGTGGATGATAAAAGAGCTTACAAAACTTGTCAGGCCCACAGTGTCATACATACTACTCTAAGCACTAAAAATTCCATAATATGACGTTACACTGCAGCCATTATAATAATCTATTTAATAAAATGCCGCTTCTCCTAATATATTACTGAAAGGACGGCTGACAAATGCAAATTTACTTTCCCTGCCTTTTTAAATAAACACTATTTAATGTTTGGCTTCCTCCCAGTAGATTCATCTTGTGCAGCTCAACACTCTGAAATCTTTTAAACATGTAATTATGCACAAATTAATTTCAATCTGTTTCTACATTTATATATTTATTTTTAAACTTGCCTATGAAAATGTAAATCACTGACCTACATTGTAGAGCATGTCTGGTGGTGGAGTTGAGCTCAAGGAAATAGTCAACCAGATTGCGGCAAACGTACAAAGGAGAAAGTGATTTGGAAATGCCATAACTAAGGGGCCGATTTACAAATTTCACATGAAATTATCGAAGTTTGATCGAATTCGATCGAATACCGATTGTACGAATTTTTTTCGTGAAATCAGATATGCAAATTTGGCCTCTTCGATCATCGAATATCAAATAGATTGAATTATCGGATATTCGATCATTCGATAATCGAAGGAATCAAAATTTTGAATTTATTCGTCTGCCTACTTCGCCAGATTGAACCTACCGAATTGTAATAGAAGCCTATGGGAAGCTCTCCATGGGCTTCTGAGACTAAGTCCTGCTCGAATACCATTCGTACGAACGGAGCGTTCGATCATTCGAATCGTCCAAATTTTTCGGAGGCTCGAAGGAAATTTCACGATTTTTTTCGGGAAATCGAACGATCGGTATCTGATCGTACGAATTCATCGAGAAATCGTATTGCGAGCAAAATGATAGTCTAAAACAATTCGATAAGCATGCGATGGTCGAATGCTTATCGAATTGCGAATTTGGTCACGCTAATTATGGGGAATAATAGTAAATTTGCCCCCATAGGTCAATGGGCCCAACAGCAAAATCATTGCAGCACCCCCTAATCATTGAGAATTACTGGTTTTCATAAACATCAATTGAAACTGCCTTCTGGGTTCCCCAGGAGTCACAGGGTCTCCTTCCTCTATAATTATACCACTGATACTGTCCCTTTAGGATGTGTATATGGTGTCTCAGGGACAAAAGCTAGGAAGTAGTATAAATAATGTATGTATGTCTACTTTTACCAATTACAATTTTATTGCAGAACATCTCGAGAAGATTTCAGGGTAAGAAGAGCGGATACAGCTTGTTTTATTTAAGAATAAATACCATCAATGCAGCCCCCCACCACCAAAATGAGTTGTGCAAGATGACAAAAAGCAGTGTTACCAGTTAGGAATTAGTGACCCCTAAACATAAGGACCTCAGCAAGCATTACAGGTGTGGGTCTTGTTATCCAGAATGTTTGAACCTTTATGACAGAGCTTTCTTTATAACTAAACATTAAATAAACCAAATAGTTTTGCAAGGTAGTGTTTTATTATCGCAGATAAAAGGCAAATCACTTTGCATTAGTTGTATACAATGGAATCTATGGGAGGTGGTCTTTCTGTAATTTGGAGCTCTCAGGACAGCAGGTTTCCAGATAACAGATCTGTACATTGTTTTGCTTTTTCAGCTCTATCTGACTTAGATCTTGACCTCTCGTAATTCTTAATTGTGTTTTTATTATTTTCTGTAATAATAAAGCAGCATGTTGTACTTAAATGGATAAACTTGTTGTACTTAAATGGATAAACAAGTTTTTTTTTTTACATTCTACATCATAGTAACAGTTAATTTAAAGGTGTACAGCCCCTTTAATGATATGACTTTGAATTCTTAGTATCTGTAAGGGATAGCCTTGTGGAAAGGTCACACTTTTGGAAAACCTCAGGTCTCAAGTGTTTTAGGTAATAGATCCTATACCTGTAAATGTCAAGGACACATCAGCTTTTGTTATGTGAGATGAAAACAAAACAAATGTATTTGCCTTCTGCAAGTTTGTTCTTCCCTGTTGTATTAAAAAGTATACGAAATAGGAATGAAAATGGGTTTCATTTATACTCAGCTTCCACTACCTGAGTTTTTTTTAAACTGCCTTGATGGTAATTAATCCCTATAAAATTATTTGCATCCTGTCCATGAAGGTGGCCAGAGATGCACTGATAATAACGTACTAAACTAATTTTCGTACTATACTCTTTGCATGAATAGTGGGAAACGAACAGACCTTTATCGGCAGAAGACTTGGACTTTGATGGCACCTGAACATCGGCCACTGTTTAGAGCTGAATCGTCAGATACAAGTAGAATTCTATTGTTTCTATCTGTATATCTGATGATTCAGCTCTACACGTGTGTGTTGTAACAAACGATCTTTCTTGGAAAGATTGTAATAGTTACTTCTATGGCCAGCTTAAAGCTGATCACAATGCATGTAGAAATTCTTCTCATCTGGCCAAACCTCTTAAAGGACAAAGAAAGTCTAAAAATGAATAGGGCTAAAAATACCATGTTTTATATATGAACTTATTGCACCAGCCTTAAGTTTCAGCTTGTCAATAGCAGCAATGATCCAGGACTACAAACTTGTCACAGGGGGTCACCATCTTGGAAAGTGTCTGTGACACTCACATGCTCAGTGGGCTCTGAGCAGCTGTGTTTAGGGGTTGTTGCAAATTATCAAACAGAAAATGAGGCTGGCCTTTAATATAAGCTGATGTTACATGGATTATTATTAAATTCTGATGCTAGTTGCATTGGTTTCTGTGCTGCCATGTAGTAATTATCTGTATTAATGACTAATCAGCCTTATATTGTGACTATATTCCTATTCTATGTGTACTGTATATTGTGAGTGGGTCCCTAAGCTCAGTAAGTGACAGCAGCACAGAGCATGTGAATCAGTGAATCAGCAGAAAAGAAGATGGGGAGCTACTGGGGCATCTACTGGGGAGACACAGATCTTTACTGCTAAAGGGCAGTGGTTGCCTTGGGTTGATACAGAAGCACAAAACATCATGTACAACATTTCTAGCTACTTCTTTAGTTTCACTTTCCTTGTCCTTTAAGCAGAATATCTTTATGTAACTCCACCAGAATAGTCAGTCAAATGGGATGATCTGCACGGTCATGGCCTGATATGGTCCCTTGATGGAATCATTATTGACAAATAAGTTTTAGGCCCAGTGTGCAATCAATACAAATAACTATAAGATACAGCAAAAGGCTGACAAATGTCTGAGATAAGCACAAACCATTTCACACTTCGCTGATCTTTGTTATTTTCTAAATAACCATATGATGATCTTAGGCATCTTTTTAAAGGGTAAGAAATGATAGGCTTGGGGTCCCTCTCTTATATATCGGTTATCCCAGTCTTATCTGAAATAATTTACTCACCTCTAAGCCTGTTCTGGTTTACCTGCTCTTCATATCATTTTACATACATTTTCCACTGTCAGTAACTGGTGTCTCCATACTCTGCAGCCTCATATTGACCAACATTAAACCCACATAAAGATTACTGGTTTGATTAGTCCTTCCCCTCTTTCATAATCAATGCTGCATGTCTGTCTGGATGGATTATTGCTTGATTCCTTAAGCTCATGACAACTGGTATTCTGAGTATGAGTAAAGAAATCCTAGTTAATACCATTACAGCTCTTTATTCCTGTGATTTGCATGTCATTAGAAATAGAAAATCTTTCTTATCTGCATTTGCCAAAATGTATTTCATCTTCCTCTTTCTTATTTTCTAACCACTTCTCTTCAGTTCCTTATAAATCAGCCCATTTATTCTATTGGCAGACCAGCAGGGTTCCACTGCCACATTTTCTCGCTGTTACTTTATTCCCAAATATATTTAATGTCAAACTGGGGGGGCTATTATTGTCTCATTGTCAAATGTTTTTGCAGAAATCACTTTTCACAGATGTTATCTGTATCAGAATTTAAATATTGTTTTTCTTAAATTTTCAAAATTGCCACAATAAGTATTCTTTGAACTACACAAGGATTCAATATTATTTTAAATTCTAGAAGTCTTTTGTATAAGTCGTAATTGATACTGGTAAGTTTTACATTGAGATCTATAAATATAATGACAATGTATTTAGTTGAATAACATGCTCATTTATAGGAATGCTTCTGAATATGAAATATATAATAGCTGAGCTGTTGCCTAGGCAAGATATTTTGTCCAGAGAGAACTTAGTTTTTCACCCATCATATGCCCACCCATGTATTGTACAAAGGAAAAAGCAGAATTAAAATGTATTTATTATCATCATATATTTGTACAGCTTCAAAATATTCCCATCATTGTACAATAAATGGGTGTATACAATGAATGCACAGATTTATATTAAAAAAACTGCCAAAACCCCACACAAGAGATAAAGAGGGCCCTGTCCAAAAGAGCTTAATAATGAGTTTAAGATTGAAGTTCTCAACCTGTGTTTTAACTTAACCATTAGCTCTTCTAAATCACAACCTGCATCAATACCATGCACAATATCGGCAGCTGATATTCCACATTCTAACTGCTACTAGACTGCTAATACCCAGAAATTGAAAATCCACCAAAATACCCACCAAGACCAATAGCCTCAAATGTATTACATGAACAAATAGCTACTGCAACACTCCAGCACAAACCCCACAGTCCAAAGTCCATGTCCCTCTGAAACACTGGAAAGAAATATTTTACTTACCAGCAGAGTGATGACACATATCCACTACAGACCCAGAACCAAGGAGGAAGAAAACCACCTAAAGGCAGAGAGGATGGAACCTTTACTTGACCTTTACCTGGACTTTAATTAACCATCAAACCTATCCCTTGTCCCCCCACCCAACCCACCCCAAACATACGTCTTTCATTATTACTTCTCTTTTACTTTTTTCTTTTACTCCTAATCCTACTTTCTTTACTTCCTTCTCCAGGCACCAAATATATAAAATATAAATATATAAGGGGGTCATATAATATTCTCTCTAATGCTTTATTCACCAGTAGGTCTTTCCAGATGACACAAGGTCACCCATTCCGATTGGAAGAAAAGAGGTTCCACCTAAATATTCGGAAGGGGTTTTTTACAGTGAGAGCTGTGACGATGTGGAATTCTCTCCCTGAAACTGTTGTACAGGCTGATACATTAGATAGCTTTAAGAAGGGGTTGGATGGCTTTTTAGCAAGTGAGGGAATACAGGGTTATGGAAGATAGCTCATTATACAAGTTGATCCAGGGACTAGTCCGATTGCCTTTTTGGAGTCAGGAAGGAATTTTTTCCCCCTCTGAGGCAAATTGGAGAGGCTTAGGATGGGTTTTTTGGCTTCCTCTGGATCAACTAGCAGTTAAAAAAAAAAAAAGGTTGAACTTGATGGGCGTGAGTCTTTTTTCAGCCAACTTACTATGTTACTATGTTAAGTCAGGTTGGAAGTCAGGAGTGCATTACCTGGGACTACGTGTGTGATTGTGGATTTATAGTATTCTTTTTTTTTTGTGCCTTCATTTTCATGACACACATACAGTAGAGCCTGTTTTCAATTGCATAATGAGCATAAATCCTTTATATTCCACCAACTGTACACAAGTGAATTAAATGTAACATGAACGGTTTTCCTACAGAGTAGGATCAAAATGTTTACTAAACTGCGAGGAGAAGTGGGTGGAATTGGTTAGTAAATATTGAAACACACTTTATTCACGTGAAGTGCTTTTTTATATGAAATGTCACACCATTGTAGACTAAATTGTTCACTATGAAGACGTAGAATCCTCGGAAGCAGAGTCGACATCAGCAGTGTGAATGTGGCAACAATACCTGATACTGTGATAAGTGCTTTATGATTTTGTACTGTAGGAAGAATATGGCATGTCTAGCAGCATGGATTGAATGAGCCAACAAATCTCCATTACAGACCCTAGAATAATGATTCAGCAACAGTAGCTTAAACCCAGGTATTATGAGACTTTAACTGATAATCTGGAGAGAAAAAATACACTTGGGATATAAGAGATCTAATTACAGTGAAGTTGAATATCATTTATATAGCTAATCTGATTAGTCTGTAGTGAAGGCAGTAACAGCTAGCCAGATGCATATCCACTAATGGCCATTTAATCACAGGAGGCAACTTCAGAGATTCATGACCATTAGTATTTTTTTGAAATAACATTTAAAATGTGGTTTTCTTAGGCCCTTAGGCTTTTTTTTCCTTTTTATCCAGACCTCATATGTAAATCATAGTCAACGCTTAGGCTTCAATTTGTCCATTTTGAAAATGAAAATCACATTACAAATATGACCAGACAAAACCCTTATATTAATTTTTTTAGTTTAAGTCAGCACAAGCTGCTATCATGAATGGCTTGGGCAAAGAGGAGCCCCATCAGGCCTCCATAAATTTGCAAGTGAGTCTGGCCTCACAGTTTGAGATTCTTATTTCACAGTTACCAGGCTGGTGCTGAGCCCGACCATCAAAATGGAGAAGTGCAATTAAAAATATATTTATATTTTTCCTGTTAAATCAGTGGTTCTCTGAGGTTCTCTAGGGTTGGCCTAGAACCATTGCATGGACGGCTACGTCTCAAGACTGATTTAGGGTGAAAGGATATTTGTTCTCCTAGATTCACCAGCTCTGTGTATCCACTTGATACACTTTTGCCCTGTGTGTGTCTTCAGCCTTTTTCACACATGAGTGATAAGTAGGGTTGCCACCGGCCTGGCCGATAAAAATTATGGTTGATCCCAATGTTGTTAATAGGGAAAAAAGATAAATATATAGGGAGGCCGGTATTTTTTTCCGGAAGGCGGCAACCCTAGTGATAAGTGATATCCCTGCAGTGAGCACTAACCATTTGGTTTTTTGGTGTGCTACCACAATTAATGTGGACATGGTCTTGTGGTAAGATGGGTGGGGTTTAAAGTGGGCATGGTTTAAAAACAGGGAGTGGTCAACACTGGCTTCTATTATCAGCCCTCCACTATGTAGGCCAGAAAAATTTCGGCCCTCAGTACCACAGAAGTTGGACAGCACTATATCTATAAAAGCTATATCTATAGTGTTCTTGTGGACTAAAGGGGGCACTGACAAAAGCCTGAACCTCCAAGTGTGGGATTGGACCAAATAAAGGCAGGAAAGCAATGCTTTAAATGCTTGAATTCGGCTGTTTTACTCCTTGGTTTTACATCAAAAGTTTTAGTGTCTTCAGGCCAGGTGTGTCTTGTAGTCCAAAAAATATGGCACCACTGAACTTTAAACTAAAAGCAAAATACAGATCAATGGCAGAAAATAAAACACAAAATATTATGTTTTATAAATTAAGTATTGTTTGATGAATGTTTTACATGTATTTCTGGAAAAATAAGAATGATACATGCACCTTTTTATTAAATCATTTTGTTATAAAACTGCTTGTGGGAACAAAATTATGATAATCCTCCTAAATCAGAAAACCTTTCATTAGAAATGTAAAAGTCAGTACTTTTAAGGATCAGAAAGATAAGCAGATCGTATAATGATGATAATCAGTTTCTCAATAGGGTGTTTGTGAAACTTAATGAACATTATCCCACATGCATGGACTTAACCTATATTTTTCTTTCACCAGAGTCTGCTTGAAATTGCCAATTACCATGGATGAAGCAGTGGATGTCACAACGGAAAGCAACTCTCTTATTAAAGCAGTTTACCAAAGCCGACTGCGTCTCACAAGATTGTTATTGGAGGGAGGAGCATATATCAATGAGAGCAATGATCGGGGAGAAACTCCACTGATGATTGCTTGCAAAACCAAACACATGGATCACCAAAGCGTCAGCAAGGTCAAAATGATTAAATATCTGCTAGAAAATAATGCAGATCCAAATATCCAAGATAAATTTGGAAAAACTGCCTTAATGCATGCATGCCTGGAAAATGCGGGTGCAGAAGTGGTCTCTTTGCTATTAGAAAGTGGAGCCGACCCCAGCCTCCAGGATCACACAGGTTTTTCTGCATTGGTGTATGCAGTTAATTCAGAGGACAAAGAGACGCTTAGAATTCTACTAAATGCCTGCAAGGCAAAAGGCAAAGAAGTTATAATCATCACAAAGAACAAGTCTGCATCTGGAAAGCAGACAACAAGGCAGTACCTTAATGTGCCACCATCTCCAGGCATGGAAGGAAGCAATTCCCCCAGCCCTTGCACATCACCTTCAGATATTGAGCTAAAAACATCTCCTGCTGCAATTTCAAATGCACTTGAAACTGAGAAAGAACTCTTCAACTTTAAAGAGGCCACTTCTTTTTGTGGATTTAAAGGTTCATCCCAGCCTGGCTCTCCAACAAAGAAACCTCGTTTATCACATGTTGGAGGAAAGCTTCCTCTTCTTCAGAGACTGCATTCTGAGCCCTGGTTAAAAATCCCACCCTCGCTGCTACATCAACACAAAGTATCTTCTCTGCAAGAAGAGCTGCAGGACATCACTCCTGATGAGGAGCTCTCTCTTCAGATGAATGAATTGATGTTCTCTAAGCGTTACTTTACTCGCCACCAGAGCATCGATGTGAAGGATGCAAGTCATTTGATTAAAACATTTGCCACAGCAGGAGCAAGAAAACTATCATATGATGAAATCCATTCACATTCTATTTATCCAGAAGCCACCCTAAACAGGCCAGAAACCCTTCCTGTAGATCAGGAGCCTGATATGATGCACTCCATATCAGTATCAAGCTTGAAAAGTATTGTACAAAGGAGAAACTTGGGAGCAAATCACTATAGCTCCGATTCCCAGCTAACAACCCGTGCTGCTCCAACTGCAGCAGAAGACAGCAAATCTCTTTTGGAAAAGAAGAAAATGTTATGCCCACAACCACTACTGACAGGCTCAAGAGAATCTCTGGAGAGTATATCTGTTACACCTTTGAGTAGAAGAAATCATGCCATTTTGGAGAGGCGGGGCTCAGGAGCATTACTCTTAGACCATATTGCTCACACCAGGCCAGGGTTCCTTCCACCTTTGAATGTGAACCCTCACCCACCTATCCCAGATATAAGTGTCCACAGCAAACTCATCCCTTCAGGAACAAAACCACTCATACCTTCAGCTCCACCCCTCCCTAAAGAACCAAACAGCAAGAAAATGCTCCTACGGAGGCATTCAATGCACACTGAACAGATCAAACAGCTAATGAACCTTGAGGAGATATTTGGCTAATACGGCCATTCAAGAGCCCATCTCCTTGCTTTTTTTAAAAATTCAACAAGGTCACTCGCCATTTGCACCTGGTGCACAAATGCTTCAGACCTTTTCTGTAAAGAAAACAGAGCTTTTCAGCTTATGCTGGATAAATTATTCAAGTAAAACCTGCTTGTCATATAGCAGTGATTATAGTTTTCTCTAAAATACAAATGAATTGCTGTCCTACGCAGTTTCCATTCCCTTACACCAGGCCTCAGGTCTTTGGAGAGACAGACATTGCAAAAGGACTCGGGTTGCTGCCAATGAAGGGGATGAAACATGTTAAGATTAGAGCTGGGCTTACCTGGGTCTAATATCAGAAACATTTTTGCCGATAGAATATTACTATTTCTCTGTTATATTTACCAGTGAGGTGAATAACGACAAGGAAATGTCATTTGCACTTATTGTTTAGCAATCCTACATGCTTAATAGCACGTAATTGCCTTTATTCAAAGAAATTCAGCCATTTTCAAGTGTATCGCGTGTTTATGAAGCATCCTTGCCTTGGGACAGACTAATATTTGCCTTGGTATATAAAGTCATATTTTTAATCTCCCAACAGGGTCAGAATATGGAACTTTGCTGACAGAATGAGTTGTACATCCTTGATGGCCTATATACACAAATGATGTGGGCAGAAACGCAACCTCTACTTTTTTGTTTTTAATGATTGTCAGTTGCACAGATGTACTTGAGCATAAATAGAACCATTGTGGTATATACACCTTGTGTTTATAAAGACTATACTTCATTTCTTTTACACCACGTTTGCTGCTAGTGACGCCAGGAATTGGAAATGACCGCTCCCATGGCCTCCCTGTGCTTCTGGAAATGGAGGCTAAAGTGTTTTCTGCTGAAAAGGGGCAGGTTTTTTTTTTTTTTTTTAATTATGAAAAAAGCCCCAGGGCTGTGATCCCGATACATGCAGTGTGTGTGTTCTGTATAAACTTAATGTACTGGACTGTAATGACTGACAAAGAGGAAGGGAAAGGACTGGCACCAGCTGCCCTGCCAGAGGCCTCACGTGACTTGCATGCTGGTTACGCTCTCCATTGTTCGCTCTTCCAGCTGCATCAATGGACGTTAAACCAAAGAACTGCACAAAACTCAAAATTTGACTTTGTAATACCAAATATGTAATCATATGAAGCTGAAGAAAACCCAGTACTGTGATGTATGGGTGCAATCGCTGCAGATTTTGCATGAGGCAGGATTAACCCTAGTATTTATTTTAAATCTTCATTTCTTTATACAGGTTGGGGGGTGGTGGTACAATGTTAGACCCCTACAGGGTGGATTTTATTGAGAAGCGCTACTAAAGCTAGTTAACTTAGGCAAAGTAAAGGAAACACAATTCTAAATCTTGCCCTACATTTTGCTCATTTCTGGTTTACTTTTAAAAAAAAAAAAAAAAAAACACCAGCCAATCAGCCATTTTTAATCCTTTAATACTGAAGGAATGCGTCATTTATTTATTCCCGTACAGGCCTGACGCGACCTTGACTGGCTGTGCTTAACCCCTAACCCACCTTTGTTTTTTAGGCTCAGTTTGAGTAAGACTTCTAAATGAAATGTAAATAGTAAAGATATAACTGTACACTGTGTAATGGTGCAAGCGTCAAGCCGTGTAACAGCTGCTTACATTCTTATTTTAAGAGATACATTGAGGAGTGTTTGAAGTGGTACTTAAATAATTGGACTATTAACAGAAGGATCCTTTAAGTGACTTTTGCTCATTAAGAGGAGAATTTCATGATCTCTTTGATGTGAACAAACCAACTTTCCCAGTATTGTGAGCTGCATAATCAAACCAAGTGCTCCTGTTGGAATAGTATACAAAGCTACATGAGGATAATTATGCTCTGCTGTATTTATTGAAGCTTGAATGTTAAATTGTATAATTTCTGGTAAATTATAGTAAACATGGGCAATATTTGTCAAGATTACTAAAGTAATATATATATATGATTTACATGTCTTGGTTTAGACTTTGTATAAAATATGTTCAGTATATATTTTAATGCTATTTTTTTAATGTAATCATCAAGAAGGGAAGCTGATATGGGCAAACCGCATTGTGTATGATTTATTGGATTTTCTACATACTGTATAAATTGATTGAGGTTTAAAACTAGAAACAGCATCCTTTAATATTAACACCTGGATGATCCCATCAGTGCAGACTACACAATTAAAACACAGCAGTGCACATCCATATCTATTAATACAAATGATCAAAGGAAGAGTATAACACATTGAGCTATGGCTTACTCTCAATTTAAATAAAAGGTAAAACTCATATTAACTGTATTTGCCATCAAGGTCATAAATAAAGAGGGAGCAGACCCTGTAACTGCTGGGGAGGGCAATGGGCCACTGATTCACTTTCACTTTTCGGTACACGTTTATGACCCACCGAGATCATCAGTGACCCAGTCACATCTAGATTTATCACTGTTTGCTATAATATTTCATACACCTGAAAGCAAACATTTAAGTTGAAAGGGTTTCAAAATATGAAATGTAGCCAATCTGAAAATGCATTTAATAACTGTTATTCCCTGCTAAGCTTCCAATCCTCAATAAGAGTCTAACTGTTTTACATCATAGGTAACCTTGATATTTACTTTGCTGCAAGCTTTTTTCTTGTCTTAGCAGCTTCTTCCCTTGGGCTTGGCTACAAAACATCTGATGCTAATATGGCAAATAGATGGATTCATAACCATGGTTATGTTTTACTACAGGTATGGGATCAGTTATCCGGAAAACCGTTATCCAGAAAGCCCTGAATTACTGAAAGGCAGTGTCCCATGATTTCCTTTTTCTCTGTAATTATAAAAAAAAGTACCTTGAACTTGATCCAAACTAAGATATAATTAATCCTTATTGGAAGGAAAACCAGCGTATGGGTTTGTTTAATGTTAACATGATTTTCTAGTAGACTTAGGAATGAACATCTAAACCATGGAAAGCAGGGTCGAACTGGGCCGGCGGAACACAGGGAAAAAAACCTGGTGGATTCCCACCAGCCCAGACCTGGTCCCCCAGCTGCCACAGAAAAGAACGTTTTCACATGCGAGCACGGCGTGTTGATGGAGGCTGTCCATAAAAGAAGGTTAGAGGAGTTCTGTGTCTTCTGCACAGGACACTGGAGTTCAGAAGGGGGGCCCAGTGACAGCAGCCCTGGTGGGCCCTGGGTCCCCCAGACCGACTCTGATGGAAAGATACGTTATCTGGAAACCCCCAGGTCCCGAGCATTCTGGATAACAGGTCCTATACCTGTACAAGGTACTACTACTAGCTAGTGCATAATGCTCCTACAAGAGGAGCAGTTAGACAGGGTCAGGTAGAAAAGGCTAGTGATGTCCCTCTCAGGAATGCCAGATCTTGTTGGGAAGTTTGATCATTATTGACTGTCACTTGTCTAAATGCCATTGTAGTGGATGAGAGACATTAGCTCAGCTCCCACACAGCAGTGATGTTTCCCATCTGGGGTGGCCTTTCCACATATTAGTAACCGTTACTAACGGCCCTTTTATACCAAGCCATTAATACAAGCGCACTGCTTTAAGCTCAGAACCAGACTAGAAACTATCCTGTGTTCCCTCTGATTTGTTTGTGAAAACATGTTCCCTTGTATAGTGATGCAGTAGTTGAGTTGGACTGAGAAGGTACAGAATTCTACTCACATGGATACTTTTACTCCTCATTGGATGAGCTGTTAATTGAATGTTATGAATTCTTTTCTGTGCTCCTCAGCTTGAGCACTGCACGGTGGGGTCAACTACAGCACATTGTTCATTCAACTGCATCATCCTCAGAAATGTGTATTATCTGTTTTTCCCAAGCTTCTAAGACAGAGGTGATAACTGATTTCATTTACTTGAACTTGTAAAGCTGCTCACATTTAAACAATTGTCAATTTTATTTATTGTTAAAGCAGTGTTGTTTTGTAAAACTATTATTTATTAATGGACATTATCCTTTTTTTATTGTTTTCTTCTCTTTGCATGAATTAATATGCTGGGTGGTGCAGGCAGTTGGCCAGTGAGAAAACAATGTAAGTGAATGTGATCCAAGAAGTTAACGTTGTCTGGAGAAATAACTTGAGAGTCACAAGCCCCATTACCTAACAGAGTATAGGCCCCCTTCCTCCTGCTTCCAAAAACGTATGCCCTCCCTGAGCCCTCTAATTATTTGTGCCCCTTTTGTGGTTGTGGGTGTAATATTATGCTGTGACTCTGTGACAAGGGACAGACTATAGCTAAAATGCAGCAATATATCAGACTGCAGGCCCATAGTATATACCATTCACCATTTATTCATAAACAGATACAATTGCACTTCCAAAGTGCCAAAGGACTTTTGAGGCTATTAAGACAATGTCTGGATCCCAATAACAAACGCCTCCCAATGCACAGATGGTATAGCATATTTTCTGTGCAAGTAAGATGTATCCCCAATGAAGTTCCCACATATACAGGTAGTAGCAACCCAGATAATTACAACACGTTTTGTTGGAGCCCCAGTCCAACTGCATCAGTCAAATAAATTGTTAAAGGAATTGTTCAGTACAAAAATAAAAACTTGGTAAATAGATACGCAGTGTGGAAAAAAAATGTTTCTAATATAGTTAGTTAGCCAAAAATGTAATGTATAAAGGCTGAAGTGAGTGGATGTCTAACATAATAGCCAGAATCCAACTTCCTGCCTTGCTGCTCTCTTGTTTTCCACTGACTGGTTACCCTGGTGACCAGGAAGTAACCAATCAGTGACTTGAGGGGGGGGGCACACAGGCCATAACTGTTGCTTTTGAATCTGAGCTGAATGCTGAGGATCAATTGCAAACTCACTGAACAGTTTTGTCCCATGTGGCCCCCCTTCAAGTCACTGACTAACTCAAAGTTAAAGAGCTGAAAAGCAGGAAGTTGGATTCTGGCTATTAGACATCCAGTCACTCCAGTCTTTATAGTTTGCATTTTTCCCTGACCAACTATATCGGAAACATTTTTTATTTTGCACAGCATATCTATTTATACAGTTTTTATTTTTACACTGAACTGCTCCTTTAAGGCTATTAATCTGTACTACAAAGCAGCAGCTGCCTATTGATGCAATCATTATACAAAGCTCTGTCTCAGCTGGGATTAGACGTCTTCATTTTCCAAATATATTTGTTACACTACTTGTTTAAACATCAAACAAATACAATAGTAATCTATAGGTTGGACTTGCCAAGCCTGTATCAATGCATCATGTGCTTGTGGGCATACTGCATATAGTCCCTCACCTGGAGTGTTCTATTCTAAAGGAAAAAGGGATTGGCTGACCCTTCACTGTAAGACCTGACCTATTTTTCTGCTATTTTACTGCATGTCCCATTAAAGGGGTTGTTCACCTTTGAGTCAACTTTTAGTATAATGTAGAGAGTGATATTCTGAGACAATTTGCAATTGGTTTTCATTTTTTATTGTTTGTGGTTTTATAGTTATTTGGCTTTTTATTCAGCAGGTCTCTATTTTGCAGTGTCAGCAATTTGGTATCTATGGTGCAAATTACCCTAGCAACTGTGTATTGATTTGAATAAGAGACTGGAATATGAATAGGAGAGGGACTAAATAGAATGATAAGTAATAAAAAGTGCCAATAACAATATATTTGTAGCCTTACAGAGCATTTGTTTTTAGATGGTGTCAGTGACCCCCATTTGAAAGCTGCAAAGAAACAGAAGAAAATTGCAAATCATTAAAAAACTATGAAAAATAAACAATTAAGACCAATTGAAAAGTTTCTAAGAATTTGCCCTTCTACAATATACTAAAAGTTAACTTGAAGGTGAACCTCCCCTTTAACATTGGATCCAGAACAGCAGCGGGAATGTTGTATCTCTTCTGTATTAAATTACAATGAGATATTCACAGTCAAGCTCTCCCCTATTATGTTGGGGTAAGACGTAGATGAGCTCTGTGAACTTCTCTGCTGACTTACAGGGTATCAAAAATGTTCAGCCCCATGCCTATAATGTCTGGCTTCAGGCCATAGTAAAGAGTATTAGATACACATTAGTATTTCACTGCTCCTGGTAGAACAATTCCCAAAGACTCACTGCCTTAGTCTATAGCTGCTCAATTGGGGCAACAAGGTTAAGTGTGACACACCATGGCCACAGTAAAGAATGTCTCATATTTGCAGCAATGTTTCCCTGGAATGCATTTACAAGAGGGTGGGCACTTTATGGTGTATTGTAAAAAGACTTTTTGGCACAAGCCTATTTAGTTTCAATAATCACAACTATTGTACTCCTGTATAATATGGAAGTCGTGCTCAGCGATGTTTCTTTTCACAGAGTTAAAAAGGAAGTTGTCATCTTAATATTACCTGCTATTTCCTTCAAGAACAAATTTCTGTAAGTGCGTAAGTCTACAAATAAAGTTCACAAGCTGATGTCTCTCTCTCGTTTCTGCGGTGCAGTCTGACAAACATTTGTTATACATCATGAAAGCAAGGTGAAGTCATTCTGAATATACAGTTGAATGTAAAACCACACAAGACCCTTGTTTGCAAGCAAGCTTTATCATTGGTTTTTTCAATTGTCCCTTATATACTAAAATGAAGAGACTTAAAGGAGATTTAAATTAAAAAATAAAAAGACTAACCCACTGTTGGCAATGAACTGTGGAAACTATAGTGCATGGCAGTGTGGTCCTTGAAAGCCCCTGCCATAGACATTTGTGTTTGGGAAGAACTGAACCTGACATGCCTACCCAAGACCTGGCTCCTTATATAATTACCAATATACATTGTAGGACAGCTCAGCATACGAGTAGGCAGAGCTTTGAAGTTGGAAGCAATTTTGGGTATCTGGAGTCGGAGTTCCCTAAAAATGTACCGGCTCCTAATAATTTTAAATACATGCACTGAAAATAATCAACTCAAATTTAAAGGACCAGTAACATTAAACAATTAAATTGTCTTAAAGTAATAAAAATGTAATGGAGTGTTGCCCTGCACTGGTAAAACTGCAGTGTTTGCTTCAGAAACACAACTATTGTTTATATAAATAAGCTGTTGTGTAGCCATGGGGGCAGCCGTTCAAAGGAGAAAAGGCTCAAATTACACAGCAGATAACAGATTAGCTCTGTAGAACATAATGTTATCTGTTCTCCGTTATTTATCCTGTGCCATGTAGCCTTTTTTCAATTTCCACCATTGCTGCTCAGCAGTTTGTTTATATGAACTATAGTAGTGTTTCTGAAGAAAACACATCAGTTTTACCAGTGCATGGCGATACTACATGATATTTTTATTACTTTAAAACACTTTCATTTTTTTGGTGTTACTGTTCCTTTAAGAGCTTCTATAAAGAAGAATATGGCAAAAGCCATTCTGTTTCTGAGAGCAAAATTTAATTTTGCAATGTATTTAACACCTATTCTACAGCTATATGTCAAGTTCAATTAATATATATAAGTTGTTTTAGATTTTCCAGTTGTTTTTGGTTTATGCAGTTTAACTTTGATTTAAGGACCAGTAACACCAAAAATGAAAGCATTTTAAAGTAATTAACATATAATACACAGTTAGAATGCTCTGATAAAAGCTGTGTGTTTGCTCCAGAAACTGTACTGTAGTTTATATAAACAAGCTGCTGTGTAGCCATAAGGCAGCCATTCAAAATTAAAACAAAGGATAAAAAGCATTGGTTACCTAGCACATAATAGATAATCCCTGTTCAATACAATGGTGTTTTATCAATTATCTGCAATGTAACCTGTGCCTTTTCTCCTTTTTCCAGCTTTAATGGCTACCCCCATGGCTACACAGCAATACGTGTATATAAAAATATACTATAGTTGTGTTTCTGAAGCAAACACGCATCTTTTACCAGTGCAGAGCAACAGTATTTAACAGTATTTTAACTACTCTATATTGCAGATTTTGGTGTTACTGTTTCTGAGTTGGAGACCATAAAATAAGGAGATGGAGTCAGAGACAAAGAATTTCTGTATCAACTCTTCTAGTAGGGCCAACAAGCATTTATTCTTGTATCCCTTCTCATACATTAATCTAAAGATTAGATCAGCTTTCAAAATTAAATATAAAAACATCTGTTTGCTCTTTTGAGAAATGGATTTCAGTGTAGAATTCTGCTGGACTAGCACCATTATCTGATGAATTTTTGGGAAAAAAAAATTTTTTTCCATGACAGTATCCCTTTAACCTTGTATCTGGATATTTGCTAAAAAGGTATTCACCTTCCATACGTTCATCTACAGAACCTGCCATTAAAGTGGCTATTTTATACTATTTTATTGTTGAGTCTCCTTATATATTAAAGTGTTTCTAACCCCAGTTCTCTTTTGTAAATAATCTCAACATAACCAGTTATGTCTGTAATGTTAACAAGTATAGATGTGGGACCTGTTACTTTTACAGAATGCTTGGGACCTGGAGTTTTCTGGATAAGGGATCTTTCAGTAATTTGCATCACCATACCTTAAATCTGCTAAACAAAATTAGAACACTAAATAAACCTGGTTGTTCTGCCACCAATAAGGATTAATTATGTCTCAAATACTGTCAAGTACTGTTTTATTTTTACAAAGGAAGTAATTAAAAAAATGGATTATTTTATTAATATGGAGTCTATCGAAGATGACCTTCCCATAATTTGGAGCTTTTTGTATAATGGATACCATACCTGTACAATAACATTTTTTTTTTGCACACTGAGACCACATTGGTCAACAATCTGATAATCTGAGCAAATCACCTAGTAATCATCATATATTGTTGTGGACCACTTTCTGAATTAGAGATATACAATCTGTATGGTGTAGTGGAACCTCAAAAGCAAGATTGGGGTTACTGTGGAAACAGGTCCATGAAAAGTTTCAGGTTCAGATAAGAAAATAAAAACAAATATTAATCTTATTTCTGTAGGGACCCGAAGGATTAAATGTGTCCCTAGTTTGCATATCCCCTGCTATTGGCCCGTAGGCACTGGGACCACATCCTGCCTCAAACTGGTATCCTGCTCGGAAAGGAGTGGCAGCTTCCTCTTTGCCTTCCACCTGAGGACAGGGTGGATGTGTGCAATGAGCCTGGGCATGGGTCCAGTAAATTTGGGGACCAGGCAACCCCGTGAATGAGGTTTAGCTATTGTAGGACAGACTTGTAATAGTCTCTCTAGGAGAGAATGGTAGAAAGGGTAAAGAGAAAGAGCAGCTGAAGCTCCAACAAGGATTTGCAGCAGTGAGTATCTTCCCAGAGACTTTTTAAAGGCCTGAGTGCAGGGACCTCAGTGAAGAGGGTCTGTAGGGTAGAGGCTGCTTCCTGACAACTTCCTGGAGGCAGTGGTTGTACTGAGTTATTGCAAATACCTAATGGAGTTTTTTCTTCAGCTGTGTTACCGATTACCTGATTTGACGGTGTGTCATGTACCAAACCTCATCTGTGTACGTGAGTAAACCTGGGGATATTGTCTTCTGACTTTTTTGTTTGCATCATAAGACAGTTTTGTTTGCATCATAAGAACCGCCTGGTACACGTTTCTTTTTTTGTGTACAGCAGCTTGTGTTTAGTAGTCCCACTACACCTTAAAGTGAGAGCTTCCACCTGGCAAAGCCAATGGGTAGCATCGGGCTGCCAATGAGGTGGAAATCAGCAATTCTTGTTTGTTTTTAAGTCCAATCAGATACATTTTCCAGGCTTTTGTTTTGCAGGTGCAGCGATAATATCCACAAGGTTAAAATAAATAAAGAGACAAATTCATTCAAACAGCTCAGAGAAACTCAGGATAGAGACAGCTGGTTGGGTGGTATTTTAATAGCCTATGGATAATTGCTTTTTAAAGATTAGTTTCTATGCAACAGAATTTCTTGTGACTGAAAAGCTGCATTTTAATCAACAAATCAAGGTAACAGCATGTTTGGCTGCCAGCTAAAACATTAAGCTGTTGGAACAGTATAAAAATGGAAATTATTTAAATTTATAATGTCAATAAGTGGAACAGCCAACAAACTTTCAGATCACTTTTCTTTAAAGGAACAGTAACACCAAAAAATGTAAGTGTTTTAAAGTAAAGAAAATATCAGGTAGTGTTGCCCTGCACGGTTAAAACTGATCTGTTTGCTTCAGAAACACTACTATAGTTCATATAAACAAGCTGCTCTGTAGCAATGGTGGAAATTGAAAAACAGCTATATGGCACAGGCAGGGCCGCCATCAGGGGGGGACAGGGGGGGGGAGCTGAAGGGGGGCCCGGCAGCGAGCGCTCACCTCCCGCTGAAGTCCTGCGCAGAATGCCGAAGTGCCGAACGTTTGCGAAGTCCTGAAGCGCCGAAAATACCCGAAGTCACAAAAGGAGCCGACACATGAAGTCCTGAAGCGCCGAAAATACCCGAAGTCACGAAAGGAGCCGACACATGAAGTCCTGAAGCGCCGAAAATACCCGAAGTCACGAAAGGAGCCGACACATGAAGTCCTAAAGCACCGAAAATACCCGAAGTCACTAAAACAGCTATAACTGAAGTCCTGAAGCCTCGAGTTCAATTCTACTGACACCAATGTGGATTTTTATTTTAATCCTCTGGCCACCAATATTTATTTTAATACTCTTTAGGCCCCTGCACTAATTTTTTTTTTTTAATATTTTTTTGGGCCCCAATTTTTTTTTTTACTTGTCGGGGGCCCTGACCACCAATTTTTTAAAACACTTTTTTTAAATGGGGGGGCCTGCCAAATTTTTTTTAACTTATAAGGGTTCCTTGGGTGGGGTTACGTTTTTTTTTTTTGCTCAAGGTAAGTTTTATTGATGGAAAAGAACACAACAATATCACTGTCATTTGTTACATCATTTTTACATGTTTTTCTGTACGTTATACATAGGGTATATAAAAAAGAGAATGCTCTACTCAGAGACTTTATGACATTTATACAATGATAATAGGTAACAGTTGAATGGATACTCTAGTATTGTAAAGTTTGTTTTATAGTTATCTTTATAGTATAGAGTCCAGCCATTCCTGCCATCCCTCCCACCATTCATTCAGTTGACCTTTTCTAGTAAGTATGATTTTTTCCATTGTACTGACTGCTGTAACTGTCTGTTTCCAATCCTTTATGGATGGGGGGGAACTGGCTTTCCAGTTTCTTGTAATTAGTTTTCTTGCTTGGAAGAGAGCCTTCATTACTAAGGATCTGTATTTTGGGGGTATCGTTTCCTTTGTACCAATATGCAGTATACAAAACTCTGGAGTTTCTGGAATAGCTGTTTTTGTAAGGTTGGTGAGATGGTATAGTATCTCCGCCCAGTATGCCCTAAGACTAGGGCACATCCAAACTGTATGTAACAATGTAGCGGGTGCAACTCCGCACCTGAGACAAGATGGGTCTACATTAGGGTACAGTTTATGTAGTTTTTCTCTTGTATAGTATGCCCTGTGTATCATGTATAGATGTAAGATTCTGTCTTTGTAGCTACTAGAGATATATGCTGGGGCTACTAATGCCTCTTTCCATTGATGGTCCGTGATATAGTGTAGGTCTCTTTCCCATCCCTCTTTACTTTGGAGAGGATTCAAAAGAGCTGTGGACTTGGCTAGATATTTATATATCTTGGATAGTATACCTTTTTGTGGGGATTTTAGCACAAGTTCTATTATGGGTGAGGGTGTAATTACAATTGGTTTCAGTTTATTTTGTCTTTTCAGAGCAGTGACAACTTGGAAGTAATACAGCCACTGTGTGTTTGGTATTTGATATTGTGACTTTAGTACAGCAAATTCTCTGGGTGCATTGGAATCCCAAATGTCCTCTATACTGTTAATACCTTTTACTATCCAATCTTTGGGGGGGGTTATGTTTTTCAGGCTAGGAAAGGTTTTGTTATCCCACAAGGGAGTTTGTGGGATGCAGTGCTCATATTTCAATACTGCATGGGCAGCATTTATTGCTTGGGCTAACACCGATTGAATAGGGTTATTTTTAGTTTGGCTACTCAATTGTAGCAGAGACCATGGGAAATAATTGGCCCCTGAAGTTGCCTTCCACAGATTGTATAGGGGAGGGTGCATTTCTGGGTGTATTAATACCTTAAAATGAGTAGTTTGAGCTGCCAAATAGTAGTGGTGCATATTTGGGAGTGCGAGACCTCCCTCTCCCTGTGGTCTCATCAATTTTTGGAGGCTTATTCGTGACCTGGATTTCCCCCATATGAATTTCCGTAGTACCGCGTCTATCTTGTCAAAACATTTTTTTGGGATCCAAATTGGTGAGTGCCATAGTGGATATAAGAGTTTGGGCATAACAGTCATCTTTATGAGCTGTATCCTTCCCACCGGACCCAGTGGCAGACGTCCCCACACTACCATTCTCTCCTGCAGCCACTCAATCTGTTTTTCTATATTTAGCCTGTAGTAGTTGTCCAAATGTTTGCTAATTACCAGCCCCAAGTAAGTGAACTGGTTAACTCGCTGTAGTGCACATGGGGGTTCTGGTTGTCCCATCACTGGGGGGTCTATGTCGTATAAAACTGACTTTCCTGGGCTAGTCTGTAACCCGGATAGTTCACCAAATTTTTTGGTTATTTTAAGGAGGTGGGAAAGCGAGGCGCCCCTGTCCCCTAGGTAAATAAGAGTGTCATCAGCATACAGTTGGAGTTTCTCTTCTACTTCCCCTAGCTTAAAACCCACTATATTTGGGTTTTGCCTTATAGCTTGGGCAAAGGGTTCTATTGCCAATGCAAACAACAGTGGGGACAGGGGGCAACCTTGTCTCGTTCCTCTCATCAAGAGGAATTCTGTGGACAGGGAGGAGTTGACTCTCAGGCTAGCCCTCGGGGCTGCATACAGCAATTTAACTAGGCTTTGGAAATAAGGTCCAATTCCAAAATGTGACAATGCGTTCCAGAGATATGGCCACTCTACTGTATCAAAAGCTTTCATTATGTCTAAAGATGCTATGGCTCTCTGGCCCACATTGTCATGTCTAGCTGTTAGATTCAAGAAGAGGCGCCTGGTGTTAAGGGCCACAGTCTTCCCAGGAATAAACCCCGTTTGATCAGGGTTTATTAACAAGTTGATAATTTTGTTGAGTCTCATGGCCAGAATTTTTGCGAGAATTTTAACGTCTGCAGTTAGCAACGATATAGGCCTGTACGATTCGCATAGAAGTGGGTCCTTCCCAGGTTTTTCCAGGAGAGCTATTACTGCTTCATACATAGAACCTGGCAAGGAGCCACTTTCAAGTGCTGCTCTAAACATCCGAAGTAGGTAGGGGGTTATGGTAGTGACGTGCCTTTTGTAAAGCTCAATGGGGAGACCATCAGCCCCGGGAGCCTTTCCATTCGGGAATGATTCTATAGCTTCAATTATCTCCTCTTCTGTGATATCACTATCCAAAAAGTCTCTATATTGCGAGTCTAGCTTGGGCAACTCTAACTCTCCCAGGAATTCCTCTATAGCTGATATTGGTTGTGTCAGTTTGGAGGAATATAAATTGGTATAAAATTGTACTAGTAATTGTTTGACTTTCTCTGGGTCAGTCACAGTATTACCTTCTGCGTTTTTGAGGGCAGCAATTGTTGGGGGAGTAGAATGCTTCTTAGCTAGGTGAGCCAGCATTTTACCTGCTTTCTCACCCTGCTCATACACTCGGGTTTTTGTAAACAGCAGGTTTACCTGCGCTTTTTGATTCATATATTGAGAGTATTCTACCTGTGTGGACTGCAGGGCCGATAGGTTTTCTTTTATAGGGCACTGCACTGCCCGTTGTTCTGCCTCCTGAACCACATCCTCCAGACTCTTTTGTTGTTGGAGCGCCTGCCTTTTATATGCTGTTATCTCAGCCCCCAGTTGCCCCCTGAGGTACGCCTTAAAGGAATCCCACACAATTAATGCATCAGCCGTATTCTCATTATTACTAAAGAATTCTCTAATAGTAGCATCAACAGTTTCCTTATTATCAAGAATATTCAACCAGATTGGATTTAGAGACCACCTTGTTTTTTGCACCTTATTATTAAGTTTTAGCATTATCTCTAGTGGTGCGTGATCAGAAATCCCTCGAGGTAGATATTGAGCACTAGTGATAAGTGGTATAGTGGGATAGTCAGTTATGGCGTAATCAATTCTAGATAACGAGGTATGTGACTTTGAGTAACAGGAGAATTGTTTTGTGGTGGGGTATCTGTATCTCCATGCTTCTAGGAGGCCCATGCCATCCAACATTTGCTGGAGATCATTCGGCTTGGGTCTACCAATGACACCGGGTCTATACAGTTTATCTAATGATGCATCTAATAAGGCATTATAATCTCCCATGGCAATAACCTTTGAGTGTGGGAACTGAGCCAGGAACTGAGTCAACTGCAGCAAAATTTCTCTATCATATGGGGGAGGGATATATATACATGCTATGATAAATTCCACATTTGCTAGTTTACAATGGATAAATACATATCTCCCCTTTATATCAGCCTTAATACAGTCCAATGCAAAGGGCACTGATTTATGGATCAGAACAGATACCCCTGATGAGTGATTTGAGTGGGTTGAGTGATAAGCCCACCCCACCCACGGCTTCTTTAGAGCCATGATTTTACTGCCTGTTAAGTGGGTCTCTTGGAGAAGAGCGATCTGTACCTTTTTTTGCTTTAGGTAATCCATAACTAGACGCCTTTTTATGGGGCAGTTAAGGCCTCTAACATTCCAGCTGATTACTCGAACCTCCATTGTCTATTTTCTTTTGCATGTCTATAACATCCATAACAAAGACAGTATACATTGTATTTGCACTTGAGCATTATCCAAAATACAGTTATTATAGGAAAAAATAACATTTGTTCCCCAACTTTCCCTCCCTTTCTACCCCTATCCCAACTGGGGGCAGAATATTTCCCTGAAATAAACATTATTTAACTTTGCGGTTGTGGCACCTTTAACTTGGTCCTGTTACAGACCGTGAACAGGTAGTTGTTGAAAACCGGGGTCTGCTTTGCTTCTCTCCTGGGCCCTGTGAGTCTGGCATTTTTTATCATATAAAAGCAAATACCACTATTGTTCAGTCCTTATTACAGTGTCCAGATTCATTAATCGTTGAGGGGTCTGTGTCAGTCCCGATTCCCTCTTAGCCCGGGTGATTAGCAGAAACGAGCAACTTATATTAAAGTGGGGATATAACACTTGCCTGATTATGGCGGAGACATTTTCAGCCACTATTGTCTCGGTTCAGGTATGTTTTTAGAGTCAAGCCATTCACTTGCCTCTTGCGGAGAAGTAAAAAACTGTACGATACCATTAGCAGTTATCCGAAGACGTGCTGGGAACATCATTGCATAGGGTATACTTGCTTCTCTGAGCCTTTTCTTTACCACGAGAAACTTAGCCCTTTGCTTCTGGATCTCCGCTGAGTAATCTGCGTAGATTGAGATAGACGCCGCTTGGTATTGGAGCACCCCCTTGGTCCGCGCCATCGTGAGGATTGTGTCCCGGTCACGAGCATTGAGGAGCCTGGCGATGAGAGGCCTAGGTGGGGCCCCTGGCGGGGCAGGCCTTGTGGGGATTCGATGCGCCCGTTCCACAGCGAACGCCTGGGAGAGCTTGGCACGCCCGAATATCTCTATCAGCCACGTCTCCACAAAGGTTTCAGGTTTGTCCCCCTCTGCCTTCTCCGGTAACCCTACCAGCCGGATGTTATTCCGCCGAAGACGATTTTCCAGATCGTCAGATTTAGCAATGGCGTGTGTTGTTTGCTTTTGCAATTCTTGCAGCTTACTTGGTATTGGACCGCAGGCATCCTCCAACTCACTAACCCGCTGCTCCACAGCTGTAGTTCGTTCTCGAAGCTTCTGGAAATCATGCTTAATAATAGATAAGTCCTGTTTGATCTCATCCGTTTTTGTGCTGATGAGAGCTGTACAAGTTTCTTTAGATGCTTTAATCTCACACAGGATATCGTTTAGTGTGGGTTCCGAAGCTTGTTCTGGCTGGGCGGGAGATGCAGGAGCACTTGCTAGGGTATCTGCGCCATCTTGTTTTTCTTCGCGCGCATACTTCTCCAGCTTGCCGGCTGCCAGGGAAGCTCTTTTCTGTGCTCGATTCTGCCCCATAAGTACTCTTTGGGGTAGAGGGTAACCGAACTGTTCTTCTGCGGCCGTTTTTGGTTGGTAAAGCTTGTTTTTTTCCAGGATTGTTTAGGCCCAGGTAGGAGAGCTAGCAAACGTGCGACTGCTCACATGTAGCTTCAGGCCACGCCCCTCGGGGGGGTTACGTTTTTAGCGCTGATGTCTGTGTGGTCTTTTAACTTTGATGTGGAGTGGGCAGGGATTGGGGCGGGGCTTGGGTGCTAGGGTGGGCGGGGCCTTGAAAATTTTGCTGTACGGGGCCCCGTGATTTCTAATGGCAGCCCTGGGCACAGGATAACTAATGGATAACAGACAGCATTATGTTCTACAGAACAGATAACATTATGTTCTACAGAGCTTATCTGTTTTGTAACTTGAGCCTTTTCTCCTTTGAATGGCTGCCCCCATGGCTACACAGCAGCTTATTTATATAAACAATAGTAGTGGTTCTGAAGCAAACACAGCCGTTTTACCAGTGCAGGGCAACACTGCATTATATTTTTATTACTTTAAAACAATTACATTTTTTGATGTTACTGGTCCTTTAAAGAAAGAATGAACATAACTACGCTTTTTTTTTAATTGTTCTTTCAGTTTTGATTAGACAGACCCCGCCCCATATCACCCTGACGTTTCCTAGTATTAGTCACCAGATATGGTAAAAAAAAATCTTTGTGGCAAGGACTTATTTTGTCATCCAGTTTCCATGACATATTCCTTTATAATATGCTCGTTGCTTTTAGCTGTCAGTGCTTTGTGGAAAAAGACCAGATTAAAAACCCTCTAAAGAAATGTTCATTATTCCAATGAATGTGGTAAGTATGTAATGTTTTCGAAGGTCAATAGCAAAACCTACTCTCAGCTTCTCAACATGTTCTATTGCCAAGGTTATTCTGACTTTTGTCTGCAGCATACAATTGCCTTTCTAGTGAATATCTGGCTGCCTTCTCTTTTCTCCTGTGTCCTCTCCAATAATAAAATGTTCTTTACTAGACAATTCTCAATTAATACCAATGTTCAACATAGCATTTGTATATTGTCACAATCTATGGCACAATAAGGAAACTAACCATTGATAAACGTTCCTTGCACATAAACAAACAAAAGGACTGTAAGGTGACTGCACTTAGATATCTGAACAAAGAGTCCCTTTGGTTTAGCATCAGCATTTACACAACACTTTGGTGATGTCCAGGACCTTATCTTATCTGGCTTCCTCCAGAGGGCAAACCCTCTCCTGGAGACATCTTGTACTTTAATGAGTTTGGACCAGGGACATAATGATGGACAGAGCAAGCTCTGTAATTCTGGGGGGTTTGGTGGGGTATTGACTTACAAGAAGCTTCAGTGTATTTATGACAATGTCTTATTCCAAAAGTTTAGGTGGCTGTAAAATTCTTCTATTGGTTCCCAACTACTTTGAATTGATGCCGCTAAACTGCAAGAATTTTGCATATTGATTGTATTTCTTTGATTTGGTTGACCTCTTGTGCACTTTTGCCAATTGATCTATCTATACTTGATCAGAGATATCAGATATGTGAAGGCCCCTAGGTTTTTATCCGTCTCCCAGTTCCTCTAGTGGGTGACTCAAGACACATCAAAAACCATCCTCTCTTCCATAGCTTAAAACTGGATCTACCTACAGTTGCCATTTGCCAAATGTTATATTAAAGGAAAACTGCACCCTTGAACATTGCAGGTTTCTATAAAAATATATCAAAAAAAAAATATAACATAAAACAGCCAATATGTAAAACAATGCTTACTATAAATAATGCTTTCCACGTCAAATATAATTTTTTACTGACATTTTAAAGGGGAACTTTTATAAAAAATAATATTTTTATATAAGCTTCATCATACTGAAATAAGAAACTTTCTAAATACAATCAATTAAAAGTTCTGTACCGTGAAATAATCAAGTTTATCTTCAGTATTCCGCTCTCAGCATCTGTTTCTCTTCATTTTGCCTTCATGTAGGAGTTGGGTGTCATTGATAGTCAGATCCAATATATCTTATAAGGGGCTTCCTTTCCTAGCAGATGTATTAGAGCTCATTAACTCAAACTGATTCCAGTAAAAGCAAAATCTAACAAAATAACTGTCTTTTGCACAAATTCTGCATGTAGAGAGACATGATGTCTGGTGGTTTTAATAGAGTGAGCTCTAATACATCTTCTAGGCAAAATGAGCCCCCCTATAAGATATATTGGATTTAAAGGAGAAGGAAAGGTTAAAACGAAGTAAGCTTTATCAGAAAGGTCCATCTAAACATATCAGTAAACCCTCACAGTAATGCTGCTCTGAGTCCTCAAACGAAACACTGCATGTCTTTCCTTCTATTGTGTACACATGGGCTTCTGTATTCAAACTTCTTGTATTCAGCTTACATGAGCATGCTTAGTTTGCTCCTCTTCGACCCTTTCTCTGTTGTAATCTTAGCCCAGATATAAGTGAGCAGGGAGAGACGTAGGCAGGAAGTGATGTCCTAAACAAACAGAGAGCTTCTGGAGCTTTTTACTCAGGTATGGTAAAGCATTCTACAGAATAAATATAGCATTTTAGCTTGCACTATTGCAGCTAACCTATTGCCAATAAAATGCCTCTGTAGCTTTCCTTCTCCTTTAACTGTCATTCAAAGTCAGACTTCCAACTCCTGAGGCAGATGCTGAGAGTGGGATAGTGATGAGTAACTTGTATTTTTCAGAAAGGGTTCAGAATTTTTTATTGGTTATATTTAGAAAACTTCTTATTTTAGTAAAGCTTATATACAATTAAAATTTTCACAATAATTCCCCTTTCAGTACTTTAAGTTGTTTTTTAGTCTAGCTTGTTAGGTTATGTTGTGCTATTATGCTATGTTGTTATGTGTTTAACGTTCTTGTTTATCCTGCTCAAACTTAAGAACAAGCTGAACTATCAGAACATACCTATATGTAGAAAAAAATTATAAAGATAATGAAACTAAGACACAATTTTGAAGTTTAATTCCTAAATCAAGGTAATTTGCTATGCCCTTGACTATTCTATAGCACGTTTAAGTTGGCTATTTTGTGGCTCAAAAAGATCATAGTGAATTCTGCACCTTTCATAACTTTCTCTGATAAACAAAAAAAAAAAGTCTTCCACAAAATGCGTATCATGTTTTCCAGGCAATACTGTCAGGCTGAACCTGCAGAGGAAACAAAGTTATTGATCACAAACCCTTATTCTGATGGTAAACCGTTGACAGGTCGAGCAGCAATTTCAGTGACTTCTAAAAATAATTACTGCTCAATACAGCTTAATTCTAAATGTGGCATGTACTCTTCATCACGCATTAGACGATAAATAGCGAGATTTTAGTTTTTTAAAACCGTTCAGGTAGAAAAGAAATAACTCAAAACTGATTGCATTTCTTTCTTCTTAATCTCGGAAAGGCCAAGCTCAGAGACCCTGAGCGAATATTAAAAAGCAAAGGAGTGCGTGCAGAAACCTCTCAGGACTGTAAGAACAAGCTGTTGACATGGGCCCCCAGATATTATGATGGGCCCTGCAGAGCACAAATTGGAGGCATGGGGTGTGTAAAAAAAGCTCAGGAACCAGAAACAAGTGTGGTAACACTGTACCCCTAGCAGGAGTACTACTCATGGAATGGGACTCTGATGGCTGAGGAACTTTTAGAATCCAACTCTGGATTTGTTGTGGGACAGACCAAAATGTCTTTAATGATATTTAACACTGGCATCATTGAATAGCCATTCACACGTTACTGAGCCACACTTACCTCTCTGACGTCTTTAACAGCCACTGAAACTGATGCCAAGATTGTTTTTGCAGAGCTGCCCACACAGGGAATGTCACAGGTTGGCTCAACCCTTTAGACATATAACCCTAATTTGGTTACTGTCTCTTTAAATAGCAACTTACCCTTGGCAAGTCATGGGCCCTGAGTTGCGTTTGCATATGAAAAGTACTGGGAACTGGGAATTACAGCACAGGCCTCCACCTCGGGAACACTGAGGAGCACACCTCAGGGGGATTCCACTAGGAATAATAAAACACACACAGTTTGCGAATGAAACAAATATAAACTTTATTTAGACTGTAGTAAAACTTGGGCAAACTAATACACCATGCACTCCTCCACTAGGGTCACATGGGACACTACCTTAATCACTATTAGGTACTTAACTGTTGCTCCAACACAGTCCTTTTTAAAGCGATTCTGACCTCTATTAAAGTTTTTTTTTAACCTGTCAGTGTTTTTTTCATGCTTTTACTAGGTTTCCTGTGGGGGGAAATTGAAATCGATTAGTATATTACCTGTTTGAGCGCATCGACGTTCCTTCACTGAGGTTGCCATTTTGTGATCTTCTCTTCCATGCTTTGCCAAATGCCTCTGGGAAAAAGAAACTGCATCAGCCAATCCAAAATGTCCAGTGAGTGGAGCTTTTCTGCCCTTTCAGCTTCATGCGCATGTGACATCATTTCACATTGCACATTATCTCATGACATTTCCAGCTGAGTAATACTGAGTAATAGCTCAATGGATTAATGCTCCATTATTTGTTACCAAAAAGTTGGTGGATCTCACCGTAGAAGGCTTTGAGGTTTATAAACATAATAGGCAACAAAGTGATCTGCAATCACCCCTTCCAATTTAAGTCTGAGCTTACATTTTTAGATAGATATGTTCGGGGCAGCAGTTTCTTATTTTTAATTGGTTGTGGATTGGTTTTTTTTGTGCCTAGGGTAAAATATTTACTTTATAACAACTCAGGAGGGACTAAAAGGACTTTTCTCACAGGAGCCTTGTTGCTTCCCCTCAGGAGATTGTGGCTGAAACAATCTCTTTCTCCTTTATTAGAGTGTAGCTTCAGAAATAATATAGCGCTTTAAAAAAAAAAAATGTGTGCAGATTCAAACCAATGACCAAAACCAAAGAGCACCTTATGAAAAATCTGTTAATTCTGGCATTCAAGTTTTCTGAACATTTGTACTACGCAACACATTCTCCTCACAGGCACATCTTTATTAGAGCTTTCACTTGAGAAAATTTGTTCTAGGTAAAAGCTACAACCAGTGCATTCTTTTATGTAATTATTTAGCCTATTAATAGCGACTTGTACATTTGTTCAAGATGCCTGTACAAGGTACAAGTTTTATTTAGTATGTGTAGTGACTTTTAGGCATTATAGTAGAATATGTGAGGGTCACATGGGTGGTCACATGGGCAGGTCACATGAGTTCATCACACAAGCTCAAAGTAAGGGAAAGTGAAAGACAAACCCCCACCCCCTTTTGATGTCATTCAGCCTCACTGATGACAGGCAGCTGTAGAGAGAAACTGTAGGGCTTGGCAAAATAGTCGGGAGCAGAACTTAATAAAGCATATACAGAGCAAAAGAAAACTAAGAGGAGAAAATAGTCAGCATGACATATTGGTAGGTTTAGATGAAGAATAATTTTATAAAATAAAAAAAAACTGTCAGCTTCTCTTTAAAATCAAAGTCCCAATCCTCTGGATGGGGTTAATAACCACACAGTTGAAATGGAATGTCCCATCCCCAGAGCTCTTATCCCCCAGGTAGCGCTACCATTTCCCAAAAGTACCTCTCCCTTTGGAATTTAGCAGCAGCTCCCACGTAGCAGTTAAATACACAAGACCTGTCTTCACTTTGTAGCCCCTATGGTGTTTATACAAATGGCCTGCAGGTGGCACTGTGCATACACAGGACTTTCTGTA
>CM044432.1:167060255-167072122 GCA_024363595.1 Xenopus borealis
AAATACTTTGCAAAAGATACGCTTGGTGCACCTGCCCTGAGGCTGGTCAGTTACTTAAAGCATCCAATCTCTGTGCTTGGTTGCTTGCCAGTGACTGTACAATTTAAATCAAATACTGCATAATGTGACTTTTACACTGTGAATAAAGGTACTGCTATACTTGGAAGGGATCTCTTAGTTGATGGTCTTATTACTACAACACCAGTGCCTGCCACACAGCCTGTGTCTAAAATTTCACCACAAAGCAACACATCACTGGGCTGTGCAAAGAACTTTGTAAACAAAGTTAAGTTGATATCAGATATAAAGTCAGTACATAGCTACAGAGCAACGTGCCATAAAACAACCCAAGCATCTCCAGCTGAATTATTACTTGGCAGACAGATGTGCACTAAGTTACATGTCGCAGATGTCAAACTTCCACCAAAGACTATTCCTAAAAAATCATCTACTACTGACATTGTGAAACGTCACCAAGACAAATGTAAAGCTTATACTGATAGAAAACGTAGTGTAAGAGAAATGCACTTTCAGCCTGGATCTTTAGTCAAAATTAAGAAACCAGGAATACTGAAACAAGGACATTCTAAATTTACTACACCACTTGAAGTGAGATGCCAGCGAGCACCATACACATATGAACTGTCTGATGGACGCATATGGAATGCAAGTCATCTTGCTCCTGCTAGATATGACTTTGGAGATGCTCCATTTGACGAAGGACATTTTCCTACTCCTAATTCCAACCACAATAGGCCTGAAGAAAGTGAACCTATAAGGCATACTGAGAGAATCAGGAAACTACCTGCATGGACCAAGGACTATGTCATGTGAAGCATATATATATTGCTTTAAGATACATACAGTTTAATTGTTGCTGTTTATATATTTGTCCAAATGCTTTCCTACTATAGGGGGAATATGCAGTGTTTATACAAATGGCCTGCAGGTGGCACCGTGCATACACAGGACTTTCTGTACAGCTTGAAAGTGAAAGTAAGACTTACTGCTGTTATGTAATGGCTGCATGAACCTGCTAATAAAGCATTGTTATACCCTCCTCATCTTTGGCTACTAAACACAACAGCCCCATGCTTGTATCCTTGCCAGTATCCTCCCTTGGGTGGCTCACTCACCAGGGTGCTCTCAGAGGCAGTCACACTGGAGATTACAGACAGCTCTGCAGCAGGATCAATCTCAACAGTGGCACCTTTCTCCTTCTGAGTTTCTAGCAGCTTGGCAGGGGACATTGGCTCAATCTGTAACTCCACAGATTCTACAGATTCAACAGCTTCTCTGTACTTGACAGTCTTACAGCTACTTGGGTACTCATGCAGGCTCTGTTCAGCTCTCAAGGCGACCCCGTAGATTTGGCTCCAAATTTAGGCACACCCTCTCTCCCAAGGATGCACTGGGGTGCCCAGCCAATCGGATCACTCTCCAGCCTGTAACTGGGTCACTGGGTCACTGTTCCCTGAGACCCTAACATCCTTACCTGGAGACCTACCCTTACCCAGGCCCAGTCCTTTAGCTCTATCGGGGGTATCAGAGGTTTCAGGGACTACCTTCATGCCAACAGGGTTCTCCACAGTAGTCTTTTTTCAACTCAACACCTTATCCTCTTCAGGGGAGTCACTCTCACAAATGGAAGGCTCATAATAAGACTTCTGTACTATAGAATTATTGTCTTACAACTCTGGGCCTGATGACCCATTACTTGTCACTTGTAACATCTCGCATAGAATCTTCTACACCTGTGGTGTATGTTACACAGTGCAGATTGGGTTTCACCTTCATCAGAAACTGGACAGTTTAGCTGGATGTGACCAAGTTTGCAACACAGGTAACACTTAGGAGCTTTCTTAGTCTCAGCTGGGGGTTTGGCTCTCTCAGACAGTTGAGCTTTTAACTCCTTCAACTTTGCAAAGTTTTTTCTTCTCTTCCAACAGTTTAGCATCAGCAGGGGATTTCTCTGTATGCCCTGAAGTAGAACTTCATTTGGCCCTCACATAGGCATCCGCCTCCTCTCGAAGAACTCTCTCCATCAGAGCAACATACCCAGGGGGTACCTTATCCTTGTAGTTTGTTCTAATTGTCACGGCAACAGGGTCCCTCTTTTCAATTGGCAAATTCTCAGAGAATCCATTTCATCGTCTGTAATTGCACCTTGGCTCACTAGCAGTCTCAGGCCTTGTTCTAGCTGCACAAGATAAACAGACAACTCTTCCTTCTCTTTCTGGAAGGTAGAGTGGAAGCGATAGAGCATCTCTGTAGCACTCTTTACAGGGCCAAACGTCACCTCCAGGACTTCAATCAAATCACCTGTAGAAAATCAAATCAGTAAACTACGGTTCCAACTATTGGGCCAAATAATTACAAGCTACAATATTATGCATGCACAACTGTAGTGTACTTATGAAATTCAATAAAATATCACTTACCACAGAACAATTTCATGGACATTAAAGGGTATTAATGGAGAGGCTACACGTTTTCATGCAAAAGTGGAGTTACAAGTTTTCATGCAAAAGTTGTAGGTATGAGATTCGTTATCTAGAAATCTCAAAGTTACAGTAAGGCGTACAGACCCTCAACCATTTACTTGTACATCCTGGCACTTGTCTTTTTTGTTTTGTTTTGCATGCGCCTGTATATGATGAAAAAAGCACACATTGATTTTAGATAAAAAATATAGATAACTCATAACCATCATATAAAAATCTACTGCCACCCAAAATATTAGGACAACATCACACAACCCACACACAGGACTTATAGATATAGATTTAGAACAGGAATTGCTTTTCAGTGAAAAGAGAAAAACAGAAAGAATGGGAAAAATATTTGTCCTTCACACAATGTTCAACACGTGCATTTTTCATCAACCGACTCAGGCTCTGCAGTTATGACTTTTACAATATTCACACCAAGGACAGCCTTTGTGGTGTAGCAAAGAAGCACATATACATAAACATTCAATCAATAAGTGTTTTGCAGTACGTAACATCACCTTCAGTTGTGTTAGGCAAGTAGATACTGAGGAAATTATTCATCTACAGTAATGTGAAGAAGCAGTTACTGCTAGATGGAATGGGCTTATACTGTCATCTCTTACTTTATACTGATAAAATCAATAAATCCCTTATTGGGTTGCAGCTTATCGCCTGGGTGCAAAGACAAACAAAACTAAATGTAAGCTGGAATAGAGTCTCGCACTCACAGGACTTAAAAATGAAAAAACACTTTATTGTGTCACAAAAAACACTGACAGATTGCTGACCAAAACGTCAGTGTTTTTTGTGACACAATAAAGTGTTTTTTTCCTTTTTTAAGTCCTGTGAGTGCGAGACTCTATTCCAGCTTTTATATATATATATATATATATATATATAGTCAATGGAATGGTCTGGTGGCAGTGAGAGAACCTGTTTTATTGAAAGAACAGGAATCCAGTAAAGCCTGACACACATTGAACACATTTGTAGATCTGTATCATGGCTTGAACAATGGTGTCTGAGGACCTCAGAAAAAGAGTTGTTGATGCCCATAAAGCTTGAAAACGTTACAAGACTCTAAAGAGTTTGGACTCCACCAACAGCAATCAGTGTCGGATTGTGGGCCCTGCTAGCCCAGATCCACATTTGCAAACCCACAGAGCGGCTAGCCAGGGCCCCCCTTCCGACCCCCGGACCCCACAGCTGCTGCGGCACACCGCTGAGTGTGTGAGCACAACACCCCCCATCGTGCAGCCACTCTGCAGAGAGCATGCACTTTTGCACAGGCGCGCACTACATATTTGGCTTCAGGCGTGCACATAAGCGGCAGCACGGCAGAGGGGGTGTTGCTTACGCTCTTAGTGGCATACCGCAGCAGCTGTGGAGTCCGGGGGTTGGAAGGGGGGCCCTGGCTAGCAGCCCCGGACCCTCCAGTCTGACCTTGACAGCAATGGTTTGTGGCAGGGTAGCAAGCAAAAAGCCACTGCTCTCCCCCAAAAACATCGCTGACCATCTATAGTTTCCTAAAGATTATGTGGACACACCAAAAGGATACTGGAAGAATGTTTTGTGGACTGATGAAGCCAAAATAGAACTTTTTTGGCTTAAATGAGGAGCATTACTTTTTGGAGAAAGAAAAACATTGCATTCCAGCATAAGAACCTTATCAAATTTGTGAAACAGGGAGGTGGGAGTGTTCTGTTTTGGCCAGTTTTGCTACATCTGGGCCTGGACAGCTTGCCATCATTGATGAAACAATGACATCTGAACTATACCAGAGAATTCTAAAGGAAAATATCAAGAAATGTCCATTAACTGAATCAAGAGACAGTGGGTCATGCAGCAAGACAACAATCCTAAACACACAAGTAGTCCTACCAAATAATGGTTAAAGAATAATGAAGTGAATGGTCTGGAATGGCCAAGTCAAAGTCCTGACCTTAATCCAACTGAAATGTTGTGGAAAGACATGACGAAAAGGTCATGTGAGGAAACCCAATAGCGTCCAAGAGCTGAAGCAGTTCTTATGAAGGAATGGGCTAAAATTCCTCCAAGTCAATGTGTAGGGTTGATCAACAGTTACCACAAACTTTAAGTTGATGTTATTGCTACACAAGGGGGGGCACACCAAATACTATGAGCATGATTCACTTACTTTTGCCACATGCAGATATGTTATTGGATTTTTTTTTTCAAATACATACATGACCAAATATAATAATTTTTGTTTCACTTGTTTAACTAGGTTTTCATCATATACTATTAGGAAAATTAAATTTTGTTTTAGGTTACATTCATACACAAATATAGAAAAATGTTCACAAACTCTTTCTCGCTGTAAGTTCTAATCAGTAAGTAGGGATCTGGAAGAATTAAATTTTTTTAATGAAGAGTTAGAAATCTAGGTCAGTACATCCCAGGAACCTCTAAGCCTTATCCCCATCTTTAAGCAACAGCAGTTATTGGGACACAAATTTCCTTTAGCTGTACTCTGTTTGAAATATGTGCTATGATACTGGAAATCCATATCTCAGTTCACAGAATGGATAAACAAGGTATACTGATAGAAGGTGTATTAATACAGCAAGGAGCTAACCATTGCTCCATTGCATAATTGAGCTGTGTGAGTGTAAGTAGAGTATGAACAAACAATTCAAGCAAACAAATAAATAAGATCCTTGTTGAAGCTCCCATTTCTTACAGGTGATTGCTCAGGTATCAAATAAATAAAGCACATTGGGGGTCATTTATTTAAAGTTCGCGCAGCGCATAATTGTTTGCAAGTGGTAGTTTTGCCCATGCTTTTTCCTGAACGCTACAATATTGCACTACTGTGCTGTACTGGTTTTTGTGAATTTGCATTGTGAATGAATTTTCGCAAACAACTCGCAAACAAGATGGGTATTTGCGTGAGTACAGGCACTGTGTGAGGTTGTTTTGTGCGAAAATAGCATTAAAAGTAACTTAAATTCGCAATTTGAGAAACAGTTTTGCGAATATTTTCTCCGCCAAAGTTGTGGCGCAGAGTGTTCACAATTTGTGATTTTTGCCATATTTAAAAAGCTCCTATAGACATTCGCAATGTGAAAAATAAATTCGCAAATCTGTTTTGCGAATTTGCACACTCTTATTCAGCTTTATAAATATAACCAGGCGCAGGGCAAATATATTCACTCTGCGAACCAATCTGCCCTGCGCAAAGTTTATAAATGACCCCGATTGACTTTTTAAAATTTATAAAGCAAGATTATCTATTGAAATGATAATCATGATTATAAAAACCCCATGAACCATTGCTCTTTATGGGCTTTATAAATAAAGCTATACATTCTGTAGTAGCACATAACAATGCCTAACAGTGTTATAAATTACAGTACAAGTACAGTATCCTCATTCTCGGTGATTGTGGAGTTTAATTTAGAAACGTGGACAACATCCCAGGCTGCCTCAGAAAGAAACGAGGAGAGCAGATTATTACTTTCCTTCTAAAGGCGTCCATTACACAATCCAGCTCTAACACATCATAAGATCCCATATAAAGAAATATAAAACATATTTAGTTTTTTAGTTATTTCCTACTTATTTATGTTCCTTCTGCCCAATCAAAAAAGCAAAATTAAATCGCTGATGAGCTCCAGAATATCCAGAAGGAGGTCTTCCACACTTCTTCTAAAGTCTGGTGTTGCATCTATAACTAAAAAGCTAAAAAGGAAGGTTCATATTAAGCAACTGTCATTCAATTTAGGAACAGACTTGTCTGAAGTTAATTTACCGGCAGAATTGGCAAAATGTAGTCAGTGCAATATACCATTAGGGAAGGCTTCAGCATGAGCTTGCTTACTTTTTACCTTCGTTGTCTTACCCAGGATATCATCCAGTGGTCCAGCCCCAAGATAACGTCACATAAGGAAAATATGATGTTACTGTCTGTATAAAGTCCTTTGCATCCAATGTTTTGGCCTTTCCACCAGGTCCTGGAAGTATGTCGGCATTAATCAAAACAGGTTTTTTTAACTGTAGCCTTCATAGCTGCCAAGATCTGCAATGATGGCAGGACTGATTCTATACTGAAAGAGAATACATTCAAGCTCAAGAAAAACAATGGAGCCTTTATTTCAAAACAATGTGTTAACATTTTCCAGATCTAAGTTTATAAAGATTGGTCTTCTTTCGATTAATTTGAGAAAGTTTTTGTTATTCGTGTTACCGCTGCAGTGGGCCAAACGCAGAGAACAAAGCACAATGTCCAAAGGATTATAGCAGGCTTAAAGCAATAGACAGAGGAATGAGAAACTGAGAGAATGTTAGATTCCAATGTTATTTGTGCATTGTTGCTTAAAGGAAAACTATACCCCGAAAAAAGGAATACTTGAGCAACAGATAGTTTATATCAAATTAAGTGACATATTAAAGAATTTTACCAAACTGGAATATATATTTAAGTAAATATTGCCCTTTTACATCTCTTGCCTTGAACCACCATTTCATGATGGTCTGTGTGCTGCCTCAGAGATCACCTGACCAGAAATATTTCAACTCTAACTGTAACAGGAAGAAGTGTGGAAGCAAAAGACACAACTCTGTCTGTTAATTGGTTCATGTGACCTAACTTTATAGTTTGTTTGGTATGTTTGTGTGCACCGTTGGATCCTAGGATCCCAGGAGACTGTCCTTATTTTTTTTAAATGGCTATTTTCTATTTATGATTACCCAATGGCACATGCTACTAAAAAAGTGTATTATTATGAAAATGGTTTATTTACATGAAGCAGGGTTTTACATATGAGTTGGTTTATGCAATATCTTTTTATAGAGACCTACATTGTTAGGGGGCTTAGTTTTCCTTTAAATAGAGAGTCAACAATTTAATGTCTATGTGCTTTCTTTAAATGAAAATGCATACTTCCCAAAACTTGAATTTGATCCAAAGGTTGGGCAGGTTTTGGTCACAAAAAGGGTCTGGATCAGGTGAGTCCAGAGGCAGACATTGCTGGGACCTGAGCTTGCCCCTTCACCTTTATCCTGCTGTCCCCTCTCCAAAGGCTGAAACAAAGGCCTAGACCTCCAAAGAGGCCCATATCCGTTGCTCAGCCCCTTAACAATGATTTACTGTAACCTCTTTTTTTTTCCAACTGTCTTTTTCTGTGAAATGAATATATGAAACAAGTGACCTGCCTTGGTCTGCCAATACCAGTACTATTTGCCCAAGCTCAGCATCGCAGATTTGGTACTATCAGGTGAGTAGGACTATGTTTTAGAAAACTGCTTGGGCCAGGGTCTTAATGTGCCACTATCATCTATCATTATTTCTAAAGAGTCTATATATTACACAGCATTGCACCAATAAGATGAACAGTATTCCTCAATACTCAGAATGTGATTAGAATACATTTAACAAGCTTACCTTGCTCAATAGATCTTGGAGTGTAAAATAAAAGTGTAAACATTTTTGTTGTGTAGCTATCAAGCTTTAAATTTTAGTAACGTAAAGACCGTGATGTAACAATTTGAAACTGGTTTTCAATTTTATTCTTAAATTTTTTTTGTATTATTTAAAATTTTTTGTTGTGTAGCTATCAAGCTTTAAATTTTAATTTTAGTAGCGCATAGATAGTGATATTGTAAGACCATTTGAAACAGGTTTTCAGTTTTATTCTTTTATGTTTTTTGTATTAACATTTTTTGTTGTGTAGCTATCAATCTGCAACTGCAAAGTGTATTTTGTGACAAAATATTTAATGAGACTCCAGAGCAGGTGTTGATGCTAACTTTGGCTTAGCCGTGTGATTAATTTTACATTGCAGTGCTAAAAATTTGCAAAAATGCTATAAAACTTTGCTTGCAATTTTTCATTACAATCCCCCTTAAAGGATTAGTACACCTTTAAAATAAGTGAATGTAAAATTGATGAGAGTGCTATTCTAAGCACTTTTGTCATTTACATTCCTTATTTATTTTGTTTCTATTTTAAGATATAAATGATACATGAGCTGTTAATATAAATGAATTTTGTTACAACAGCACCACCCGCTGGTCAGTTTCCAACCAGTCCGACCAATTAGTCAAGGAAGTTGCCAGGAGAAAGAAAGAGGCTGCTCTAATGTTCTTCTGCTTAGAGAAAAAAATTAGAAACCGTTCTCACATTTCTCCTAAGCAGAAGAACATCAGAACAGCCTCTTTCTTTCTCTGACTGGTCAGACTGGTTGGAAACTGACCAGCAGGTGGTGCTGTTGTAACAACATTCATTCATATTAACAGTACATTTATCCCTTAATATCTTGTAATTAAAACAAAATAAATAATAAATATGCATTGCAAAAAAATTTTTCAATCGAATAGGTCCATATTCGAATCAGTTCGGATTTTTAGCACATTCGATTCATAGTTTTTCCCCATAAAAACTTTGAATTTTCATAGTCCACCAATTGACTCCATATGGGTATTCGATAGTCGAAGTAGCCCAAAATGACTTAGAAATTAAAATTTGTAAAATTCGAATTTAATTAGAAAATTCACTTTGTATTCACTGGTATGCATAAGCTTTTGTTGGGATCTTGAGAGTCTAGAACTAGAAAACTGAAGACTACTGAAGTTAAAACACTGGGATCCGAGCCCAGTAACATTCCACTTGACAGGCTATAGAACTGTAACCACTGGCTCTGGGTCTTTTTGCAGCAAAAACTATAACTCTCCATCTGCAGTCATTGAGAAGCCTTCCAGGCACACAGATGACTCTGCTAAGCAGCACAAATGGGCTAAGGTATACAGAATTATACTAATATTTGTTTTATTTGCCAAACTCCACAGACAGTATTTCGGTACAGTCAGTTTGCCCAAAATGCAACATATCGGCTATATCTAATTCTTTTGGGGCTACGAGTTTGGCAGAAGCAGCAGTGGTTTAAAAGTGAAAAAATCCTCCCCTGAATCCTTAAGCGATTGCAAATCCATATAATATTACCCCAAAACAGCACCATAAATCACACAATTTAACAGAAAAAGTAAATAAACAGAAAAAGTTTCATAAATAGCGATGGGCGTATTAGTGGCGTTTTGCTTAGCCAAAATTTTTTTCGAAATTTGTGAAACAGCGAAATATTCACAAAATGGTAAATTTTCGGTGGTTCAATCTGGCGAAGTAGGCATTCGAATGATTTTAAAATTTTGATTCCTTCCATCATCGAATGATCGAATATCTGGTCATTCGAACTATTCGATAATTCGGTATTCGATGATCGAAGAGGCCAAATTTGTATATTTGAATATCCGATTAAATCATACGATCGTAATTCGATCATATTCGATCGAACTATGATCCATTCACGTGAATTTTGTAAATTTGCCCCTTAATGCTTAATTGATTTTAGAGTAGACTTAGGGGCACATTTACTAAGGGTCGGTAAAAAACCCTCGAATTCGACCCTTGAATTTTGGTCGAGTTAATTTGATTGAAAAAAAAAAAAAATCGATCGATTCGAATGATTTTTAAGCTATCGATTGAATTTTTTTTATTCGAGCTTCCCATAGGCTTCTATTGCCCCCCCCCCTCCCCCATAGGCTTCTTTAGCCTGCTCGAATACCATTTGTATGATCGAAGCGTTCAAATCGTACACTTTTTTCGGAGGCTCAAAGGAAATTTCACGATTTTTTCGTGAAATCAAATGATCGGTAGGCGATCGTAATGATAGCCTAAAACTATTCAATAAGCATTCGATATTCGAATGCTTATCGAATTTCGAATAAAGTCATAGGATTTTGGGTGAATAATAGTAAATCTGCCCCTAAATAAACCCAATAGGCTGGTTTTGCTTCCAATAAGGATTAATTATATCTTAGTTGGGATCAAGTACAAACTACTGTTTTATTATTACAATTTAAAAATGTTGACTATTTGGATAAAACAGAGTCTATGGGTGGTGGCATTTCCTTAATTCGGAACTTTCCGGATAGCAGATCTCATACCTGTACTGCACAACTGGAGCAGGGCATGTAGGACAATTGAAACACACATATATAGAATCTTGCTACAATATAGATTATGGTTACCACTACATGCACATATTGTTTCAGTATAGACATTCTCCTGTGCACACTGCTTAGCAACCTCTAATTTAACACTTGTGTTTATATTTATATATAGTGTGCACCGACTTTACCATTAACCCAATATAGATTACCCGCAATACTAAAAACTTGCCTTTCTCATTTTACAGCCATCCTGTAAATGGGTTCAGTCATTTGCAGCACGAGGATGGCTTTTTGGTTGGAGTTGGTAGGTAGCAGTGCAGGGGGAAATATCAGAGGTTAGTGAATCCTTGACCTCATCATCCTCACAGGAAAGTGGATAAATAGACTATCGACTGCGTTTCAGAAATGCAAAGCAATAGTAATTGGTGTAGATTGCATATTCAACTAATCTAAATCGCGGCATTAAAGAGCTGACAGCTTGAAAGCTCATTTTAAAGAGTAATTGAAGAAGAATTGTTAGGCTGTCATGGCTGCTTCAGCCTGTACTAAATCACACGACCCCAGCGCTACCAGGGAAGCAGAATGCTAAGAGCAGCTACACTTGGATGACTCACTTGGCAGCACTGGGATTTGCAGGGGAGGGGATGAACAACTGCATAGGAAAACCGTAATACTGTATAATGCCATTCCTGCTTATTGTCATAATTATTATTATTTCTTATTACACTATTAAAAATCTTATTCAACTTAAATAGGTGACTAGTAAATGCTACCTCATGACTGGTTGCTGCATGCTTTGTGACATGAATTACACTTTTCCCCTTTATCTTCAATGGCACTTAAAGTGGATGTAAAGGCAAAAAAATGTAATCCCATTTTTTTTAATGAAAAAGAAATCTATTTCCAATGGCATTGGATAAAATACCGGCCAGGTGGCAACCCTAGCCCCAACATGGCCACCTGCACCAGGAGTGGGAACTCTGTGTAGCGGCCAAAACACATTTATTCAATTGGTTTCAACCCTCTGGACTACAGGCTAACTATTTAGATGCCCTTTTAAGTTCAGTGGTTCTAAAGTTATTAGCAGATGTAAATGCAGTTGCAAATAGAATCTGTATGCCTGTTTATATGTCTGTAAAGCTGGTTCTGGCTCTTAGATTGTTTCCTCTCCTAGAGTTAGAACCAGAGACAAGAAAGGCACATACAGGAGGTATATGAAAATCCAAATATTTAGGATATTTTCAATAAAAAAATGCAGCCAAACTAGAATCCACAACTGACCATTTTTTTATTATTAAAAAAAGCTTAAAGGGAAACTGTCATGGGAAAACATGTTTTTTTTTTATTTTTTTAAATGCATCAGTTAATAGTGCTGCTCCAATAGACTTCTGCACTGAAATCCAT
>CM044432.1:167075034-167096107 GCA_024363595.1 Xenopus borealis
TTATATATATATATATATATATATATAGTTCTCAGCCTGGCTCAGTATCTTTGTCTTCCTTTGTTTTCCCTAGCTTGTAAAAAAGTGTCACTGACTGGTGGCAGTTTAGGTTATTGGTACGATTTCATTAGATAGGAATAAATAGATCAGCAACGGTTTGAGTGTCCAACAGCTACGCTTTTTGTGTTCCCTAATATTGAATTTACTCAGGATGAATGTGAAATTCATACATAGGATATTATGCATTTGTACCTAACAGGAGATACAATGCAGCAAAATTATAGTTTTTTTTTAAATGATTTCTTCAGCATGTACAGTGTGAGATTAACTTAAATACCCTAATAATGGATTCAATTAAATCCAATATGAGTCCCCACTAAAATAATAATTGTTTTACAAATACAGAAAAAAACTATACCCTTTATTCCTTCCAAAATAAAAAACTACACCTGTAAGCCATAAAAGCAAGTGAAATCAGCCCCCCCCCATCAAATTACAAAAACTATAAACATTGTTATAAAGGAATCAAAAAATGAAAGTGTTTTAAAGTAATAAAATATAATGCAGTGTTGCCCTGCACCATAGTTGGACTGGCCCGGCGGGGCACATGCACGTCAAGCTGTGCGCATGTCACAGTGTGGGGGGGGGGACACGGCATTTGCCTATGCGCACCGAGCCCTGGCGAACGCACACACGTGTAACAGTAAGGAGGCGGTGGGGGGCAGCAGTTCTGGCCCCAGTCTAACCCTGCCCTGATAAAACAGGTGTGTTTGCTTCATAAACGCTAATATTATTTATATAAATAAACTGCTGTGTAGCAATGGGGACAGCCATTCAAAGGAGAAAAGGCTCGGGTTACAAGCTCCGTAGAACATAATGGTGTTATCTGTTATCCACTATTTAACCTGTGCCATATAAACTTTTTTTCAGTTTCCACCATTGCTACACAGCAGCTTGTTTATATGAAGTTTAGTAGTGTTTCTGAAGCAAACACATCAGTTTACCAGTGCATGGAAACAGTAAATGATGTATTCATTGCTTTAACACTTTCATTTTTTGGTGTTGCTATTCCTTTAAATGCAACACTAAGAAGCTGTTTTACATAAACACAGATCAAGAAAGAATTATTTGCCCCAGCCTGCTCTAGTGTCTGCACTAACAGGCATAGTACCAGTTTGTATGCAGACACATGGGGAGGGCTAAGGCAAGGAAACAAATAAACATACAAATAATGGCTGGCGCAATGCTTTATACACACCCACTAATTACAAGCAAACAGGTCACAGGTGAAGATGGTTACCTTTAATAGCCATTCTAACCCTTTTGTGCAAGTTGTGCGCATGTTATCAGGCCAAATCACCAGGGTATGTAAACTTTTGATCAGGGTCATTTGGGAAGTTTGTGTAGTGATTATGATTTAAAAAGAGTAAACACAGTTGTTTGACAATAAATGGCTTCACCGAACCACTAACCATGAGTGAAAGAAAAGTTTTTGTGTTGTGATTCGTATTCTCTGAAAAATGGTTATAAATTCTGCCAGGGTGTGTAAACTTATGAGCACAACTATATAAAGAAGTGCAAAAAATTATAGGCTGCTCAGCTAAAATGATCTCAAACTCTTTAGATGAAATATGTGGAATAAAACAGAAAACTACTATTCAAATGGATAGAATAGTGGCCAAAGATTCAGCCAATGATCAGCTCCAGGAAGATCAAAGAAGGTCTAAAGTTACCCATGATACTGTTACAATTAGAAGATGCCTATGTGAAGCCAAGCTACCAACAAAAAGTTGGAGCAAGGCACTCTGATGAGTCACACACAGATCAGACCAAAAATATATATATAAGCATCTCACGCCTAATGCGTTTCGTGCCACTGGAAGACTTAGGGGCAGATTTACTAAATTCATATGAAGGATTCAAAGTTCGATCGAATTTTCAAAAAGATTCGAATTTTAATTTTAGAATGTTCTGAAGACCACTTCGACCAGTGAATTTTGAAAATTCGATCGAATCGAATGATTCGAATAAAAATCTATTCGAACATTAGACTATTCAACAGTTGAATTACTCCCCCATTAAATTTTTATTCAACTGTCTAGTTTGCCAGGAAATACTTGGAAGAGGTCATGTTGTCTTTTGTCAAAGAGGAAATGCCCTTGAAATGGGATAACGACCCCATACACACATGTAAATTAGCAAAATCTTGGTTCCAGACCAACAAGATTGACTTTATGGGGGGTCCAGCCCAATCCCCAGAACTTTTTCCAATAGAAAACTTGTGGGGCGACATCAAAAATGCTGTTTCTGGGGCAAAACCAAGAAAAGCAGAAGACTTCTGGGATGTAACGGGTGACAGAAGGAGTCCATACAACACAGATGTGCAGCAGTTCTCAGAAACAACTAAATATTAGTTCAGTCATTCAAAGAAACATTTTTTTCTTGAAACATTTTTCAGTTTATACAGTGAATGTTTTGAGTTTGTGAACAAGAATGCAGACAATACAAATTTTTTGCAACAACCGAATATTCCCATTTCTTCACTTTCCGTAAAGGAATAACACAAATGTGATACATTTCTCTTCATGTTTTGATTTGGAATAGAATGTGCAGTGTTCCCAATGCATTTGCGTGGAAATAAAAGCTATTATAAGGATTTTGAGCTTTATTGACTTTTTTTGTTTTTAAACACACTGCTATTATTCTGAATATGTTTGTATATTACGGAGGAGTATCCCAGCATCAGCCTTCACTATATTGAAAGGTACGTGTCATAGCTGTTTTGGATTGATGCAGGAGACTCAGGAGCAGCAGAGGCGGGGCCAGAACTAGGGGTAGGCAGAACCTGCTTAGGGCGCAATGGAAAGGGGGTGCCCAAACTGTCCCCACCAGCCCACTAAATACTGAATTTCTATGGCACTTTATAGCAGCATCTCGGGCATTTGCCAGATCCCACAGATTGCCAGTCCGGGCCTGTTTGACAAGCTCCCTCCCCTTACCTCCGATGTCTCCCCTCTGACGCCCTCCCCCTGCCTCCCTCCCTTCTGGTGTTCTAGCCCTACCTCCCTCCCGTCCGGCGCATGCATGTTCACATTGCAATCGGGGAGGGGGTGCAACACACGCGGTGTAGGAGCGTTGTTGCCAGCCAGGTTACCTTGGGCGCCCGGTGGTCTTGGCCCAGCGCTGAGCAGAAGAGGGTGTCGCTAAAGACAATTTTTGTGTACACAGTTTAATGAAACAAAGAAATGATTCTATTAACTGAACATAAATTTTGATTAAAACAATATAAAAGAAGCATTTACAAGGTTTTTTAAAGGAAGGAGTATATTTAAACATTTGGGAAATACATGGCACACTGTACAAAAGTGCAGGAAATAAACGGGTATTCTTTTCATTTGGTTTATTAAACGTACAGTATGTATTGTAGGTGCTCTGCAAAAGGCAACCAGAAAAAAATACCTGAAAATATCCATTGCATACAAAGTCCTTTAATGTACATTGGATTTTATTTTACGTCTGCCTCCCTTAAAACTGAGAGGTTAATTAAATAGACAATAATAAAATCAGTCACAAAGATCATGAAATGTGCATTTTTATCAGTATTGAAATGTATCATTCATAAATAAATTATTAGATTACAAAATTTTAGCCTGAGGATCTCCAGCTGTTGCTGAAGAACAAACCCCCAGACAAGGGTTCAGCAATGGAAAAGGCATGGGTAGAAGATCCCTGAAAACAAGCAGTGCCGTTAGCATTTCAGATATAGCTCAGGATACAGAGAAGAAGGTTACCCATTGGGAATATTTGTGGACCATAATCCATCTTCTCTGCAAATGGATATTTATCTTTACAAACATTGCACAAAATAATTAGAGATTATGCAACAAACCAAGGAATATAGAAAAAACCTTTTTAACATAAAGTCCTGTCCTCCTCCATTAAAGGAGAACTAAAGAAGTAGCTAGAAATGTTGTACATGATGTTTTGTGCTTGTGTACCAGCCCAAGGCAACCACAGCCCTTTAGCAGTAAAGATCTGTGTCTCCCCAGTAGATGCCCCAGTAGCTCCCCATCTTCTTTTCTGCTGATTCACTGATTCACATGCTCTGTGCTGCTGTCACTTACTGAGCTTAGGGATCCACTCACAATATACAGTACACATAGAATAGAAATATAGTCACAATATAAGGCTGATTAGTCATTAATACAGATAATTACTACATGGCAGCACAGAAACCAGTGCAATTAGCATCAGAATTTAATAATCAGCCCTGTAGCATCAGCTTATATTACAGGGGAACCTAATTTTCTGCTGCTGGATAATTAGTGACGACCCCTAAGCTTAGCTTCTCAACAGCTGCTCAGAGCCCACTGAACATGTGAGTGTCACAGACACTTTCCAAAATGGTGACCCCCTGTGACAAGTTTGAAATCTTGGATCATTGCTGCTTTTAGCAAGATGAAACGTTAGGCAGTTGCTGTAAGTTCAGTATATAGCTATATCTAGCCACATCCATGTTTAGGGTTTAGTTCTCCTTTAATTAGCAGAAGTGAAGGGTCATACAATTAGGTAGTCTAAGTTTCTTTAGAATAACCTTAAAAATACTAGTCATAAAAAGTCAACGAGAGAAAACAGTGCACTGTGCAGTAACCTTATTGTATAAAGTCTGTAGTATTTATTGCATTAGAGATATTTGTTTGAACCATTGTGCTCCATATGTGTAATATGGTGCAGCAACCGCTCTTATCTGTCGGCACAAGTCACTTATTGGAAAGAAAATCAGCCAGGCCAATAGAAAGGTGACTCATACAGCATTAGAGACAGAGTTGCACCAGGGGAAATCACTGACTAGTTTTCATACTAAACCTAATATCCACTTGTGCAAACAAATGACACATGCTATACTGAGGGGACAAACACAAGCAGTAAGTTCACTGTACAAAAGAAAAACAATGAGCGAGCACATTAAAGTCAAAGCTAAAGGAAAAGGAAACAATAAAATGTTTTGTATTCAGGCTTTTAACACCAACATTGCAACTAGAATCCAGCACGAGAGCAACAAGACTGCAGTAATTCTGTCTATATTGGTCATATTAGGGTCCAATAGTTGGCCTGGGGATGACTCAGTTTGGCCCAGTGCATACATATGGCCAAAATAGGAAAACTGTGTATAACCAGCTCTGCTTTCTTAAGGTGACCATAGACATCTCTCCATAGACCATCTCTCCCCGATATGCCCACATTGACTAGGTTTTTTAATCTGCCCAATCAAGATCTGGGCAACTTTCAGCCAGATATCGATCGGGGAAGCCCACCAGATGGCCCCACACGCGGGCCAATAAGCTGCCGACTTGGTCTGTCGGCAGCTTTTATCGGCCCGTGTATGGGAGCCTTTACCCGACGAGGGACCTACAGATCAAGTTTTCAGTTTGGTCATTACAACTGATATACAAAAGGAAAACAGTATGGTCTGCCAAACAAAAATTATACAGTATTCCCATAGAATCATATTCACTATACATGGCTAATTAGTAATTAATTATGCATCATTACATCACAGCTTAAAAACCAGTGCACTTTACATCATAGCTGATTCATAACCAGCCCTGCAGCATCAGTTGTAGTTTCTGAGAATATTTTGATGATTTCCAACTACGTCTGTGTTTAGATTCTCAACAGCAGCCCAGAGCACACTGAGCATGTGCAGTGCCACGGACACTCAAGTGATGGTCTAACAAAGTGAGAAGTTGGGGAGTTGAGGTTGGTTAAGGAAGATCAGTGTGAAACCCTTGGGCAGGTACAGATAGTTCTGATAGCATTTCTAACCACATTATTTTAGGCTTTAGTTCTCATACGAGGTCAAGAAGATGTTAAAGGAATTTTAAAAAGAAAAATTGGGTAAAAGATAGACTGCAAAATAAAAACATTTTCTAATATAGTTAGCCAAAAATGTAATGTATAAAGGCTGGATTGACTGGATGTCTAATATAATAGCCAGAGCACTACTTCCTGCTTTGCAGCTCTCTTGGTTTCCACTGGTTACCAGGCAGTAATCGGAGACTTGAGGGCGAGACCGCATGGCTCATAACTTTTTTCATTTTAACCTGAGCTGCATGCGGAAGATCAAAAGCAAACTCACTGAACAGTTATGTCTGGAGATGCACCAAATCTACTATTTTGGCTTCGGCCGAACCCCCGAATGTATTGTGAAAGATGCAGCCGAATACCGAACCGAACCCTAATTTGCATATACAAGTTAGTGAGAGGATGGGCAAAAGCCAGCAGCGCACAAAGTGCAGGGCTAAAAAAATTTTTACTTCCTTGTTTCGTGACAAAAAGTCACATGACTTTAAGGATTCGGTTCAGCCAGGCACAAGGATTTAGCCGTATACAAATCCTGCTGAAAATGTCTGAATCCTGGCCGAATACCAAATCGAAACCTGGATTCGGTGCATCCCTAGTTATGTCCCTTGTGGTCCCTCCCCCTTACAGTTAGTTGCTGGCTAACTCTAACTAATAGAGTGAGAGCAGGACTGGACTGAGAATTAAAATAGGCCCTGGCATTTCAGGTACACAGAGGCCCAATCAGCCCACATAGAGGCCCAAACAGTCCCCACCAGCCCACTAAATACTGACTTTCTATGGGACCTTATAGCAGCCCATCTGGCATTTGCCCTAACCCACATATTGCCAATCCGGGCCTGAGTGAGAGAGCTAAAGAGCAGGAAGTAGTGTTCTGTTCAGTCACTCTAGTTTTTATTTTTACACCGAACTATTATTTTTGTAAAATACAATTTCTACATGTTATATACATATTTGAAAAGGTTTTCTATTTAACATGTTTTTCACCATTTGAGATTATAAATGTTTTCTATGGTTAAATACCTATGATCTATAGAATCATCAGGAAAGCAGCTATCCATTATGTGATTAACAAAACCTGTTCTGCATTGAAGTCAACAGTGTGGCAGAGTCGGGGTTAAACGAAGTTCTGAGGATGAAAAGTCTGTTAACTGCAGATGACAGTTGCTAATGACATACAAATGAGCATGGCACTCTGCTCAGGAGAGATTAATTGATTAGAATGCTTCTGCAGTTGTCCCAGGATTTGATCGAGGCCTCTTTAACTACAGATGATTAGGAAGCTCTTGCATGAAATACAGCTCAGAATATCTGGAGTAAAGTCCTGCATTGCGTCAGTACCCAAAGATGATTTTTTTTTTTTAATAAATCAGCGGATTTCATTTTTATACGTTTTTTATGCATTATTTTTCCATTAATTAGGCAGCATAACACAATGGAGTTGGAAAACGTTTATGTAAAAAAAAAAAAAAAAAAAGAAGAGCAGAAAATAGCAGAAATGTGACAAATAAATCTAAAGCCCAATACCCAGCACCCAGACACTGAGTTATACGTTAAAAAAACCTTGAAAATGTGCAAATCTATAAATATAGACTAATTTTAACAAATGATTTGGTCCTAACTAAATTCAAAGTCTAATTTGCATATTAAAATGAGGGAAAGCATTGCATTGCACAGCCTACAAATACTTATCCATCGCTTTAAAGTCAGGAACCCCCATCCAAACGGAAAGGTTAGTGTATGGCTCGATTTACAAACTGGCATCCTCCAGTGATTTCAGGTCGTTTTAAGGTGACCATACATGGTGAGGCCCGCTCATTAGGCGATGTTCCAAACAAGCAGATCTCTCCCCAATATGCCCACCTTGAGGTTGGCGATATTGGGCTGATCCAATCGTGGGCCCTAAGGCCCAACGATTGGATCAAAACGGCGCAGAAATGGGTGGTCGGATCACGGGACCACATCAACTAACAGATGTGGGCACGATCCGACGGGATTTTTAATCCTGCCCGAAAGACATCTGGCTGACCCCACGCACAGGCTGATAAACTGCCAACTCAAGTCTGTCAGCAGCTTTTATCGGCCCGTGTTTGGCCACCTTTATTCATTAAGGGTTCACTAAACACTAGGATTCAGCCAAATGCTGAACAGAATAATATATTTCATGTATGCCTTATGCCAGATATCCCAACATTTTTGAAACAGAAAGAGGGACAAAGATTTGCCGTCCAGAGCATGGCAAAATTTTGACCACGCCCCTTTTTGCGGCAACACCCTCTGATTACCATGCCCATTTTACAAAATTTGGCGAGTTATGAAAGTTTGAACACATTTCTATAGTTTTTATGTGTTATTACAGTTTTACTTATGAAGGTGAATTGCACTTTACGCCACAAAAACGCCATGTGTGGCCTTGCCCTAACAATGAATACAATAGCACCGAGATAGCTGAAGCAGCAATCACCAACATGATGGACTGGAAAAGTCGTGAAGACGGTGTTACCCCCAACTATATTAGTCTAACTTCTCCCAAGAGACACATGTATCTTAAGTATCTATTCTGGGTTCTCTGTCAAGAACCTATTTAGTTAGAAACATTGTATTGTTATGGCTGTTCAGTGCCGAGAAATAGGAACTTTCCAGTTCAGTGGAGAGAAATCGGGATTTTCCAGTACAAACACAGGACTGCGGGTTTAGCTGTCAATAGCGGGACTGTCCTGCTCAAAACGAGACAGTATGCCTTATCAAGAGCAAATATATATATATATGTATCCTCACACTTCTTTCTATGTGATCCAGTCTATGGTGCTGCTACATGCAACAGCCCATCCCCAGCATACAACCTACTTACTTTAACCCCAAGCTGCTCAAGCCAGGAGTTACCTTATTGTTAAAAAAATTACAATATAGATTGAAGAGACCCAATAGTAGTAATGCAGTAGTCAAAATAACTATTAAAGTAAAAAAAAAAAAATATTAGGACATGTATAGCATTTTGTGCCAAAATGGGTATTTAGCTATACTAATAATAAAGATTTTTGTTATTTTTATAATTATTTTTGATTACTGTATTACTACTACTCTTCTAATCTATATTGTAATTTTTGAATGTTGGTTACCCTTTTTGATGAGACCATATTCTTCTTCTTCTTTAAGGGCTCATCCAGACGAGCAGATTTGTGGAGATTAGTTGCCTGGCGACAAAACGCCACGTCTTTGAGGCAACTAATCTCCGGAATAGCTCGTTAGCGCTGCGCACCCGCTAGGCGTAAAGTCGCCTGCGCTTATTCACACACAGCGGCGCGATTTTCAAAGTCGCTTAAAATTGCCTGGCGAGGCATTTTTCAGCTACTTTGAAAATCGCGCCGCTGCGTGTGAATAAGCGCGGGCGACTTTACGCCTAGCGGGTGCGCAGCGCTAACGAGCTATTCGGGGAGATTCGTCGCGGCGATAAGTCGCCAGATCTCCCCATCTGGCCTTAGCCTTAGACTAAGCTTTTTCACTTAATTTCAGAAACAGGGCCGCACACCACCATTATCTCTACTCAATTTTAAACAATTGCCTTATTGTTGTAAAACTGCCAGCTGTGATATTTTGCCTTTAAAACAGCAAAATGAGAAACTGACCTGTCAGGAAATGATGTCACAGTTTTTATTCTAATACAAAAATATATATATGCAGGTGCATTTGTAATTATTGCTTTAACAATTATAAATATAAAGTAACAATGTTATCTATTCTATACAGCAGTGCTATATCTAAATAGAGATCTTTTGCATATACATTTGTTTAAAATTAACCCTTTGGCTCCGCAGAGGCGGATACTTGTGTCTGGTATTGATGGCATTATAAATCCCACAGCATTATTATGTATATATATATATATAGTTTATACTTACAAGTGAAGATTAAAGTAGAATGTTGCAGCACACACAGACTGTAGACTGACAAGAGCCAGGGATGTGCGTCACACATAGGATATGTTGGACTGATGTCACGGAAGTATACTCCATCCTACACCTTCATTTTAACTCCATCCTACTCCTTCATTTTAACTTTCTGCCTTTTGCTGGCAAGCTGGAGACTTGCCCATTTTTTTTGGTTCTAGTTTACAGATTTTCTATGGCCTTTATAATGTTTTGCTACAGACTTCTGCTTATTTGCATTAGTAGTGCATTCAGATTTGCCAGTTGCAGCCCCTGAACTCTACAATTTATCAGAAGGAAAAGATTAAGGGTTTCTGGGTTTGGTAAAGCTTGATATAGCAATACTCTAAGCACAACAGAGGGCTGCCATACCTTAGTTAGTGTTCAAGTAAAAAGGTTGGAGAAGCAGTTTACAGCTGCATTATTTGTAAGCTTATGGAAACTAACAACAAACGTGTGAATACAAATCTAAAACTGGTTTGCCTTCCAGTTTATAACATCAAGGTTTGAAGTCAGCGTTAGATTGGCTCATAGGCCTGGCCACAATACAATAGCCGACATCAAGCCATGTTAAACACGGGCAATGTGTGCAGTGGCGGAACTACCAGGGGTGCAGGGGACAAACAGCACCAGGGCCCACACCCCGTCAGGGCCCGCCAGTGATTCGTAGGCAACCAGCCTGAGGCTCCAAATATAATGGAAGCGAAAGAAACATTGCAGCTACAAACTACATGTATCCTACACAGACGCTGCACTCTGCATCTTCATCTGACAATTGCATTGTGTGTAGTTTGTATATGCGATGTTTCAATCACTTCCTCGCAGATGCATCGCACCACAACGATCCGTGGAGTTCTGCCCTAAAGGCTCATACTCACTTTTCTCAGTGTGCTCCTCTGCGGTCAGTTTTAAAGTGTTCAGCCGCAGGGGAGGGCAGGAAGAATGAACAGGTAACACTCAGTTTTGCTGCCTTAAACAATCAGTAGCCACCCTGGGTCCCATGCACATAGTTCATTTACTCTCCTGCATGATGACTATTTGGCATACAGATAGACCATGGACATGTCATTTCACAAACAAATGGACAATTAAGAATCCAGCCTCACCCTTCCCAGTCCTTCCCAGTCATGGGAAAAATTTTTTTTTTTCAAAATACATCAGTTAATAGTGCTGCTCCAGTAGAATTCTGCATTGAAATCAATTTCTCAAAAGAGCAAACAGATTTTTATATACTTCATTTTGAAATCTGACATGGGGCTAGACATTTTGTCAATTTCCCAGCTGCACCAAGTCATGTGACTTGTGCTCTAATAAACTTCAATCACTCTTTACTGCTGTACTGCAAGTTGGAGTGATATCACCTACTCCCTTTTCCTTCCCAGCAGCCTAACAACAGAACAATGGGAAGGTAACCAGATAACCGCTCCCTAACACAAGATAACAGCTGCCTAGATCTAAGAACAGCACACAATAGTAAAAACCCATGTCCCACTGCGTTCCATTCAGTTACATTGAGAAGGAAAAACAACAGCCTGCCAGAAAGCAGTTCCCTCCTAAAGTGCTGGCACAAGTCACATGACCAGGGGCAGCTGGGAAATTGACAAAATGTCTAGCCCCATGTCCGATTTCAAAACTGAATATAAAAAAAACAGTTTGTTCTTTTGAGAAATGGATTTCAGTGCAGAAGTCCACTGGAGCAGCACTATTAACTGATGCATTTAAAGAAAACGTTTTCCCATGACAGTATCCCTTTAACTTATTTGTATCACCAATACCCTCCTCATAAACAGGCAATACCACACAACACACTGTATTTCAGGTGAGTAACTGGACAAACAGGAATAAAACAAGCTGTAGTGTAACGGAGGTTGCCGAGTGCCTTGCCTTTTCAGGTATCATTATACAGCATATACAATAGCACAGTGTGCCTAATTTTGCACGCGGGATAAGAATTAAGTCCTCTGTATCCTCACACATCTGAATTATCAAAATAATGTTTTTCAGCATGATTTTTGTTAGGAACAAAGCAATGCACGGTGTTACCTGACTGGGCTTTGAGGAGTGTGACTTTAGCAATACATTCAGTATGTTTGTTACACTACTGCCACCTAAAGGGCTCCCTGCATTTCAAAATGGAATTATATATATTACTGTACTCTGATTTTGCTTTTCTTAATCTACTTTGCGATTTAGGTTTTGTGTTACTAAATTTGCATGAAAGCATTGCTTTTTTAAATGGCATGCATAATTATTTTTCTTATGAAGAATAAAGTATGAATTATCCCCCGCCTTATGACTCCCAAGTAGTGAATGTTTGGCACCAGGCATCTGCTTACTATGGCTACTATATACACCAGCAAATGGGGATCGAAGCCAATTTACATACTGTGCGGCACTTATTTGTAACCAAAAGCATCCAGTCAGTAGTTAACTTTTACTGGACTTTATGATGGCAAACATCTGATTGGCTGCTATAAGTTTCAGCATGAAACTTAACCACATAATCCTCATATTACCAGAGTAGGACTTTCCCTAAACCAGGGCAAATATAGGTATAAAGGTTCCATGCGATTCCATGCATCCATATGACCATTTGCTATATTAATGCTCTAGATGCATTAATGTTGAAAAAGTAAAAATGTACTTGGCTTATTTTCCATTTCTAGACTATAAATGTTTTACTTTAAATACATCTATGCCTTAAAAAGGGCAAGATGTTTTATAAAGTACTGATTTAAAATAAATATCGGTAATGATCTTGTACTTTGATTTTGCTCTCATTCCCTCCTCTCACTCACTCTCATTCCCTCCTCTCTCACTCACTCTCGCTCCCTCCACTCACTCACTCTCGCTCCCTCCACTCACTCACTCTCATTCCCTCCTCTCTCACTCACTCACTCTCATTCCCTCCTCTCTCACTCACTCTCATTCCCTCCTCTCTCACTCACTCTCGCTCCCTCCACTCATTCCCTCCTCTCACTCTCGCTCCCTCCATCCCTCCTCTCTCTCTCTCCCTCCCTTCTCTCTCCCTCCCTTCTCTCTTTCCCTCCCTTCTCTCTCTCCCTCCCTTCTCTCTCTCCCTCCCTTCTCTCTCTCCCTCCCTTCTCTCACTCCATCGCTCTGTTTTAGGAAAGCAACAAAGGCTGTAAGTGTGTTAATGATGCTAAAAACACTCACAAAATCCCCCTTTAGTCCTGGGGTAATTTACAATATATAGTGTTCACCTTCCATACACAAAATATAGTGGCAAAGAATGAAAAGAAGAAGAAAAAAGTGACAACATATAGGAAACAATGAGAATGATTGCATGGGTAACGTAGGAGATTATTTAACTAAACTATATACAACAATGTAGTTTGCCACATTCCTCAGACAAATACAGATGATGCACTTGAAAGCCTGGGAATAGCAAAGCGACCCTTGTTTCACACACAATTGCTGCATTCCTTGATCTAGGCTAATTCAGGTTTTCAATTAAAAAAAAGATCAGCTCCATCACCAGAGGTAAAATGCTTGTGTCTGATGTTCTGTTGTGAATGACTGGAATAAGGGAGCAGTCTAGATCATTCAAGTAGAGCTGAGGAAGAAGCTGCCCTCTTGATCCTGCACGATATTCAACCTAATAATACACAATATTGGAAGAACACAGATGATTACAAAGCTATACACATAATGCAAACATGGCACAACAATAATCCTAAAGGTGGCCATACCCAGGCTACAGGCACAGGCTTTCCGACCACTTAGCCAGAGCGCTAAGTGGAGGAATGAGGATACTAGAGGCCACACACATGCATGGTCACTTTTGCAACCAATCTGAAGAAGCAGAATAGCAGAAAACTTCACATCCTAATGGAGATTTTCCACCGGGACAGATAATCTTTGAAAACTGTAGGATTATTAGTCTAAAGATGGCCAACACATATGGTACTCTGACTAAAAAGCCCAAGGAGCAAACTGAAGGATACTGTATGAGGAGCAGCGCATGCGAATGGCCACAATGCCAGTAGGCATTGAAGAGCAGTGTCCCAGATTTTTAGGCAGTTTGGTTAAAATCAAACTGCCTGACCGTACCGTATCTGGGCATACTTGGCCAGTTTTTTAACACTGAGCTGACTAAAGTCATAAAACCACTGTAACCAAATGTATCAGTCTGACACAATGCTTACCATTTCCAAGCTTTCAACTTTTCAACAGCTACAACAGATTAGGTAAAATGTTTACTATTAATCAATTTTCCAAAACACAGGGATTATTTGAAAGTTTAACTACAATTGCAGGGCACTGGTTCTGACTACTGAAACTATTTGAAACTCCGCTTTCCAAGAGCCAATACATGATTTCTCACAATTGGCAGCAATGCAGCACTCTGCATGAATTAAAAATATCTAATTTTACATGGATAGGAGTTGAATATAGCAGAACCCAAACTTTACGCGTTTCTTGGCATCTCGCCACTTCCTCAGAAGTAAGTAGTATGGAAATCCTTGCTTCTGAGAGGAAGGGACAAGACACCACGAAATGTGTAAAGTTTGGATTTTGCTATACTCCACATATAACCATGTATAGCTCAAATGTAAATAAGTGATTTTTATGTATGTGCTCTGTCAAAGTCAATCTTGGTTGTGCCCAACTGAGGCACATACATATATATATATATATATATATAAGTGCAGCACGGAGTGACAGCTTTGACTAGTGTATGAAGTTTTCACTTTTATACACAAATGATTTCTCCCACTACCTTCACAGATTCCTGCTGATTTTTTTTGTTTCATTTTCAGAGCCACCAGTGCATAGAATAGCAAGGCCAGACAGCTGCTGCTTTCAATCGCAATTACATGCACAAATAACTTTAAAACCACTCAACATTTTTAATGAATGCACATTGAAACGTTGCTTTCAAAAATATGTATATCAAGCTGCCATATTCATAATCAATGGGACTTACCATGTCAATATCCATAGAGACTCTCAAGCCAATCCTATTCATTCCACTGTTCTTTAAAGTCTTGACGTGAGGACAAAGAGCAGCAGCACAGGCTGTGGCGATCTCCTTGGCAAACTGAGAATGAGCCAGGCCACTGTTTGGCTCACCATCCCTTAACAGATAAAACACCTAAAAACACAGAACAACAATATACATTCAAACACATTGTACCTTCAGCAATGTCTAGTCCTTAGGCTTTTGATATACACACATTCTAGAACACACAGTAAAGAAAGAAAATTGAGATTATGCACATGGATGAGAGACATGATTTGTTACTGAAATTCTGGTAACAAAAATATTATAGTCACTACACACACTTTGGCTATTGCAGCTCATGTAAAACAACTGTGCCAAGGCAAGAAACACTGGCAATTTTCCTAAATTGCATGTTTACAGAAATACTTGAGGCTTGTGTGAAAATAAAAATTGTATTATTATAACTGGGGGTAATTATGTGATGACTGTAGCCCTTGACTTGATGGACCACCATTTCAAAAAGGCACAAAAGCAGTATTATAGTTTTAAGAAATAAAAAGACACGATGATCCATTATTCAAAGGTCCCGATTTGCATGGCCCTAGGCCCGCTGAATTTCTGGGGGAAGCATGCAACCCAGTCACATCCAAATTAGTTACAAGCACTGGAGACATCAGGAGATTGGCAAATCTCCCACTCACCAGTCCCCAGTGCTATGCCAGACACAACATTCTGTGCACACACAGGAAGGGGATTGGGAATGCAGAAAGGGAATGGGGAATGGGGGATAGGAGGGTGAACCAGTGGACCTAGATTAGGGGTGCCTGGTCCTGATTATTCATCTATCATCTTACCTCCGTACATTTCACAGTTTTATCATGGACTTCAAAGTCTGTTTCCTGATCAATTCTTTCACTTGGTATTCCTTCCATAGATTGACCATCAACGGGGCTTGTAATTCTGCAAAGAGAGGCAGCTTAAAGGTGCTGAAAATGCAGTAAAGGGGAATAATTGTGACCAATAATTACAAATTCCTTAAACTGGAAATCTGGTCATAATTGAAGAGCCGCTCAAATGGCAAGCTCTTCTTGACCTTGTGAGGGGGGGGGGATATCAGGCTGATCCAATCGTTGGGCTCTAGGGTCCAAAGATCCAATCAAATATAAAGGTTGATTGAGAGAAGACTGAATCAATGAACCAATGTGGTCCTTGCTCCGACAGTATTTTTAAACCTGTCCAACTTATATCTGGCCAATTTTCAGCCAAATGTCAGTCTGGTTTTCCTGTAGGAGGGCCCCATTCAAGAGGCAATAAGCTGCTGACTATTGTAGGTCTGTTGGCAGCTTTTATTGGCACATATATGGCTACATTAACTGATTGACCATACACGGAGGGCTGTTTTCTATGGACACGAAACACAGGCATTTATAAACAAACTACATGATTTCCACTGCATGCATACAGGGTATACAAAGTTATTAGCGCACTGAATAAAAATATGATGTCCATTACAGCCAAAGAAACAATATCAGCAAAAAGTGTAACCGTTTTCATCTGTACCCTTTGTTTGGCTTTTCTTCAGTCTCCACCCAACAAATAGTAACCTCTTCCATCGAGTCTGCAGAATCAAGCTTTCCACATGCAATTCTAAAATCCTTCTTGTCTCTGAGCGCTTGCCGCAAAGCTTCCATCATGTCTGGCATTATTTGTACCATAAGCCCATCTGATAAGTTAAAGGGGAAGAAATGGGATCAGAACCAATTACAGACTAGTACTTTTCTAAAATGTTTTTCTATGAATGTTGTATGGAAAAATTTGTTCACCTGTGCCCTATAGGTAAGGTTGATAGAATTCTGCAAAGAGAAAGCTTGAACAGGACCTTGTTAAAGTTGTCAATAAAAACAGATTGTAGTTTTACAGTTAAAGTGTTGTTTATAGTTATAGTGTTGTTTAAAGTTCTATTCTTGTCACACAAACTTTCTAATGCTCCTTAAAATAAGGGGAAATGTATTTAATAATTGCAAGCATGTTTAAAGGAGAAGGAAAGGTCTTTTTACTCTGGGGTGCCAAAAGTTAGGCATCCCCAAGGGATTGCATTTACATACCTGAAACCCTGGGCAAGTGCACCTATCAGGAGAAAATTGCCCCGGCCCAGGATTGTTCGAGTAAGCATCATGGAGCAATTTTTTCCGGTTTCTTCTTTCTTCAAATTGCCCATGTGCAGCAAAACAAAATAGCCAGCTTTTTCGGCTTTTTGCTCTACTGCGCATGTGCAGCAATGAGAAACAAGAAGAAGCCGGAAGACGATCTCTCCATGGTGCTTGCTTGAATAATCCTGGCCCGGGGTTTCAGTTTCAGGTAACTAAATCCGATCACTTGGGGGTGCCTAAGAAGTTTTCTTCTACTTTAAAGGAGAATTCAACCCTCGCGGCAGATTCAGTCGTCTTAGATTCAGCCATCTTCTTCTGTAATCTTCGTGTCTTCTTTCAGCTCTTCTGCGATTCCCATGAGTTTCGGCACATGCACAGTTGTCCAGAACCGGGAATTTGCTCTAACTGCGAATGGCAAAAACGCAGTTGAATATATGAAGATTACTGAAGAGAAGAAGATGGCTGCAGTGAACTACGATGCCTGAATCTGCTGCAAGGGGTAAGTAAAAAGATAGGGGCATTTACCTGGGGTAGCAAGTAGGCTGGGGGGAACAGAGAGGGGGGTCTACGGGTTGGTAGGGTTTTTTTTTTTTAAGTGTGGGTTTAATTCTCCTTTACAATTGCTTAGAACAGCTTGCAATGCAATATCATTTACTGGTGAATATTACATCGCTAAGCAAAAGGTTGGCGTTAAAACCTGCTCTGGAGTTTCATTAAATATATTTTCACAAACTATCACATACACGGAGCATGTTCACACAATCCATTTGGTTACAAACTACAAGAGGACATCATTGAGGTCTGCAATTGGTCAAAAAGGACACAAACATGGTTACTAGTGCTCGCAATGGTCTTTATAAATCTATTGGAGGCGGCTGTAATATATTTTAACACAAAAAACTTTGCAATCTCCCTACAAAAAGCTGGTAGGGTCTGAAAACAATTGTGGCCAGTAATTGCAATCTACCAAGTATAGCATTTGCAAAAGTAACCCCATGAATTTGCATGATTCTGCAGGAAAAGTGTACAGGCCATTCATGGATATGCCAAGACCAATTACCAGCATAAGTCACATGCGCCTGCTAATTCCTTCCAGCCACTGGATCAATAAAATGAATCATGGTTGCACTCAAGCTCATACAAATTGCACAAGCTTATTCATTGGCCTGCTGGAACATCAGATCTCCCCTGGCATCAATAATCACCTCCGGCTCGCTACAGTTGTTGATCAGGTCACTACTGTTTTATATAGGGAAAATCATAACCTTTACATTAAAATATACAGGTATATACAATGTAGTTCCAAGACTAAACTTAAGGAAAATCAATTTTATACAGGTCATGACATTCTAAAGTAATGTCTAATACCCTTGTATTTTACCACAGGGATATAATATTTTTTATAAACTAAACAAGCTGCAATTGGCTCGTAATGCAAGTGGTATCATTTGTGATTTATAAATATATGTATATACAGAGTATTCATGGGCCTTATATATTATAAGAGCATTAAACACCCCAGTGACCAGTATGAGCTTCATTGTAATGAATGTCAATACAGATAACCAACTTCCATTTCCAGAAGGCAAAGACACATGAAATGATGCATGTTAAAATCACATACATACCTTCTACTATGCTAGACTTGGCAAGAAATCCTGAGGAAGTTTTCAGAGCTCCATTAAAAACAACGAAACTTGCACCCGTAACTAAACAAAATTGATAATTTTTTAAGTAAACAAATCAACAGTAAAGCAATGAGACTATGCGCAAACCAAAGCAGACTGGTGTTTTTAAAGACTATGCATGCATGCATTAAAATAGATCCCTCTCAAGTGTGCAATACAAACATCTGTCATGGTAGACTATTTGTTAGAGAAGCACCAAATCCACTATTTTGGATTCGGCCGAACCCCCAAATACTAGGAGAAAGATTCACCTGAATACCGAACTGAATCGGAGCCCTAACTTGCATATGAAAATTAGGGGTGGGAAGGGGAAAACATTTTTTAGTTCCTTGTTTTGTGGAAAAAAGTCATGCAATTTCCCTCCCCACCCCTAATTTGCATATGCTAATTAGGGGTTAGCTTTGGTTCGGCTGGGCAGAAGTATTCGGCTGAATCCGAATCCTGCTGAAAAATTCCGAATGCCAAACCGAATCCTGGATTCGTTGCATCCCTACGATTTCTATTCTAAATTGAACACATACGCACTTATTTGAGAACTGAGCCACAGCATGCAAAGGGGCCATTTTTTGTATGTATCTGGGTGTCCTCATATAGCTACAGGTCTTTGCACTCAGAAATGGCCCCATTTACTAATACAAAGCTGACTGTGTTAGTCAGTGCTGCATCAGTGAAGAGCAGGTGGGGGAGGAATGTCCAGTATCTTGTGTGTCATTTAGACATGCAAAATATGGAGCAGCAGTAGGTACAGCCTGCATCAGGGTACTAAATCATGGTCCTACACTTACTGCCTGCCTAGCTGCATCTCCTGAGGTTGCACTAATTACTACTAATGCAGTGGGGTGCCAAGTGTTTCAGAAATGAGCACTAAGGGATGTGTTCTTGCACCCCAAGGTCACAAATAATCTGTATTTTCTTTACACCCTTTCTAAAAGCAGCCACAGCCTTAAATGGAAATAATTATTAATCTTAATTATTAATCTTAATAACTTAAACTTCACCTTCTCTGGCCTTTCCAGGAGCGCTGTTTGCTTGTGTTTGGTAGATTCCATCGCTGTTTTGGACACACACCAGGTGAGAATCTGCTTCCAGGCTAAAGCTAGCACCAATGCTTATGACATGCTCATTACAAGCATGAATCACCTTAAGGATCTTAAAGTAAAAAAAAAAAAAAAATAGTTTTTGATAAGGAACAGTGCACACCAATCTTCAGTCAGCCTGAGCTGAAGCAGGTGTTCCACTTAAAATATGAGAAATAGCTGAGACTAATACATCAGACCACTGTCCCAATCACAAACATTTGACTAGATATGTCCATCTTCTGTATAATGCTAAACCTGCTCAACACTTAGGGGCAGATTTATCAAATTGGTGTGAAGGATTCGAAATTTGATCGAATTGAAAAATTTCGATTGGTCGAAATTTTGAATATGCAAATTAGCGCAATTTGACCATCGAAATTGACAAATTCGATTGTATCGAATAGATAAAAATCTATTCGACTATCTGATCATTCGATGGTCGAAGAGCTTTCCCTAGAAATCCTACATATGAACACTTCCATCGTTCGAATCGTATTTTTTTTGGAAAAATCGAATAGTAATCAAAACTAGTGAATATTTCCTTCGATTTTATCGAATTTGTGCCGAATTTGAGGGCTAAAAGCCCTCGAATTAGCGAGGAATGATAAATCTGCCCCTTAATGAATAACCAGTCTCATAGAAGCAAAGCATCAAGATATATCTTAATTCCCCTTGTGACAAGTACATGGATAATTTAGCATCTATATCTTTATTTAAATGTGATGAATTTGAACCTTATGAAAAATGTGCTAGAGTTCTACCTGCACAATAACACTGGAAATCTATGAATAACACTATGTTGTGCAACTTACTTCATTGTGTCTCCTTGAAGGGATCTTTATGGAAATTTTTCCCACTTCCATGTGTATTAGCAAACCATCAACGTGTGGTATAGTGTACTGGTAGTTTCTAAGGTCCTGTAAAATACAAAAAGGAATGAAGGTGTGCAACATATCCATCAGCACCATCCCAGGGTTCTTCCAGCGAGCACCACTTAGCATTCCTCTTCCGTTGCGAAAAGATGAACTTTAACGAAGTCACTATTTCATTCTACTGCACACGCGTTTGCCTTGGGAAATTTGAAGAAAGAATAAGCCGGAAGAGAGTCACTCCATGGTGCCGGCTGGAATAACCCCGGCCAGTGCCTAAAATTTGGCACCCTCAAGTGCAAGACGACTTTCCTTCTTCTTTAGGAGTGAACATTGTGTGTTTACCAATAATATTACAAAAGTTTGCATATGTATATGTAGTATATGGATACTAGAGAGTCAACGTAAGAGAAAATCTCTAATCGTACTAGAGGCATAAGAGCTCTTATTCTTATGTTGGTGCTATGTAAATACATGTTAATTATAATAATATTCCCTGGTGTACTGTATTAAAAAAAAAAAAAAAAAAA
>CM044432.1:167107700-167129004 GCA_024363595.1 Xenopus borealis
TAGGCTCTGCGGTTTGTGCCTTTTCTTGTGGGGTCTGGCTATTGCTGTCCTTTGCCCCCATGTGTTCTTCCGCCTCTCTTTCGGCGACCGCCTGCTCCGCATCGTGGTTTTTGTTTCCGCCATTTTGCTCTGGTTCACGGGCAAATTTCTCTAGCCGGGCCGCTGCTTCAGACGCCCTTTTTTGTGCCCTGTGCTGGCCCATTAGACCTCTCTGGGGTAGCCCTTGCCTCTCGGGTTCTTCCAGGGCAGAGATTGCTTTACAATTGTAGGTTATTCAGGATTTTAAGCTGGGTCTGCTGCGGAGCTCTCGTGTGTGCGTGCTATTCCATCAGCGGTCAGGCCACGCCCCTTCCAATGTCTTTTACATTTGAATGTGACTCATGGGTAAAAAGGGACGGGGATCCCTGATATAGAGTCACAAATGACATTTTTGTCTTCTGTAAGGCCTAAACTAATTGGACAACTTTGCACAGGGCAGATTGGTTCACTCAGTGAATATATTTGCCCTGCGCCTGGTTATATTTCTAAAGCTGAACTTTATAAATGACCTCCATTGTATACTACATAGCTTATTGATTATATGTTTTGCAGCCTGTGCCATGGCATAAACATATGAAGACTATTTATGCAGTTTTGTAACTGTAATGAGAATAAAAGTACCTTTTTGAGCGTCTCTGTAAATATCAATAAAAACTCTGAACATATCCTTTGGGAGAACTTCTTCATTTTCCAAACAAGCCAGTAGAATAACAATTTCTGCCTGACCAAGACCATGTAAGCCATTTGTTGAGAAAAACCAGCATTTTTCAGAGGCATCTGGCAAACAAAAAACAGAATAGTAAATAGCTTACATCCAAAACTTCCCCAACAAATCCCATCGGCATGGATAATAAACAGTCATGGCTATTTAGAACTTATCTGCATATGTCCTATAGCTTACAGATGAACAGATAAAGGATGCAACATGAAGCAACAATGTATTTCTTAAAAGCTTTTGAAAGGGCTAAAACGCTATATATAATTAGAACTATATAAATACAGGTGCCATCATATGACTACAGCACTGCTGTCCTACACATAAACAATCATTGTTGGTGGCTATTTTATGAGATTTGGATTATAGGACACAATTTTCTAAGTCAAATAAATCAGCATTGTAGCAAACATACTGTTTTTAAACTTCTATTTAAAAAAATATAAAAACCTTATTTTGCTTTTATTTGACCTCCCTTTCCCAGTTTCTCAAGAACCCCCAATCAGAAAAGTTGTTTTATATCGAGTCCTGACCTTCCCTTTATTGCTGCCAGTGTCACAGGCAAATGTAATAAAAGATTTGTTTAAAACTTTGCACCTTTTATATTATTATTATTTCCAGGCTGATTTGTTTACATTTTACTAAAGAAGGAATTCCCTTATAATTAAAATACTTACAGGTTACTAGCTTGACATTCAGAAGGAGGTTTGCATTGAGAATGAAGGTCACTAGATTAAGACCTTCTTCCAAAAGCAACAAGAGCTCTTTATTCATTGGATTGTTTTCTACGAGTGCATCTATAACACAAAAGACAAAAGATATATATTTCAAATACAAAACACTGGGGAAAAAACAGGATTACAAACAAGGTTAAAAAAAAGTGTACAGAATTCAATTCCACAGGTAGGGGATCCTTTATCCAGAAATCCATTATCCAGAAAGATCAGAATTAAGGAAAGGCCGTCTCCCCCATTGACTCCATTATAATAAAATAATCCAAATTTTTAAGCATATTTCCTTTTCCTCTCTAGTAATAAAACAAAACCTTATACCTGATCCCAACAAAGATATAATTAAACAAGCCCTTTTGGTTTATTTACTGTTTAAATGATTTTCTAGTGTGAAGATCTGTAATGAATAAAGGACAATCACAAATAAAGGAGCAGGAATTTATATAAATTATCAGTCAAGAAGCAAAGTTATGGAATAAAAGCATGTTTTTCTACGTTAAGGGGGCCAACTTAATAAGTCAATCTTTTCTGGTCAAATTTTTAAAGGGAAAAAAAAATCTAAATTTTTACAGCACAAACAAACACTAACATTTTTCAAGATTTACTATGCTCCAAAATTGCTAAAAATCCAAAAATACTCCAGTTAAAACCTGCCAAAGTCATATAAAAGTCAATGGCAGATGTCCCCTTTTACAATAGAAAGATGTTTTTTGACTGAATGATTTTCAAGGGTTTTGGGCAATGTGACGTTAAAAAAAAAAAAAAAATCTGTTTTAAACCGACAATTTGAAAAATTAGAATGATTAGAATTGTCACACAATTTGGTAGACACTTTTTCCCCCACGTACAATTTTCATTCATATTTAGTCAATTAAGCCAAATTATATGTGATATTTCATTTTGGGGGTATAGTTTTCCTTTAATAGTGCTGCTCCAGCAGAATTCTGCACTGAAATCCATTTCTCAAAATTGCAAACAGATTTTTTTTTTATATTTAATTTTGAAATCTGACATGGGGGAAATTTCCCAGTTGCCCCAAGTCATGTGACTTGTGCTCACTCTTTACTGCTTGTCACTCACTCTTTACTGCTGTACTGCAAGTTGGAGTGATATCACCCCCTCCCTTTCCCCCATCCAGCAGCCTAACAACAGAACAATGAGAAGGTAACCAGATAACAGCTCCCTAACACAAGATAACAGCTGCCTGGTAGATCTAAGAACAGCACTCAATAGTAAAACCCATGTCCCACTGCATTCTATTCAGTTACATTGAGAAGGAAAAACAACAGCCTGCCAGAAAGCAGTTCCCTCCTAAAATGCTGGTACAAGTCACATAACCAGGGGCAGCTGGGAAATTGACTAAATGTCTAGCCCCATGTCAGATTTCAAAACTGAATATAAAAAGATCTGTATGCTCTTTTGAGAAGTGGATTTCAATGGAGAATTCTGCTGGAGCAGCACTATTAACTGATGCCTTTTGAAAAAAAAACATGTTTTCCCAAGACAGTTTCCCTTTGAGTATCACGAGTAGTAATCAGTGTGTACCACTTTGGAAAAAACATTTTTTTCCCAAAGTAACAAAAATTGTTTCTGTGTTGGAAGTAATCATTCCAGAGAAGAAAGAATCATTAATCCTTGCATACAATTTGCAGGATATGACCAATCAGATTGGTGTTAGTACTCAGCAAATGAACTGTGCCAAATACTGGCAAACACTAAAAATAAATTTGTTCATTTGAATTCTGCTGTGATCCTTTTTGATTCCGCAGTCCAGTCCTCATATTAGATTTAAACTTTTGTCCTTAATAACCCAAATAATTAACATGGGGAGGTACATTTAGGGTCGAATTTAGAAATTAATTTGAGTTTTTTTTAAACTGCCCATTAATTCCCATAAATTTGACAGTCGACATCAAAATTTATTAATAAAATCAAAGTTTTTTTCAAGTCAGACAATTTGAAACGACCCAAAACCTCGAATCGAATTTGATCAACCTTGATTCGATCCGAAAAAAACTCAAATGTCAGGAAGGCTGCAAACATCTCCAAATTGATCCCTGGACTTCTCCCATTGACTTATACAGAAATTTGGCAGGGTTTTAGGTGGCGAATAGTCAAATTCAAATTCTTCAATTATATATATTTCAAATCTAGAACTGGCTGCTGTTTTTTTCTTATACACACAATATATGAGTACTTCCTTGAAGGTTTTAAAGAAAAACTATACCCCGAAAATGAATTTTTGAGCAACAGATAGTTTATATCAAATCAAATAACATATTAAAGAATCTTATCAAACTGGAATATATATTTAAGTAAATATTGCCCTTTTACATCTCTTGCCTTGAACCAGCATTTCATGATGGTCTGTGTGCTGCCTCAGAGATCACCTGACCAGAAATATTTCAACTCTAACTGTAACAGGAAGAAGTGTGGAAGCAAAAGACACAACTCTGTCTTTTAATTGGCTCATGTGACCTAACTTTATAGTTTGTTTGGTATGTTTGTGTGCACCGTTGGATCCTAGGATCCCAGGAGGCTGTCCTTATTTTTTAAAATGGCAATTTTCTATTTATGATTACCCAATGGCACATGCTACTAAAAAAGTGTATTATTATGAACATGGTTTATTTACATGAAGCAGGGTTTTACATAGGAGTTGTTTTATGTAATATCTGTTTCTAGAGACCTACATTGTTCAGGGGGTATAGTTTTCCTTTAATTCCTCATGAAATGGACCTACCTCCACCCTCACCAGAAGCCAGCAATAGAGGCGGCAACTTTTCGTCGTCATCTGGTATAAGACTGAGATCTCGGCTGACACATTTATCCAGCCCACACAGCATAGAATAGTCTGCAGGGGAGCTGACTTTGAAGGCACTTGGGGATTCTGGTAAGGATTTCTCCTCCGCACATGAATCTTTTGGAGAGGTCTCCAAATGTGTCCCTTCTTCTTTTAGGTTACTGGGTGGCTGGTCATCAGTCTGAAATGTAAGCGATATTTTATTGTTAATCAAAACTCAAATTGTAAATGTTAAATGTTTTACACTTCTAAAATTGTAAAAAAAAATGGCTATGAGTTTGAAGGCAAGCGGGGATCAATGGCAGAAAATATTGCAATTCGAAGGTATTTCCAGCCCATAGATAGGCTGGGTCCTCATCCATCCCAGAGGCCTTTAGTTGAACTGCACTACAGAGCTGCATTTTTAATCTCATATAACTTGAAATTTTATATGCCCATGTTCCTTTTCTTCCTTAGGTCTCCTCTTCTAATGAACAATATTTTACTTCCTAACTTCAGCTGTGACAAATGTGAATTATAAATCCAGTTTGTATGAGAGTACATTTATAGTTAACTGCACTGCCCTTATCTCTTTGTTTCAGTTTGTGTACGTTAATTATAAAGGTTGTTTTCAGGACAAGATATTGACAGAGGAAAAGGAAAGGAGCTGGCCATTTTGCCACAGAGTAGCCAAGCCAAAAACTGAACAGTGGACAGACCAGAGTCTGGTTTGTTTTGTTTAAAGGAACAGTAACATCAAAAAATAAAAGTGTTTTAAAGTAATGACAATATAATGTAGTGTTGCCCTGCTCTGGTAAAACGGCTGTGTTTGCTTCAGAAACACTACTATTGTTTATATAAATAAGCTGCTGTGTAGCAAAGGAGTAAAAGCTCAAGTTACACAGCAGATAGCAAATAGGCTCTGTCTGTTTAATGGTGTTATCCATTATCCATTAGTTAACCTGTGCCATATAGCCGTTTTTCAATTTCCAACATTGCTCTACAGCAGCTTGTTTGTTTATATGAACTATAGTTGTGTTTCTGAAGCAAACAGGTCAGTTTTACCAGTGCAGGGCAACACCACATGATATTTTCATTACTTTAAAACCCAACCCTTACATTTTTTGGTGTTACTGTTCCTTTAATTTAGAGTCTGTTTTGGTATTTATTGTTAATAACTGGTATGTGGTAATAAAGAAAATTATGCAGAGGCTACAAAGGCTTCCATATTTCATTCTAGTGACAAAGGTTGAGGAGACTGCCTCATACAGACTTAAATAAACAAAAGGAATCCTGGGAATGAATTTCAAACAAGCTCCAAGAAAATTCCATTTACATGGGTTTATCCTATAGGCTAAAGCTCACCCACTGGGGTTCCAAGCAAAAGCCAGGATAATAGCTGATCAGATTCCCAACTACATTCCGGTTTCTGTAGTTGGGAATCTGATCAGCTATTATCCTGGCTTTTGCTTGAAAACCCAGTGAGTGAGATTTCGCCTATAGGATAAACCCAGGATTATTTTGTATATTTCATTCTGAACTTCTAAAGGTTCCGTACTAGGAAACTCTTTAAAGGAAGCAGGAAAAACAACACGATTTTATAGATCACCTTATTTTCAGGCTCAAATTAGAGAAAGATGATGAATACAAGGGTTATACCCGTACCAACGGCACCAGATTAAACATGTCACGTATAGTTATTCCTGCCAATGTTGTGGCTTTGATTTTGACTAGAACCTCATAATGGCTGTGTATATACAGACTGATTGCATATGCTTAGGTACACACTTAAAAGCCTAGGTGCAATCAGAAAACCAGTAACAGAAAAATACAAGTATGCTGATGTGTGCCAGGGACTTAACAAAAGTTTCACTAAACAGAGTTAGTTTAAGCAACAATACAATACCATTATTATTTCTTCAACTTTTAATGAGACTTGCTTTAGTGCCCTTCAGGGCTCAAACACATCACTGATAGCATTTTAAAAGCCAATGTAATACTATAAACCTTAGATTGAAGTCATATTAACATTTCTCTATACCACACAGTCTTCTGTGGAGAGGTAACACCCTACCTGCAGACTATGGAGGAACCCTCTGTGACTGTATCAAGCTGTGGGACAATTTTTCAATGGCCATGAGGGCAAGTTACCATGTCCATTAAACCTATGTGTTTAAATGTCTGCATCCCTAGTAGACTAGGCTTACCAAAATAAAATTAAATAAACAGGGGGAGGGAAAGCTGGTACCTGGTTATTGTAGGTGCCTTCTGCACCATTCTTAAAGAAAATGTGTTTTAACTCTACTATAGAATTTGATTTTTTTTTCTACTCAACTACTGGGACATACTTCTAATAGTTACTGGAATCCTGTGAAAGCCAACACTGGGTACCTTTAGCAGGTGCTAGAACCGGATGTTGGCAGTATTACAGGTATGTGTTACCCAAAAGCAGCTCATGTGATTTGTGGCTATAAAGCCAATCATGCCACTTTTCTTATATGTCCTACTCTAACTTATGTTAAAGCTGCGCCATACATACAGTGTTCCCACTAAATTCTCTGTGTGCAAAGTAGTGAGTGGGTCACAATGATCATAAAAAGTCTGTGTTTTCACACACATTTGTGCGCATCACAATTTGTTGTATGCACTTACCTCAAAAGAGGTTCATGCCACAAGCACACAGCTTAGAAGGAACACTGCAGTGAGCAAGTCTGCAAACAGTGCTATGTACTCACCATGGGAGAATCTGATACGCTGAAAGCTGCTGGACTTAAGTCCTGTGAGGACCTCTTGACAAAAGATGAAAATTTGGTTGTGTCGGCAACTTCCCCATTCGGTAAAAGACCATCGGCAAACCAGACCCTTTTTGGTTCTTTCTGATTTCCTGTGGGGAAAGTAAAGTTTATAATCACAACATATTCATTGCATGCATTCAGTACTATAGAGTCTAATTAACTCAAACTAGAGAACAACAAAACGTGGTAACATTAGAAAGAGTTATGTATATGAATTTAGCACTTACCAAAAGCAAATATAGAATTTAACTTCAAAAACAGTGACACACAATACTAAGTGGGGACAGAAGTAATGTGAATACTATTGGAAACATATCTCTTTTCCATAACTCAAAACAAATTATCTTTTTATAGGTCGGCTCTATGTCAAGGGGCTCTGCATTGATGGGATCACGGTGGTAGATTGAATACAGATTAATATGGTCTCCTGTGCTTCCCCCATGTATTTTCTGTGCTATGCCAGCTGCTGGAATGGTACAACAACAACACAGCCTCCCTCCAACCCTACACAACTAAATAATAGAAGACAGTTTACTTGATCAGGCAATGAAACATCTCTCGCAGTGTCACATTACAATTCAAAGATATGAATTGGGAAAACATCTGAAAATAATATTCCTACCAATGCCACTCTTCGATCCAGGGTTGTGGGATAGTAGGGGTGTTCATTTGTTTTGGTGTGAATAACAAGGCATTTGGAATACTGGGGTATACTTGGATAGAATATCACTGATGTTTCCAGAGTTCAATAAGCTCACAAGGCATTTCTCCCCTCCATTATTTCTCGTGTCAATTCCTACACAATATTAAGGGGCAGATTTACTATTGGTTGAATTTCGAATGAAAAAAAAAAAATAAAAAATTCGACCAGGGAATAATGGTGGGGGAATAGTGGGGAATTAAAAAAATTCGAATTCAAATTTTTTTTAGCGCAATTCGACCGATCAAATGATCGAATAGGGAAATTCGATCGAATTTTCGAACGATTCGATCAATCGAATTTTTCCTATTCGATGTTAGGGAATGATCCCCATTTCGGTAGGTTTAATCTGGTGATCTAGGTGATCGAATTTAAATTTAAAGGGGAAGTATTCGACCATCGAAATTTGGAATATACGAATAAAATGAAATTCGAATATTCGATGGTCAAATTTGGTTAGAATTCAAATCTTTTTGAAAATTCGATCGAATATTCGAATCCTTCATGTGAATAAAGTAAATCTGCCCCTAAGTGTCAGGTGGCTGCTTTTGGCTGGCAAATGGACAAAATAATATTTTCAAACAAAGAGCCCACAGTACTGGCACTTTCAGTCAATCTGCTTCCCAGTCAATAGGAAGCAGTAGGGCAGATCATGGACTTATCTCTACATTCATGTCTAACAAGCAGGGCTGGCATTAAGGTTTGCCTCCTAAAAAGAAAGCGCTGGATTCCTATATTTTTGTATTTCTTTTGCAATAAAAACACTACCATCAAGCATCCTTTTAAACAGCTGGGTGGTAACTACAGGCCTCACAGTCTGTAAATGGAGCATATACTATATAGAATGAAGCAGGTCAAAATATAATTAAAAACAAAGCAAACATAACACTTCCAGTACCAATGTAAACAAACAACAAATATGTGAATTGTAATTGCAAGTGTTCAAGGAGAGAAAGTGTGTTAAAGGAACAGTAACACCAAAAAATGAAAGTGTTTTAAAGTAAAGAGACTATCATATAGTGTTGCCCTGCACCTGATAAAACTGATCGGTTTGCTTCAGAAACACTACTATAGTTCATATAAACAAGCTGCTATGTAGAAATGGCAGAGACTGAAAAACAGCTATATGGCACAGGATAAGTAATGGATAACAGAGAACATTATGTTCTACAGAGCTTATCTGCTGTGTAACTTGAGCCTTTTGGCCTTTGAACGGCTGCCCCCATGGCTACACAGCAGCTTATTTATATAAACAATAGTAGTGCTTCTGAAGCAAACACACCTGTTTTACTAGTGCAGGGCAACACTGCATTATATTTTTATTACTATAAAATAATTTCATTTTTTTATATTACTGGTCCTTTAAGTATTAGAAGCTCATAGCTGGACGTGTCTGCTGCTTGACTCGGCAGCTATATCCCATATTCAGAAAGAACTGGGCTGGTGGAACATGGGTTAGGTTTTGTTATATGTGCATGAGATCAGTTATCTGGTCTGCCTGAGACCTTGGGTTTGCAGATAAGTGGTCTTTCTGTAATGTGGAGGACCAAGCCTCCATTTGTTTATGTTCAAACCTTTGCTTAAATAAATTTCTACATAGATGCCCAGTGCAAAATAAGGAGAAAAAAAAAGTTTTTAAAGTGGTCTTCAATATAGCAAATAATTGCCTCCTGAGGACAAAACACCATCAGGAAAATTCATGGGCTCTGCAGCATTTTGTAAGAGCATTATAAGTGCAAGTTCAGAGATAATAAATAATCACTATCCCCATATAGGCAGAAAAAAAACAAATAAAACTGTGCAACTTATCTTTTTTTTATTTTTTGTTCTTTTAGGAGTGTATCTGATATCCTCCTTATAGTTCAGACAAGTTTCAAAGTCCTGTTATTTCAGCCGAGCTGAAGGGAAAGGAGGTGATGTGCAGCTCTGCATTCCCCTCTGTTTTATAGGGGCACAGTAAGTTTGTAGCAGTTCTTAAAGGGCACCTGTCACCATCAGAGTTGCAGGCTAATAGAGGCCACACATGCGGGGGGGGGGGGGACAGGCAGCCATTTGTCAAACTCACATCAAGTCTATAGCGTTTTTTGAGAATGTTTAATACTGCTCTCAATGAAAAATAATGTGTACAACAGCCATTTGGTTGCCGAGGTCTGTAATCGGTCAAAAGGATGCAAACATGGTTGCTAACATTAATAATGATCTTTGTGAAAGTGTTTTGCACTAAGGAATGATTATACTCCCCCATATGAATGCAATATTTAATATTTAAGTGTTTACATGTGCCTGAAAACAAAGCAGCACAACAATAAAGTGTGAAATTATGTAAAATATCTTGCTTTTTGCCAGTTCTGAAAGTGTTTATGCACTTTTTTTCTACATACAACCAACTAAATGTGCTCCTGTCAAAAAGCAGGCTATTTTATCCCATTTAAAGAGACACTATCTCATGTGTATATGTAAATATTAGAAAATGCCCTGTGTGTTTTAGTGCAATTGTTTTACAAAAAAAATGCATATTCCAGCTAATTATACATTTTCTCAATTTACCTGGGACTCCTGGTTGTTTAAGTACTGAGCCAGGCACCAAAACAGTAGGCGGAGGCGAGTTAAATGTGCCTGCTGCCTGGGCCTGCACCAAAGGTGGGATAGTAGAACAGTACTCAGAGGGGACATTGGGATTTGGGCAAGGACCAGTTGGGCTCATCATCCTTTCAAAAGCCTGTACTAAAGGAAGGAAAACAAAATAATAAAACAATTGGGTGATGCTACTCTACTGCAGCAAAAGGAGAGTAAAGTGAGCCATCCATAGAGAAAGAAAGCCACAGGCTGCAGACAAGGACAGATGTGGATAAAGGGACAACGCTTGAATGGAAGTCCAGCAATACAGGAGATCCAGAGAGTGACAGAAAACAGAAAGTGCACAGTGATGTATTTAGCCTCATTGGTAGTGTGAGTAAATAATGAAACAGTTACATGAAATACATGGGAATTTACTTTTTACAGCAATGTGCTTTTTCATTGAAATGTTGAGAAATAGGAAAAAATGCAAGTTGAGCAGCCAGTGAGGTTAAATACAGATTCTCTCAGCTGTGATAAAACAAAGAAGCTGGTAAAGGTACTAATTCATTGGCATACAATGCATGAAAGGTTCCAGCGGCAACAATATGGTTAAACACAGAAGCACAACAACAGTTAACTTAACACTTCTATGTACAAAACAGATGTAGAGTCTGGAATGCTTAAACATTTGACTGGTATAAAAGATGAATTTCCAAGGATAATGTGTAACTGCCTGCTGTGTTTATCATGACATGAGTACTATTTCCTTTGCATTACTATGAAGATTCTCATTCATCCAGGTCATGGTACAACTCTCACAAGTAACACCTGTTTTCTAGGAGTTGTAGGACACAGTGGTAATCCTATCACTGTTACTACAAAGAATCAACACCTCTGTGAATTTCAGATGTCACCTCTCTGAAGAGTTACAATGTGCCGTTGTGATTGGATTGTTGGAAGAGTCTATATGCAGAGAACTCTCCTACACCAGTCAGTTGAACTGAAGAAGCTTCTCAGATGAGCAGTGAAACTTCTTCATTAAAATATCTCAGCAAGTCCAGTTGCTTTGAGTTATTTTTGATAAATATTCCTTTGCATGTTTTAAATCATTTCTTTCTACAGCCTAAAATCGGCTATACAGGTTAAGATCCACTAATCTGGCTAGGTCACATAACGCCACCTTGAGATGGCCAATATGGGGCTGATCCAGTTGTCTGGCCCCCAGGCCAATGATCAGATCATAACTGCAGTTATGCAGGACATCAGGATGAGGACTTTATCAATGCACAGATACTGTCCTCAATCTGATGGTAAAATAATCTGGACAGATTTTTGGTTGACACCAAGCACAGCCAATAGGGACAGCTTCTATTGGTCCATATATGGCCAACTTTACACTTGAATTGCAGTGCACCCCCCATCTTTTTATGTTCATCTTCTATCCCCTTTTCAGCTTAAAATGTGTGTGTATTAACTGATGTTACTTTCTCAGCTAACACTGAGTTTCTGATTTGTGACAAGCTCAACCATCATTTTATCTTGTAGAGAGAATTATTGGCTACATGGCAATGAATGGAATAAATTTGCAGATATGCCTTCCAAGCATTTCTCAGCATAAACTTTAGACAAACAAATGAAGAGATTAATTTCATTTAAATTAAATCCATTCCTGTATATACCTTGCTAAAATTATACAGCCCACGCAGCGGTATCAGAGCAAGTAAGCTAAAACAGAAGCTTCATACTAAGCATTATTGGTGCCTAATTGGCAGAATCCGCTACCAGTACTAACTACAACCAGAATTTGGGAAAAAGAAAATGTTTATGAATGCTCTCTCCATTTAAATGAGCTAAGGAACTCAATATGAATGGCCCACTCGGGTATGCATTAAAATATGTATATTATGTGCATATTAATGTTATGTCTACAGTATGTCATCTGATAAATTGAATTGATAAAGCACCAAGCTGAAAACTTCAACATTAACTTTCCAAATTCTAATGAAGATTTTAGTTTAAAAGAAAAAAAATCAGTATTCATCAAATCAATAGTAAACACAGGGTTTCCATCTACATGCAAGAAAAGTACAAGCAAACATACCTTTACTTACTAAACCATAACACGCAACACAAACTCTGGCTTCTTTGTCCATGTACGGTAATTTCCACTTCTGACTGCAACAAACAGCGCAAAAAACCTATGAAATAAACAGGTTATATAGTAACACATGCATCAAGTTTAAACTTAAAGGGATACTGTCATGGGAAAAAGTGTTTTTTTCAAAATGCATCAGTTAATAGTGCTGCTCCAGCAGAATTCTGCTTTGAAATCCATTTCTCAAAAGAGCAAACTGATTTTTTTATATTTCATTTTGAAATCTGACATGGGGCTAGATATACTGTCAATTTCCCAGCTGCCCCAAGTATTTACACTTTACTAGTCATGGGTCTCTTCCTATTTTGAATTCTCTGTATACTGCAAAAAACGACTGACAACCCTTGAACTGGGGGTTTTTGTGGGGAGAGGCCACTTTAAAATTTTCTTTTTCTTCATTTCCGATTTTCAATTTTTTGTTAAAACAACAGTCACACACTATTGTTGTGTTTATTGATTTGTTGTTGGCATGCGTGTAGCAAGACTAAGTGGATATCAAATGCAAAAGTTCTTATTTTGCACCAAACCTCTCCATGTAGCAGAACACGTAATGTCAATGGAGCTACAGGAGTGAACATTTGAAAATGCATCCACTTTCCTTAGCCTGTGTACAAAGCATAGGCATAGGAAAAGGAAGAATTCACTATGATTGCCTATGATCTATGGCACACACAAGACAATTTTTTTCCAAAATTTTCACCATTTAACTCCTCTCCACAGCAGGACATCATACATACATGGACAAAGCCAATCTGTAACTCCTGGTGCCTACATATGGGTAACCTGTGCTTTCCAAACGCCTTATAAGGAAATAATTTCCACTTCCCTGCTATTAGCAGTCTAAAAGTGGAGATATCTGAGAAACCACTAAAAACAGAAAGAGTTTAAACAACCATTCGAGTATGTTTCTATTAATTCTTTTGTGTTTAGATCATTCTTGGTGAAGATGTGGTTTCTCTTAAGTTGGGTTTTAGTTGCTTTTGCAAAGATAAAACATATTTGTAAATTCTGCTTGGACAACATACTTTTCCACATGCCCGACAATGATGTCTCCGTTTTGTAAAGGTGAACTTAACACTGCAGTTCATACACATGGGAGCTTCAGAATCAGGGATCCAGGTTGGCTGTCTTTGACCCAGGACAGGGTTTTGAGAAGTTCCATTTTCAGATCCGTGCTCATTCTTGCTTAGCTCAGAACTTCCATTTGTGTTTGATTTGGACAAAACAGAGGAAATATTCAAATCATGTGGCTGTGCTTCAGCAACAGAGATGGGGCTGCTGGGAGTAACATCTGCACTGCTCTGCTCTGGGCTATTATTGCCTTGTACATCTGCATTTATCAAAGCATTTTGGGATGTACAAGGCAAGAGGTTTTGATGCGAATGAAAGATCTGTTTGGGCCTTGCACCTCCTATATGTGAGCTTAAACTGTTTATGTCGACATCTGTTACAGCTTCAGGAAAAGACTTGTCTGAAGTTATTTTAACTTTTGACTGTGCACCCACACTACTTTCCGTCTTGCTTGTGTAGCTTGGACTATTGCTCACTGCTGCTCCAATATAGTCATCTCCAAAGGAATGGCTGTCCATATCTAAATCACCTGCAGTTTCACCAGCAGCAGGCGTATTACCAGTACAAGTAAAGTCATATGGCGGACAATCATTGTGCAATGTAAAAGGGGTGCTTAACTGGCCATCCTCCTGCTTAAGGAAAGCATCAAGCTCAGCATCACTGATATAGGCTTCATTTAACACATCATGACTTATTAGATCGTGTAAAAAGTGCTCATTAAATTCGCTATTGGAAACTAAAGAAATATCCAAGAACTGCTCGTCCTTTCTAGATTCCGTGGCATCGGGTGCCAAAGCTTTTGTAGCATGATGTGAAGTGTTCTCCTGTGTATCTAAATACTTGGTTTCTTGTACAACATCCTCCTTAGCTAGAGAGGGCACATGCACTTCATGCACAGAATCTACATCCAGCCCTGTGTCATCTAGTAATACAGTAACAGCAACAGGGCCAACAGCTGTCATTGCATCATTATTTTGTACTGTAATCATGTTTTCTGGTGCAATGCACTCATTTATTTTGGAGGCTGCCACTGAAGAAGTTCTGGATGAAACCTCTTTTTGCACTGAGCATTCCATCTGACCACTGTCTACAGACACAGAGGAGTCTGTGGAAACATCAGACAAGTCATCCGCACAAGGAGAGGTAATTATAGTTTCTAGAACGCACTGTCCCTGGTCTGCTGCAGGCTCTTCAACTGCCCTGCCTGCATTACAGACTACAGCCCCTTTCCACTTAACATCTGCACACTGAGCTGCATCACTGCACGAGGCTTCAATACACCCGTCATTTATTGTCTCTTCATTGTCAACACCTGGTAAACAAAGAGTGTCTCTTTCACTTAGCATCCCCAGAAACTCTTGTCCTTCTGTTAAAGTTTCATATGGTAGATCATCGCTAACATAACCATCACTGGTTGAGGTATTGGAGCTGCTAACAGTATCAGTGCTGGAAACAGAATCATTAGCCCTGTTTTCTTGATCCAATTTGCATGCCAGACTCTGATCTAAACTAATGTTGGAACTATCATCTTTTGAACATATCAACAACAGATTGGGTTGAGTTATTGGCAACCAAGTTGCAGGTTCACATCCCAGTGCATTTGCTTGCCAAGAAATGGAAGATTCTGTATCAGACACTGGATGAATAGCTGTGTCAGAGATTAACTCCAGCTCAGACAAATGGGTGCTGGATATCTGTGGTCCAGTACTCGTATCCTTCTGAATTAGGTTGCCTGTATCACTGATAAGATCACAAAGAGGCACACATGTTCTACCCAGACCTGAAACATCATTAGAATCGCCACTGTCTACACAGGATAAAAGATCAAGGCCAGTGACGTTTTTTTCAGCACACGACTCAAGGTAATAAGTTTGCAAATCAACGTCTTTGTCGGTAGAACAAAGTGCTTGTTGTGGACTACTCCTCCCATTCAGTTGTTTTCGGGGTGCTGAGAATTCTGGTTGACGGCAGATGTCATCGGAGTATAAGAAGCACTGGTTTGTGCCAAAAGATGCTCCCAATGACTGACAGCTGTCGGGCACATCTATGGAAATAAACAAAATGGGATTAGAGTTTTGTTTTGTGGCAAACATAAACAAATTAATTTTTTATAAGATAGCTAGATGATAGATAAAGATACTGTAGATAGATTAGATGAATACACAGACAGATAGACAGATGAATAGATGTATATGGTGCAGCTGAGGACCTCCTATCTACCATTTAAACCACGGTCAGTGAGCCAAGAATGCAGTTAGCATTTTAGCCACAGAGGTTAAAATATGAATAAAGTGCAATTACAAATTAGAATACCAGAGTCTCCATCATAATAACACCCTCAAACTTTTATATTTACTTGAGGTTTAAAAGCATTGGCTGGGGATTTTACTTTTTGCTACTTTTTTAGATTGCTTTCAAGCTGTGGGAAGGGGTGTTCTAGTTAGATAGAAAGATAGATAGATTCTTCTCTCTTTTGGGAGAGGAGACTATGCATAAACACAGAATCCTAGAAAAATACCTGCATTTTGCTCAAAATCATCTAGCAATTTATCCAGATCAACAACAGCTGCTTGAAAATAACTGTCCATCTTCTGATGGATGTGTAGAAAATCCTCTTTGAAATCTGAACAAAACAAAAATCAGAGATATGACAGGTTCTACCGGAAGTAAAATTGCATAGCATGAATGTTTATATAAACAGAGGAGATCGGTCATACAAAACAAGTAAACGTTTTTTTCTGTCTGTAAATTTGCTCTAAACAGCTCCCCAGATTAATGTACCTTAGTCCCTGCTGCAAGTCTGCTCTGGTTTCTGTGTTATCAGCAGCTTGTTTCCCCTTCTTCCTGGTGCAGAAAATCAAATAGCTTTGTACATAAATTGATCAGTAAATAAGACAAAGGGACACATGAATGAGTGAATCAAACTCAGTAAAGAATCAGCTTTATTCTTTACATAACCAGACAGAAGATCAGGCACAGCAATCAATAGCATTATAAAATGTATTATAAATTGAGAAAGGGCTGTTACTTTACCTACAGTACATCAACAGTGTCAGAGAAATATTCCTCTCAGTGCTGCTGTGATATGGAATGAACCAGAAGGAGCAGAGAGTGCACATGAGGAGAAAAAAAAAGCTGCTGGTGCTGCACACACTGGTCTGTGCTCTGTCACAGCAGCAAATGATCTCCAGGACTAGTCACAGAGATAAGGTCAGCTCAGTAAGCTATGGGGCGGGGCTTCACTCTGCACCAGGAAGAAGGGGAAACAAGCTGCTGATAACACAGAAACCAGAGCAGACTTGCAGCAGGGACTAAGGTACATTAATCTGGGGGGGGCTGTTTAGAGGAAATTTACAGAGATAGAAAAAAAAAACATTTACTTTTTCTTTAAAGGCAGCCATTGGAAGTGATACAATAGTTGCTAATATTCCACAGCTACTGCTGAGAAACTAATTGTATCAACTATATGCAGCAAATTGTAACTGTTCAGATGCTCCTGGATCACTGAGATGCCAGACAGAGACTAGAGAGACAAACATTCTACTTTAATTCCAGGAAATGGTAAAAGATGTAGAAGTAATTGAAAAAGTCTTGGTTTATGGTGAACAATCTGACAACAAATGATCTGAAAAAGTGTTTGGAAGGTGAACAATCCCTTAAAGGGAAACTTTCATGGGAAAACATGTTTTTTTTTTTTTTAAAATGCATCAGTTAATAGTGCTGCTCCAGTAGACTTCTGCACTGAAATCCATTTCTCAAAAGAGCAAACTGATTTTTTTATATTCAGTTTTGAAATCTGACATGGGGCTAGCCATTTTGTCAATTTCCCAACAGCCCCTGGTCATGTGACTTGTGCAAGCACTTTAGGAGGGAACTGCTTTCTGGCAGGCTGTTGTTTTTCCTTCTCAATGTAACGGAATAGTACGCAGTGGGACATGGGTTTTACTATTGAGTGCTATTCTTAGATCTACCAGGCAGCTGTTATCTTGTGTTAGGGAGCTGTTATCTGGTTACCTTCTCATTGATCTTTTGTTAGGCTGCTCGGTGGGGTAGAGGAAGGGAGTGATATCACTCCAACTTGCAGTACAGCAGTAAAGCGTGATTGAAGTTTATCAGAGCACAAGTCACATGACTTGGGGCAGCTGGGAAATTGACACAATGTCTAGCCCCATGTCAGATTTCAAAATGAAATATAAAAAAATCTGTTTGCTCTTTTGAGAAATGGAATTCTTCTGGAACAGCAGTATTAACTGATGAATTTGGAAAAAAAAAAATTTTTCCATGACAGGATCCCTTTAAGGGTTGAACTCCACGGGCGAATTCGGTGCGATCCAACGTGCTACGCAAACACATAGGCGTCACATCAGATGCAACATAAATAAGGTAAGAGATGGAAATGTTGGATGAAGTCGCTGTGTTGATCCAACGTGACAGTTGTCGGATGCAGACGACAGTCGCGTGGGATCAAAGTTGTGACAGCATCCAACAATGCTATTACTTACCATATTTCCGTCACATACGACGTGACGCCTGCATTCTTGCACAGCGCGTCGGATTACACCCAATTCTCCCATGGAGTTCTACTTAAAGGAATTGTTCAGTATAAAAATAAAAACTGGGTAAATAGACAGGCTGTGCAAAATAAAAAATGTTTCTAATGTAATGTATAAAGACTGGAGTGACTGGATGTGTAACATAATAGCCAGAATCCAGGTTACCCTGGTTACCAGGCAGTAACCAATCAGTGACTAGAGGGAGGGCCACATGGGCCATAACTGTTGCTTTTGAATCTGAGCTGAATGCTGAGGATCAATTGCAAACTCACTGAACTGTTATGTCCCATGTGGCCCCCCTTCAAATCACCAATTCAAAGTTACAGAGCTGAAAAGCCTTTATACATTACATTTTTGGCTAACTAACTAAATTTGAAACATTTTTTATTTTGCACAGCCTATCTATTTACCTAGTTTTTATTTTTACACTGAACTTTTCCTTTAATGTTTTCTTTTCACTTGAAATCTGGTGCAATATGATCTTTCGGGTCTAGTCACTGAGCCAAGAGAGAGATTTGTGGGCATTAAGCTCCTCCTTCTTTTAAAATCTGGCCAAGTCAAGTGAGCACAAGTTTTTTACAATTCCTTAAAGTGATTCTGTTATGATTTTTATAATGTAGTTTTTATTTCTAAATTACACTGTTTACACTGCAAATAATTCACTCTTTAATATAAAATTTAATTCCTGAACTAGCAAGTGTTTTTTGTTTAGTTGTAATATTGGTCTGTAGGTGCATCACAGGTCATTTTGCCTGGTCATGTGCTTTGAAAAAGAGTCAGCACTTTAGGATGGAACTGCTTTCTGGCAGGCTGTTGTTTTTCCTTCTTAATGTAACAGAATGTGTCACAGTGGGACCTGGATTTTACTATTGAGTGTTGTTCTTATATCTACCAGGGAGCAGTTATCTAACTTCCCATTGTTCTGCTGATGGGGTGCTAGGGGGAAGGGAGGGGTGATATAATTCCAACTTGCAGTACAGCAGTAAAGAGTGACAAAACTTTATCAGAGCACAACTCACATGACTGGGGGAAGCTGGGAAACTGACAATATATCCAGCCCCATGTCAGATTTCAAAATTAAATATAAAAAAATCTGTTTGCTCTTTTTCCCATGACCAATTCTGTTCCTGATCACTTTGGGATGTATGGAGACAGATATAAGGACCATCATGCCTTGCAGCAAAAGGATTTTGAAGACCCCTGCCCTTTTCAGGAATTCTGGCTGGGAATAAAGGGGCTCTAGCCCTTGAGTGAAGGTGTGTGATTTTTGTGTGTGTGTGTTTTTTTTATCTTGCATCTCTGCACTTGTGTGAAGAACATGTTGGTTTCAATAAAAAAATTAAAAAATAAATAAATAAAGGTTGGCAAAGGGAGTATACTGTACTATAAATTAGTTGACTATGAAGATTTTCATTCATCCAGGTCATGGTATGTCTAATATAAGTAATTCTAAAACATCTAATATAAATTTGTTGGCAATCATGAGGTTGTGCAATATAAAACCATCTATACATATACGTGGGAACAGGTCAGAATTGAGGCAAGGGCGTGGCTTGGTTTAGATGGAAGGAGTGGTTTAAAGGGCTTTCGGACACAATATTTGCCACTTTATAAAAATTCTTAACATATTTGTGCTGGCTTGTTAAGTATGTAAATAATTCCAACATTTGGTTAAATTCAGTGTGCTTGTCACCGAAACATTGGGACTGTTTATAGAAAACATTTCTTATAAAAACCTGTTGCGTAAGATGCTGCTGTTTATAATGTTGGTGGAATGATGGGAGAGAGTCAGCGGTTGAGACTTCACTACCATGGAAGAAGATGGGAACCTGCACATCTATTGGGGGAAGAGGCAGCAACAATGAAATTAGACTTCGACAGAGAAATCCCCCTGTACCTATATAATGCTTCCTAACCCAACCCACTGCACTCTCCTGCTAAACCAATGATAAATGTATTTGGTTGTGCCAATAAAGCGGATTTGATTTGCCGTAGCTGCAATTGAAAGGGGAATTATATGACCCTTTTTTGCTCTCTGGCTCAATACATTTTAAATGTTTGATCTGTGAAACGTAGTACAAGTCCGATCTCTTCCAAAAATCTTACATGACATGAAGCCATTTTGCCAATTTCCCAGCTGCCCCTAGTCATGTGACTTGTGCCAGCACTTTAGGAGGGAACTGCTTTCTGGCAGGCTGTTGTTTTTCCTTCTCAATGTAACTGAATAGTATGCAGTGGGACATGGGTTTTTACTATTGAGTGCTGTTCTTAGATCTACCAGGCAGCTGTTATCTTGTTTTAGGGAGCTGTTGTCTGGTTACCTTCTCATTGTTCTGTTATTAGGCTGCTGGGGGGGGCAAGGGAGGGGCTGATATCACTCTAAGGGCTCCTACACACGGGCGTTTTTACCTGCGCTCCCCTGCGTTGCGTTTTGCTGCATTCAAACGCAGGGGAGCGCAGGTATAGACGCACTCAATTTTTTTCAATGGGGCTGTACTCACACGAACGCATGAAAAATGCAGCATGTTGCGTCTGAATCTGCGTTCGGCGCTTACACACGTCTCGTGGGTACAACCTCATTGAACAAAATGAGATGCGTCTAGACCTGCGCTCCCCTGCGGCTGAACGCAGCCAAACGCAACGCAGGGGAGCACAGGTCAAAAACACCCATGTGTAGGAGCCCTAACTTGCAGTACAGCAATAAAGAGTGATTGACGTTTATCAGAGCACATGACTTGGGGCAGCTGGGAAATTGACAAAATGTCTAGCCCCATGTCAGATTTCAAAATTAAATGTAAAATAAATCTGTTTGCTCTTTTGAGAAATGAATTTCAATGCAGAACTCTATTGGAGCAGCACTGTTAACGTGCGTTTTGAAAAACAAAATGTTTTCGAAAGACAGTATCCCTTTAAGAAGAATGGGGTACATTGTTATCTATTGCCACACCCTATAGCAGTGGTTACTTAACTTTGTCAGTTAAAGCCCCACTTCAATGTACAATTTTTAGACAAGGTCCCTTTGAAGGGCCAACCTCACAGGCTACCCCTTTTTTCCCCAAGACAGGATCCCTTTAACTTCCAGCATAAAGGCATAATACATATACATGACAAAATCATAAAAGTAACAACTCCTAGGAACCCCAAGAAACTTCCAGGGTAAAGGCATAATACATATAAATAACAATCATAAAAACAATACAACTC
>CM044432.1:167134642-167159149 GCA_024363595.1 Xenopus borealis
ACTTCAGTTATAGCTGTTTTCATGACTTCGGTTCTTTTCGCCACTTCAGGACTTCAGTGTTGGCTCCTTTCGTGACTTCGGATATTTCTGCCACTTCAGGACGTCGGTGTCGGCTCAATTCGGGACTTTTCAACCAACACGTTTTTCCCGCTGACCCACTGAAGCTTGTGTATAAGGGTAGAACTCCAAGAGCGTTTTTCGTCAGATCGACACCCGGCTACAAAACGCACGCAACAAATCGGATGGAGTTGCACACGTGAAAATATAATTGGACTTAATGAAAAGTCGCAGGTAACAACTACATGGTCCGACTGTTGGATGAAGCCGCTGCTTACTGCATCCACATCTGACAGTCGTGCTCGGCATGTAACATAGTTCTTACCTACAACTTTGACACCTGCGTCTCCATTCGAATTGTCGCTTGCGTTTTGTTGTCGGTCGTCGATCCGACGAAAAACGTTTGTGGAGTTTTACCCTTATAAAAATACAAGTACCAAGTGTTGTAAAATATGAGGATATTAAGTCACCTTGCAGTGCCATGGCCTGTATAAAAGAATTTTTGCACTCCTCTGTGCCTTATAATATACTTCTACATTACAACTGGCGTCTCATTATTGTGTGTGCCTGTCTCCTGGGGACCAAACAAAAATGATCCTGGTCTATCCAATCAAGCAGTCATTTAAAAACAAGTGATGGAGTAACATTTATTTTAACAGCATAACTCCAAAACATGACAAAATATAAAAGGGATATGGCCTTGATAAAGTGCACATAAACATTTAAATAATTACAATGTGCAATTGATCGAAATACAACAGAAATATAAAATTCCAAGGTTAGCATCAGCTGGGAACTTGCTAAACATTGTCTAGTGGCTCGTCTCAATTTATTCTTAGCAATGTGTGTCTTTATTCTACCTTGCATTTATGTTCTTCTGGGTAGAGAATGTTAGATTTCCTGTAGACATTTCAAATAATATTGTTTTATACAATATATTAAATATTAAAGTCTGAAGTCAAATAAAGGATTAGTGCAAACTTCTCCATTGGGATTATTGCACCAGTTCCGTCAGTAGCACCTCTATGATAATTAAGAGCCATGCCTTCAGAATGGACCTCTCCATATCATTCTCATCAGCGTTGGCAGCTACAGATGCCCTATTAAAACAGTGAGCTACATATGGGCAGCCAATATCAACAATTATGATTGACCTGGCATGGCCATATAGCAGGACTGGACTGAGAATCAAAATAGGCCCTGGCATTTCAGGTACACAGAGGCCCAATCAGCCCACATAGAGGCCCAAACAGCCCCCACCAGCCCACTAAATACTGACTTTCTATGGCACCTTATAGCAGCCCATCTGGCATTTGCCATAACCCACAGATTGCCAGTCCGGGCCTGCCATATAGGTATTACGGCTTCCCCAAGTCATAAAATCATTTGACCAGACGGCTGGGCCTCAGCCATTACTTACCAACCTGGCTAACAATTCCAACATTCGGAGGAAGGGACTAATCACTAATCTTCCAGCAAGTAGACAGCTTAGGTAAGGCTGTTCTAAACTTGCAATTTTAGATGCTTAATTTAAGTGTTAATGCAGTGTGTCTAACCTGAAAATGATATTAAAAATAAACACCCAATGTTTAATTATCCTCTTGCCTTTTATGTTTATGTGGCCAGAAGTGGCGAACCTTCAATCCTTATGAATGTGTGACGCTCACAAAAATGTTGGTGATAATGGAAATGTTAATAGTGCTAAAGCCTATATCACATAGCATACATCCCAATAGTCCCGTTTTCAGCAGGACAGTCCTGATTTTGACAGCTCAACCCACAGTCCTTGCTTGTTACTGAAATTTCCCCTGCACTGATCTGCCAGAAACAGATACAATGTTTCTAATTTAATGTGTTTTTGGCTGAAAGCTCACCAGGTGCACTTAGATACTTTTGTAACAATTTATAGGGATACTGTCATGGGAAAACATTTTTTTTCCCCAAAACATATCAGTTAATTTCTCAAAAGAGCAAACAGATTTTTTTATATTCAATTTTGAAATCTGACATGGGGCTAGACATTTTGTCAATTTCCCAGCTGCCCCCAGTCATGTGACTTGTGCCAGCACTGTAGGAAGGCTTTTTGGCAGGCTGTTTTGCCTTCTCAATGTAACTGAAGGAGTCACAGTGGGACATGGGTTTTACTATTGAGTGCTGTTCTTAGATCTACCAGGCAGCTGTTATCTTGTGTTAGGGAGCTGTTATCTGGTTACCTTCCTATTGTTCTGTTGTTAGGCTTCTGGGGTGGGGGAAGTGAGGGGGTTATATCACTCCAACTTGCAGTACAGCAGTAAAGAGTGACTGAAGAGCATAAGTCACAAGGCTTGGGCAGCTGGAATATGTCTAGGCCAATGTCAGATTTCCAAATGAAGTATTAAAAAAACCTGTTTGCTCAGCACTATTAACTGATGCATTTTGAATTTTTTTTTACCAATGACAGTATCCCTTTAAAGGTGCGCAGGTCTCTTTGAGAAACTGTGACTAGCAACTTAAAGGGCTATTCGCCTTCATCAGCAAAACTGTAATAACACATAAAAACCACAGAAATGTGGTAAAACTTTCATAACCTGACAAATTTTATGAAATGAACACGGTAATTATGGTGTGTGGACAAATACAACCCAACCCATTATCAATATGTTTAAGACATTTTGTGTAAACAGCTACTAATTTTGTGTAAACAGGGATTGTTTGTCCATATATTGCAATATATTTAAGCTGGACAACTACGTCAAAGTCATCCCATATCTGGCCAGTCCTACGCTCACTTTTCATCTGATTCATTAAGAATTCTATTGCTTCATTATACATTTTACAAAGGGACTAAGTTTTACCTGCATCTTACTTGCTGCTTTCACCACAACAGTGGGATCACCTGGTCTTCTTTATCCAAAATTTGGACATTGCTATCTTCAAAAGAGTGTCCCTTGTCTTTTAGGTGTAGAAAAACAGCTGAGTCTTCTTCTGTAGAGTTCGCTCTCCTATGCTGATCCATTTGCTTATGGAGCAGTTGTTTTGTTTTCCAAATTTTGAGGTGTGAAAGAGGAGATTCATGTTAAGGTGGAGAAACCAACCCTGAACAGAGGCGGGGGCCTTCAACACCATCTGTCTGCTACATACAACTTCATAACTAACTAACTTTTTTCTAGGAGTTGTATGACACATTGGTAATCCTATCACAGTAACTACACAGAATCAACACCACTGTGAATTTCAGATGTCCCCTCTCTGAAGAGTTGCAATGTGCCATTGTGGTTGGATTGTTGGAAGAGTCTATATGCCGAGAACTCCTCTACACCAGTCAGTTGAACTGAAGAAGCTGCTGAGCAGTGAAAAGTCATTAAAATATCTCAGCAAGTCAAGTTGCTTTGAGTTACTTCTGATAAATAAATCTTTAATTATAAAACCCCCTACCTTACTCCCCCTACCTCTATGCTACCCCCCCCCCCCAGCAAATGTCCCTACCTCTTTACTTACCCCTCCATGCAGATTCTGTGTGTGAGTTCATGGACGCCATCTTTTTCTCTTCAGGCAGAGAGCGGTGTAACGGTGCATGCACATTTGGCGCAATCTTTCAGTCCCAAACAGCTGTGCATGCGCCGAGATCAACAGAAATTGCTCCAGAAGAAAACCGAAAATGTTAATCAAAGAGAAGAAGATGGCAGCCGAGCCGTGAACTCCGCTGCACAGAATCTGCACTGAGGGGTTAATAAAGAGGTAGGGGCATTTACCTGGAGTACCTAGGCTGGGGGGAGGAGCAGGGTTTTTATTATGAAGGGTTTGGTTCTCTTTTAAATCTTGACTAATCACTTTTAATTTTTATAATAATAGTAATATATATGGAGAAAGAAATGACTAAAAACCACTACACAAACTGCAATGAACCTTTCAGTAGTGGTATTGCAATGGGTCATCAACTAGGCTTGCTCCCAGACTTTTATGATATGATTATATAATCATAAGTATATTATGATAGAATTATGATATAATCATATGATTTGCCTTCCAGTATGTCTGGAACTACAGACAGCAGTATGATCTTGAACTTCATTCACAAAAAAACACCATGTAGTTTATACAGACAAACCTGTTTAGTTTATTGTAAACCTGAGCTCACCCTAATAAGAACAAAAATAAATAATTTTTTTTTTTTTAAATTGAGTTACAAAAATATTAAAAAGGCAATGCACAAATGGTCCTATATTTCAATATACTAGTCAAATTGCTTTACTGGGCTTATTAGGTGCATATTCTGTAAGCTTCTTCGGCAGGCAGCACTCTCAGAATTGTATAGCAAATGCAACGAATATCTAATCATTAATTATAATATCTCTAATCTATAGCTAGTATTTTTATGTGTCAGTGTGCTCCTCTCCAGCTGGCTCTGTGTCACGCTCAGCACTTAACTCTGAAGTCTGTACACAGGCAAGTTTAGATAATGATTCCTTTGGTAGGGAAGAAAATAAGGTTTCCGTTATGCTTTTAGATTCCTCCAGTGATATGTTGCCCTGAGCTGAATCCCAAGAGTCGGGTGAAGTGCCATATGTAGGACACGTGCAATGGTCAGTTGTCGGTCTTTTATCTAAACTGTTATTTTGTGAACTATTTGCACACAGATCTCTTTCAGCTTCGCTCTTTGGTATTGTTGCTGAATCTACCTTTTCCTCTATGGTCCTTGCAAGCATATAGCTTACTTTCCTTTGATGAGCTAATGCCTCTTCTTTATCGTTAAGCTGTGAAATGAATTCAAGCACAAAGTAATTTCACATATAAAATATAAAGCAGTGGCAGCTTATTCCATATTATATCTAAGGATCCACCAAATCCATATGTTTTTGGATTCAGCTGAATCAGAAATACAAACAATTCAACCAAATACTGAATTTTAATGCAGCTGCCTAATTTACATATTTAACTTGCATCTAATCTAGAAAGGAAAAAAAACCCAAACCTTAAAAAAAAAAGCAAAACTTACCAAGTCTATTAGTATCTTGAGGATTTCTTGTGGTTCTTCCAGGCTTTCTACATTTTTACAGTCAGCAGGTGAAATTAGCATGCTTTTTAATTTCTGTCCTAAGCCTTTGTAACTCTCTCTTGAAAACAGGTGTCCTTAAAAAAATTAAAAAAATATACATCAAATATTCTATTTCTGGAATACTGGCAACAGATTTCTGTAACAAACACAATTCAATCTGGTGTTTATAACAGATAATGGTCATTCATGGATCCTTACTCCAGTGGAGCACAGTAACAAAAACACACACAGGCCTATATTTCAGTATGTAATTGTACTGTAGGAGGAAACAGAAGCAACTGGACAGGAGACAATCAAGCATAGGAAGAACATTCAAGCTCGATGGATCCATATGGGAAAACGGGGTGGAAATATGGCAATAATAAATCAAAGGTTTTCTTAAATGACATGAGCAAATTAAGAAGCAGAAAAACATATGCGACGCTGAAAAACATTAAAATAATTACCATTTTCTTTAAGGAGCATCCAGTTGGGTAAACTTTTGTTTCCCTTTTTACAGAACTTCTCCATATCATCTAGCTGCAAACCCACATCATTTCTACGCTTCAGCTGCTGCTCAAAGGCAATTCGGAAACCATCTGCCATTATATACGCTTCTTCTTTACTCTTCTTCTCTACTTCAAGCTGTCAAGCCAACAATAGAAAGCATACAATATGGTGAGCAATTTAGGGTTCATTAGCATAAATCCTAGTGCATTACCAAAGATATGGAAAAAGAAAAGCAACAGATACCCTATATATGCAAGGCCATCAGTGCCAGTTTACCCACTTGGCACCTAAAAAAACTTACCTAGGGCCCACCTAGCTTTAGGGGCTTGGTCTGCCTGGCTAGAAAGTGGACAATTTTGTGTGAATTCAGGTGTGAATGTGATAGGATCACTGATTCCTTACTTACGCACTGACTCACTGCTACTCCATTCTGGTTTCCTCTAATGCAGTGATCCCCATCCAGTGACTCGTGAGCAACATGTTGCTCTCCAACCCCTTGAATGTTGCTCCCAGTGGCCTTAAAGCAGAAGCTTTATTTGTGGCTTGGTGTACTGCCAAACAGAGCCTCCTGTAGACTGCCTGTCGACATAGGCGCTACGAAATGGCCAATCAAAGCTCTTATTTGGCATCCCCAGGGACATTAGTCATTCTTCTGTTGTTCCCAAACTCCTTTTACATCTGATTGTTGCACACGGGTAAAAAAACGTTGGGGACCTCTGCTTTAATGCATCATGATACAGATGCTGTTGCACCAAGGCACACACAAACAATACCACGCAGGGTAGGGGGTAGCTATAGTCCATTAAAATCATTGGCACACCAAACTTTTCAGAAGAGTGTCCGGAAACATAGCAAGAAAGGTATCGCTGCCTTTAGCTCTGCCTCTGATCATACTGTGCTCCTGACACTGACATAACTCCTCCCTAATCGTCTCACCATGGCCTTCTCCCATATAATATTCTTACTATCTTGGCTCATACATTCCCCACCGTGACACCATTAACCATTTCCTTGCCTTCATTAGCCATTCTAATTTTGAACCTCCTGAAATATTTATATATTCTAATGTATGTTATTAGTTATTGTTCTGGGGTAAAACACAAGGAAGTGTTATGAGTTCTGGGGATATTTTTATATAAAATAGTCACTGTGCCAGCCTGCTTTGAGTTCTGTGGGAATTAAACATGAAATAGTCACAGTGTCATCCTAGGAGTCCTGGTGTATTGTATGTAGCATTTCCTGTGAAATGTTTACAGACATCCCTGCATGCATCGGTGGCCTTTTGTTGGAGATAAGTGGTTTAGAGAAAAGTGAAGAGATTCTTAGTTATATATTTATTGAGAATGTATCTCTAAAATGGAAAGTGGTTTACCGGGACATGTCTCCTAGAGGGTGAGGTCTAACACTAAAGTTCTCTTTGGCCAGGAGCTGGCCTAGGCTAATATCAGATATTATGTCTTCTCCAACAGCAAAGAAAACAACAATACTGTCCATGCCTAATGCCAGTTATTTAATGGCATCCACCTGTAACGCCACATAGGGGACGATGCACCATTTTCATCCCAAAATCCACCTAACAGGAGGGAGCTATTTTATTATAGTTGCTAAAGGTTTGTTGATTGGCAGAGAAAATGTTGCATACATTAGCTTAAGGAAGGTTTCCCAAGATGCAGTAACTAAAGGCTATGTGCAATCTGTGACTGCTATATCCCATTAACAATGCCCATTTTATACCCACAAAAATAAATTATTTAAATGTATAAGGATGGTTTTAAATGTATAAGGATTGGGGGAGCAGTAATCTGCATTTCATCCAGGGAAATAGAGAATTATTTTTAATAACATGATATGCAAATGCACGCACTAGTACTGAACAGCTATAATTACCTCTTGATTGAGCTGAAGCAACTGTTTGCGAGTAGCAGCAGAAATTTTGGCACACGAGCAAGGTCCCCCATCACTGCAGGTACAGGCGCCAAGCACTGCAAGCTAATAAATACAAAAATCCATTGGTATTAAACCTATTCATAATCATTCCCCAAGTCTCTAAATGGAAATAATTGTGATGCAATGTACAGAAATCTTCCTAAATATGTAAACCTAGTGATACACGCAATATAAAACCTGCATCAAATAGAGTTTCATTACCAAATTCAAACATTATTCTGATGAACTGTAAATATATATCCATATACCTGTATATGGTTCATCACAGTGTAAAAGTTTCAAGCAAAATTCATCATTCTCGGAGAGTATTATTGACTGATTTCACACATCAAGCAAGTTTAACAAAATTACAAAGACACAGACCGCCAGTAACTTAGTTTTTCAATCACTGTTCTACAAAAATGTGCTTAGATCTGTTTTGTCAGCCTTAAAGCATACACATTTTTCTGCTCACACCAAAAAATTTTGTGGCATATGAACAACCTTAAAGGACTAGGAAAGTCTAAAACAGTATTCGTAGTATTTTATATACTAAACATAAACGTGAACTTACTGCACCACAAGCCTTATCAAACAAATAATAAATTTATGCTTTCAAAGTTGGCCACAGGGGGTCAACATCTTGTAACTTTATCTTTGCAAGACCAAGACTGTGCACATGCTCAGTGTGGTCTTGGCTGCTTAGGGATCAACATAAGTTATCAAAACAAAGCTGCTTGAGTTCTGCACGGCTGGGAAGTAAGGCCGGGGGCTCCCCCTGTTGTTCATAAGTATGATTGTTTCCCTGAGGGACCGTCGAATTTCTCTGCATACAGTCAGGTTTATTATTAGACAATTTTTAATTAAATTATATTGGAGATAGGTTTCTTTTTCATTAAAGAAAGTAAAAATGGGATTTTATTTTTTTGCCTTTCCTTGTCCTTTAAAGCTTAGGGGTAATATTGCAAGTCCTAGAATCAACAAATAAAAGCAAGTAAAGGTAGAAAAATATCCGGTTATAATGGGGGCCTAGGCAGACTCTTCAGGAGTCGTCCACATCAATCCATTGATGTTGTCCTGATATTCTAATCTTCTTGGATTATCTGGGTGGATTTAGGTCTAATATTGGTTGAACAGGCTGTTGTGAGGGTCTCTATACACAAGACAATAAGCTGCTAGCATGTGAAAGAGTTGTCTTCTTAAAATTTATATCTCCATTTGTTTATTAATATTTTTTTTCCAACAGGCAACAGTTCACAGTGTGCCCGAATAAGAAGAGCTGTCAAGATCCAAAAGAAAAATTGGCAATGGGACACGACTGAGCTGCAGAAAAGGAAATAACGTGTTGTAGTGAAGGGACTAGAAGCATACATTAGCTTAGCTGCTGACAGGGTGAAAGGACAACAAATGTAGTGGCTAGTGCAGGCAATTCCAAGGGTACTGTCTGTTGCTTGGCTGTAGAACTGGTATTCAGTACACTACAACTTACATTTAACACATTAATAAGTGGCAAATAAGCAAATGATGTTCTGCCAGGCATTGTCATTTATCTACATATTTGTAAGAGTTCCTCAGCTGCTTCCTCTGCTAAAAAAATTCTTATATTAATAATCTCTGTAGAAACAGAACCAAGGGGTGATTGTAACCCCACTTCAGCCATATGCAATATTGTTACAATAACATTGTCAGTTCCTTACTTCAACTGCTGTGATGTCTGCTAAACTACTTTTATTTAGAGACATGTTGTCCTGAAATACTTTCTGTTGGTTAACATCGAGCATTGCAAGAAGTTCCTGGCACTGCTGATTTAGAACTAAAAAAAAAAAGCAAACCATGTGTTAAATACATACTGTAAGTGTAATTATACTTAACTGACAAATATTACAAGATTAAACCACAGATACCCTAAGGCAAAAAAATTACATTAATTTCAAACTCTTATGAAATACTAAAATGCAAAACCTGCTGAAAAGTATGTGCCTGAAATCAGAATGGAAAAATTTGGTTTTGTAGCTATCAAATATAAGCTCCCATATCCATCAAACACTTGTATATATAATATGTAAAGGCTCAGACTGCTCCTCTGAAAACCTCTGCAATATACATGACTGATCTTAGGGACCCACTCATAATACACAGTACACGTTGAATATAAATGTCACAATATAAGGCTGATTAGGAATTTATACAAATAATTACATGGCAGCACAGAAATCAGTGCAATTAGAATTTAATAATCAGCCTTCTAGCATCAGCTTATATTACAGGCCACCCTCGTTTTCTGCTTGGAAATTTTCGACTAACCCTAAGCTTAGCTTCTCAACAGCTGCTCAGAGCATACGAGTGTCGCAGGCACTTTCCAAGATAATTAACTATATTCATTTTTGAGTTTAGTTATTCTTTAAGCTACATTATATACTTTAAATTTCAAAATTTTTAAGTTTTAGTTTAAGAAATAAAAAAACAACAGATATGTCCTTATTAAAATAAACAATGGGCAAAAGTATGTTCAGAACAATTCCTATTCAATTAATACATGTTGAACATGGGGTATACTTCACCTTTAGACAGCAGGCTTTGAGTGAAATAACAAAAATATTTTTGGAGCAGGCACTCAACGAAGGCAATCTTCCACCAGGCATAATAAATTCAAGTGAAAAGTTTATTGTGTCCACAATATGATTGCCTTTGATTAAGTTTTTATCACGAAATGTATAAGTTAATAGTAACTAAAGGTAGCCATAGATGCACAGATAATATCATACAAAACAATGTTGTATATGGTATTTGGTGTGTGTGTGTAGCAGGAGAGGAGAAAAGACGACTGATATTGGCAGAAGAGAAGGATATTGGTTGGCCTACCCATCAGGCAGGCCACAAAATTTTGATTGTGCGCCATTGAAGGCACGCAAACATCAGTCTGTTGAACTGCTGAATTGTCAGATACAGGTAGAATTCTATTGTTTCTACTTGTATATCTGATTATTCAGCTCTATACATCTGTATTGAAAATGAACAATCTTTCCTAAAGATCGTAAAGGTCACCCAGGGAAGAATTGCAATAGCACACAATTTAAAGGAATTGTTTGGTGTAAAAGTAAAAACTGGGTAAATAGATAGGCAGTGCAAAATAAAAAATATTTCTGATTTAGTTAGTTAGCCAAAAATGTAATGTATAAAGGCTGGAGTGACTGTAAGTCTAACCTAACAGAACACTACTTCCAGCTTTTCAACTCTCTTTACACCGACTGTTTACAGTGACTTAAGGGAGGGCCACATGGATCATAACTGTTGCTTTTGAATCTGAGCTGAATGCTGAGGATCAATGACAAACTCACTGGAACAGTTATGTCCCATGTGGCCCCCCTTCAAGTCGCTGACTAACTCAGATTTAGAGAGCTGAAAAGCAGAAGGTTGTGTTGTGTTCTGTTCTGTTACACATCTGGGGGGAGATTCATCAAAGAGTGAAGTTCCGCCACTAGAGGGAAATTCCACAGCTCTCAATTCATTTCTATGGGATTTTGAAAGGCGTATTTATCAATGGGTGAAGTGAAATTTCACCCTTTGATAGATACGCCTTTCAAAATCCCATAGAAATGAATTGAGAGCTGTGTAATTTCCCTCTAGTGGCGGGACTTCAGTTTTAACTTCACTCTTTGATGAATCTACCCCCCCCAGTCACTCCAGCCTTTATACATTTTTGTATTAGAAACATTTTTTTAATTTGCACAGCCTGTCTATTTACCCAGTTTTTATTTTTACCCTGAACTGTTCTTTTAATGTCTGGCTGCACTCCATGTTAGACAAAAATGCACCACAAGGTGCAGAACAAAGTGCTGGCAGGGGCAGGTCAGTCTTTTCCAGTGATAGCCGGTAAGTAAGTACAGGGCCCTGTTAAGGCCAGCATCTGCTGACACAGGTACAGGCTGGAGCACAGACACCTGCAGCATTTAAAAAAAATGGCCAACTGTAGCCATTTTTGGTCTCGGCACACAAACGTACATTATGTAAATGACCCCTATTATCAGCGGTATTAAAGGGTCTAGAAATATTTCTCCTTTAGTCAATGATTGCTTTATGAAAACATTAGTGTTTTTGAATGATCCCAACATCAGATTCCAGCAGCAGTTCCATGCACTACTTTTTTTTTTTTTTCAAAACGCATCAGTTAATAGTGCTTTTTCAGCAGACTTTTGCACTGAAATCCAATTCTCAAAAGAGTAAACAGATTTTTTTATATTCAGTTTTGAAATCTGACAGGCTATTTCTCCTACTTAATTTAACTGAATCAGTCTCAGTGGGACTTGGCTTTTTACTATCGAGTGTTATTCTACCAGGGAAACTGACAATATGTCTAGCCACATGTCAGATTTCAAAACTATAACAAAAAATGTTTGCTCTTTTGAAAAATGGATTTCAGTGCAGAATTCTGCTGGAGCAACACTATTAACTGATGAATTTTGGAAAAAAAGATGTTCTCCCATGACAGTATCACTTTAAAATGGTGTGCTTGCAGTATATTCACAGGGGCTAAAAGTTAGGGCTGCCATCATGGTGGGAAAAGGCAAGACACATCCTGTCAAATAAGTGGTCCCGAAAGGGACGGGTCTTCAGTAAAAGGGATGTGTTTTCAGTGATGATGGTCAGATTATAGGCATAGTCGGGCAGGAGTGCAGTGTGCCATAATTCATTATACAATCCAATAAGGGCTGATTGCAAGGCCTGTAGACCTTGCAATCAGCCCTTAACACACATTAAAAACAGTAAAAAATATTCCATGCTTACTTGTATTCTCAGACTTGAGTGACTTCATTTCATTTGTTTGTAACTCTAGAGTTTCTTTGATGGTCACATTTTCACAGAGGACTCTAAATCAAAAGTAATTATTGTAGAATTGTATATTCAAATGCATGGGAAAAAAGTTTAATATGCAAATATAAAGGCTAAAACATATCTTTACAGTGGAAATGTTTTCAAAATGATATGGCCCTGCAATATTGTTACTGTTATACCAAGGTCACTAGAACAGAATACAAGACTGTAAATTGTCAGCTGCTAAACATATAGTGAAGGAACGTTGCTAATTATTTCCGGTATCGACCTAGCAGAAGCTAGAGACAAGGTTTCAACTTGCTATAGATTTAAGATTAAAAAAAACATGTAAATTGGTAAAAAGGTTAAAAATGCTAAATGAAAAATGTATTACAAAAACAGACTTTTCAATACAAAGTGTTTAATAAACATCCACCACAGTGTGATGAATATCTTAGTCCAGAAAAGTTCCCCTTGCTGAAATGTACACAGAATGGGATTACTATCAGAACAGGAATTGATTTTGCTTTCAGTGTTAAGAACAGTGTGCCAAGGAAACACCCAATACAGGATTTTACTTGGTCAATGTCTAAATCTATTTACTCACACCTTTCCCATAGTCTGAAACAAAAGTACTGGAATAGTCTTACATACCGCTCATATTTCTCTTTCCAAGTTTCTTCTAGGTTTTTAAGTCTGACCTGATCAAACTGAATTTCCCACTCCAAAACACTGATCTCCTGGGGAAGCAGAAACAGCAGATCTGTGAGGAAAAGTTAATAGTTTGGGAATCTAATTAAGTTTTAGAGTCCCACACTGACCACAAAATGACAGCACCCGCATACATTCAAGGCTATAAATTTAGCGCATGACTATCGCTGTAGAGTACATTGAGTAAATTATGCGCAAATAATATAAAAAATGGTTTAATTATAAAACAGTAACTTGTATTTAATCTCAACATAGCTACAAGCATTTATACTGGCGTTTCTTTAATATCAGAATTAAGTTCAGCAGGCTTACGGTATGGAGATCCAGATCCAAATTATTGAAACACATAGGGGTAGATTCATCAAAGAGTGAAGTTCCGCCCTAGCTCTCAATTCATTTCTATGGGATTTTGCAAGGCGTATTCATCAATGGGGGAAGGGAAAGTTCACCCTTTGATGAATACGCCTTTAAAAATCCCAAATGAATTGAGAGCTGTGGAATTTCCCTCTAGTGGCATAACTTCACTCTTTGATGAATCTACCCCCTACTGTCTGGCAACCCCCAGGTCCCAAACATTGCATATAATAGATTGTATACCTCTGTAATATTTTAACAGAGACTTAGCATCTTAACACAAGTCCAGGGTTACAATTTGTCATGGCGCTATATGCTGAAATTAGGAATAACAATCATTCAAGCAGCCTATCCAGGTGAGAATGTAGGACACTGCATTATTTCCTAGGCTGCATCATCATTTTTATCATATTTCTTTATTAAAAATAGCCGTCCTGCTAATGTCCACTCTGGCCCTATACACACTTAATTCAGGCCTGTGGATATAAGTTTATTCAGGACACGAGCCTATTATTATTTAGATATAATATAGCCAGTAATGGAAGCCAGTAATGACTTAGCTGCAAGTAGAAATACATTGCTGTGTGTTTATTCTTGATGCACTTTGGCACAACACAGCTGTTCCTTCTGTTTGCATAAAATTGTTAAAGGCACACACTGCTGATAAAAATGGAAGCCTACCAACTGCAGTATTGGATGTGCCGTGTGAATTCTAATTGTGCTGATTTTAGAATGAATAGTGAAGCACAGATTTTGTGAATTCTGTCATGTTCTCATGCTTCCAATTGTCCTGGTTCCTAATAAACAGCTTGCCCCCTCCTGCTGCATTTGGAGTACCCCTGATGCCTTGTGATCATCATCATAAACATTCATATGCGAGAGCTGCCCCTGGTGAATAGCATACATAACACCTCATTTGCCAACAGAGGCATTAAACTGCACAAATGCAGATGCTATTGATAACCAGGAAGCAGATTCCTTGTTGGCTGACAAGGGAGAGGCCCTGAATGGAAAGATGATTAGGAAACAGTATCAATTCCAATACATTTGTAGCCATACAGCACATTTGTTGTTTTTTTCCTATTTATTTATGTTTGAATTTTCATTTTGCACTGGCTTCTGTGCGGTCATGTAGTAATTATCTGTATTAATGACTAATCAGCCTTATATTGTGACTATATTTCTATTCTATGTGTACTGTATATTGTGAGTGGGTCCCTAAGCTCAGTAAGTGACAGCAGCACAGAGCATGTGAATCAGTGAATCAGCAGAAAAGAAGATGGGGAAATACTGGGGCATCTACTGGGGAGACACAGATCTTTACTGCTAAAGGGCTGTGGTTGCCTTGGGCCAGTACAAAAAAACAAAACATAATGCACAAAATTTCTAGACGACTTCTTTTGTTTAACTTTCCTTGTCCTTTAAACCCACCCTGTCACTAGGGTTGCCACCTTTTGTAAAAATGTTTACCGGCCGGTGGGGGGGAGGGACCAAAAAGGGGCGCGTGTGATGTTAAAAAGGGGCTGGACAAAAAGGGGGGCAGCGTGTGACGTCAAAAGGGGGTGGGGCATGATGTCACAGGGGCGGAGCCACATCGAGCGATTGGCTGAAGACACGAGAAAGGTAAGTTTTGATTGGATTTAAGGCAGGGCAAGGGCCTTTTTTAAGGGGTATTACAAATTTACCGGCAGCTACATAGCTGGTAAATTTGTAATACCGGCCCCGGCCTTGGTGGGTGTTTTACTGGCTAGGCCGGTAAAATACCGGCCGGGTGGCAACCCTACCTGTCCCTGATATAAACATCACAGAAACAGACGTAACGTCACACTATAGAGTGTTTTCAATGGCGTAAAGCAGGTTTTACTTTTTGTTTCCCTCAAATGGCTGCCTGTAATTCACCCATCTGCATCTAAAGAGTGCCCACTGACCCCCTGCATGGTTGGGACATGAAGGATGTTGTATTTGGGTTTTTTTTAGTATTCCTTGGGTACGCAAGCCTGCAGGTCTTCTACTATTGACATCACAGGGAAGCTCCACTCCATCCGTGATTATTGCGAGAAAATGTACCCTTGGCCCTGCATGTCACTGGCACAAAGTACCTTGTTGTACAGCAATCCCACTAAAACAGCCCAAGCACCACTAACATTAAATTTAACAGATGCATTTTGCTGACCTTTTCCAAAGTTCTCCGTTCCTGCTCAGCCTTTTGAAGCATTTCCTTTGTGTGACTTGTGGCTTTATCTAACATAGCCTGAGAAAGAAAACATTTCCATGTAGAGATAAGAATGATGCCTTGCTTTTATCAGATATCAGAGAGAGAGAGAGTTCAATAAAAGATTAATATCACAGCTCCAGTCACACAGACAGGCACAATCTCACACAACTATTGCACATGTGACGTTGCGCTTACCAGTGTTCCCTTACAGCTGTTTGAATATTTTATTTATCTGTGAGTTCTTCAACCTAACTTATTTAATGCTCCAAACGATGTACTCCTGTTGTGAGTCAATGGCAGATTTCCCCTGCTCTAACTGGCTGGTTCCTGCAAGAGTCCGCAGTTTGCAATGCTCTTCAGCAATATGGAAAAACCAGATCCTTTCACCTATTCACTCCACCATTATCAGACATCTCATTCGCAGATATATTCAGGGACTTAGTTGATTAATTCAATAATATGGGGAAATATTCAAATTTGATATTTTTTGCATTTAGTTGTCTGCCACACAGCAGCTCCTGGGTACCTTCAAACGACCATTCTGTACTTGTGTCTCTTAAAGGGATGGTTCACCTTAAGTAACTTTTAGTATGTTGTAGGATGGCTAATTCTAAAGATGCCCATATGCCCACAATGATGTGGGCAACATCGGGCTGATCCGATCATGGGCCCTAGGGCCCAATGATCGGATCATAATGATGCCAATAAAGGTGGTCGGATCCGAGACCGCATATATACGAGCAGATCCTGCCGGGATCCAACAGGATTTTTAACCCTGCCCGAATGATATCTGGCTGACTTTCGAACAGATATCGATGGGGGAAGCCCGTCGGAGGGCCTGGCGCACAGGCGATAAGCTGCCGACAGATTTTATTGGCATGTGTATTGCCACCTTAAAGGAATTGTTCAGTATAAAAGTAAAAACTGGGTAAACAGATAGACTGTGCAAAATAAAACATGTTTTCAATATAGTTAGTTAGGCAAAAATGTAATGTATAACAGCTGGAGAGACTGCAAGTCTAACCTAACAGAACAGAATACTACTTCTTGCTTTTCAGCTCTCTTTTGTTTACACTGAGTGGTTACCAGGACTGGACTGAGAATCAAAATAGGCCCTGGCATTTCAGGTACACAAGAAGCCCATCAGCCCACCTAGAGGCCCAAACAGCCCCCACCAGCCCACTAAATACTGACTTTCTATGGGACCTTATAGCAGCCCCTCTGGCATTTGCCCTAACCCACAAATGGCCAGTCCGGGCCTGGTGGTTACCCTGGTTACCAGGCAGTAACCAATCAATGTCTTGAGGGAGGGCCACATGGGTCATAACTGTTGCTTTTGAATCTGAGCTGAATGCTGAGGATCAATTGCAAACTCACTGAACAGTTATGTCCCATGTGGCCCCCCCTCAAGTTGCTGACTTACTCAGATTTCGAGAACTGAAAAGCAGGATGTTGTGTTGTATTCTGTTATGTGAGACATCCACTAACTCCAGCTTTTATACATTACATTTTTGGCTAACTAACTATATTAGAAACATTTTTTTATTTTGCACAGCCTATCTATTTACCCAGTTTTCATTTTTACCCTGAACTGTTCCTTTAAGACACTTTTCAATTGGCCTTAATTTGTTCTTTTTTTTTTTTTATAGTTTTTGAAATATTCTTCTTATGACTCTTTCCAGCTTTCAAATGGGGGGGGGGTGCATGACCCCCGTCTAAAAAACAAATGTTTTGTAAGGCTACACATTTATTGCTATTGTTACTTCTTATTCCTCATCTTTCTATCAGGGCCTCTCCTATTCATAAACCAGTTTCTTGTTCAAATCAATACATGGTTGCCAACGTAATTTGGATCCTAGCAAACAGACTGCCAAATCTGCAAACTGGAAAGCTGCTGAATTAAAAAGCTAAAGTCAAAAACTACAAATAATACAAAAAGAAAACCAATTGCAAATGTTCTCAGAATATCACTCTCTACATCATTCTAAAAGTTAATTTAAAGGTGAACAACCTATTTAAGAAGCTCTTGTCCTGCAGGAGACATATACAAGGGATTGGTTCTTGTCCTGTTCAGTGAGCTCAAAGAAGCAGATGAGCTTGTTATATCCCCAATGGCTTACTCTTAAAGGGATTCTGTCATAGGAAAACATGTTTTTTCAGAACACATCAGTTAATAGTGCTGCTCCAGTAGACTTCTGCACTGAAATACATTTCTCAAAAGAGCAAACAGATTTTTTTATATTCAGTTCTGAAATCTGACATGGGGCTAGACATATTGTCAATTACCCAGCTCCCGCGGTCATGTGACTTGTTCCAGCACTTTAGGAGGGAACTGCTTTCTGGCAGGCTGTTGTTTTGCCTTCTCAATGTAACTGAATGGAATGCAGTGGGACATGGGTTTTTACTATTGAGTGCTGTTCTTAGATCTACCAGGCAGCTGTTATCTTGTGTTAGGGAGCTGTTATCTGGTTACCTTCCCATTGTTCTGTTGTTAGGCTGCTGGGTGGGGGAAAGGGAGGAGGTGATATCACTACAACTTGCAGTACAGCAGTAAAGAGTGATTGAAGTTTATCAGAGCACAAGTCACATGACCTCACCTGGGAAATTGACACTATGTCTAGCCCCATGTCAGATTTCAAAATGAAATTTAAAAAAATCTATTTGCTCTTTTAAGAATGGATTTCACTGCAGAATTCTGGAACAGCACTATTAACTGATGCGTTTTGGAAAAAAATATTTCCCATGACAGTATCCCTTTAAGAACTTCATAACACTGTTTCCATAGGAGGAATCTTTTTCCTTTAGAGTGGTCACACTCTTTAATGTAATTCCCATGACTTAAGAGGATACAGAATCCAGGTGAATGACAACGAATACCAGATAAACAGGTTAAACTAGATTTATGAACCATGGCCTATCCCTAATAGTTGCATAGAAAGCAAAGAACAAGCATGCTACAAGTCCAAATCATGTAATATATAACTTATAAGGTCAATGAGGATAAGGTCTCATCGAGTAACTTTATTTGCCTCCTGTATCTCTTTAGCACAGCTGTAGATTAAATTAGATTTTCTCACCAACAGGGCAGATAAATAAACTCTTGGCATGAAAGTGCAAGCCTCACTGGGAGAATCATACAGGTGTCCATCTAGCTTGAATGTGCTTCTCCATAGGGCCTGAGTAATATCACATCCCGCATGGCCTCTCACGTTATTTAATAGCTGTTAAAGCCAGGATATTAAAGGGGTTGTTCAACTTTGAGTTTATGTTTAGTATGATGTAGAGAGTGATATTCTGAGACAATTTGCAATTCATTTTCATTTTTTTATTATTTGTGGTTTTTGAGTTATTTAGCTTTATATTTGGCAGCTCTCCAGTTTGCAGTGGTTAGCAATCTGGTTGCTAGGGACCAAATTGCCCTAGTAACTATGCACGGATTTAAATAAGAGACTGGTTTAGCGCATTAAGGGTTGAATTCTCCTTTGAAAAAACTATAATAAATAATGCAAGCCCACTGAAAAGTTTTCCTTGGATTTGGCCATTCTATAGGTGAATCTCATTTGCATACAAACTGGACAAATTCAGCATTGTTGGCATAATTCACTAGAACCCATCTAATAAGGCTGGGGACAGACAGGGAGATTCGGGGAGATTCTGTCGCCTGGCGTTTTTAGCAGGCGACAATCTGCCCGAATTTCCTTCTCCCTGTCTGTCCCTACCCTTAGACACCAATTGCTGCACAGTAAGAAGCTATACTATATAGCATACATAAAGTGAAGGGAATCCCCATGACTGCAACGCTGGGTCATGGTCAGTGATCGTTGCAAATATATAACAATTGTTTGTCAGCACTGAGCTAAGTAGGGTTGGGAGTTTGCATTTTCATGAGACAGAACCTAGCAGATGGCGATCTTTCACTGTGATAAAACAAGTTGGAGGAGGCATATCTATGTTTTTTAAGAAGAGCAGGGCTGGCCAACTGGGGGCCTGTGGACTGGATGTAGCATGTATTTTTACACTCCCCTGGCTGCCTATGGGCTCAATAGACAGCTGTGTATGACATGATCTTTGTGTTATAATTCAGTTCACAAGTCTATAGTATTTCAGATAAATATATCACACCATGGGAAAAGTTGGCTGTGCTGTTCTAGAGAATCTAACATTAGAAGGAATAAAAAAAGAAGTGAACACTCACCATGCTTTGTAGCAGCTTTAGCGCTTCATCTTTTCCATTGAGCTGCCTCTGGGATGCCTCAAGTTCTATTCTTAAATAATCTACCTCCTAAAATGTAATTAAATTATATCATTGAGATTTTCCACTAAACTAGGAATGAAAATGTTGTATCTAACCATGACTTTTAATTATATTTCTATTATAAGAATTCTTAAAAGGTACTGAGGAGAGAGAAGGCAAAGATCCTTAAAGAAGTGCTCGGAACGATGCTGAGATTTATGTTGCCCACAGCTGAGCTGAAAAATAGACTGTGTGAAAAGGAAAAATTACACACATGTAAGCCATGCAAGCAGTAAGCATTAATTAAAATTAAAAAATTTTTTCCAAAATGCATCAGTTAACAGTGCTGCTCCAGCAGAATTCTGCATTGAAATCCACTTTGCAAAAGAGCAAACTGATTTTTTTTTATGTTTCATTTTGAAATTTGACATGGGGCTAGACATATTGTCAATTTCCCAGCTGCCCCTAGTCATGTGACTTGTGCTCTGATAAACTTCAGTTACTCTTTACTGCTGTACTGCAAGTTGGAGTGATATCGACCCCTCCCTTTCCCCCCCCAGCAGCCTAACAACAGAACAATGAGAAGGTAACCAGATAACCGCTCCCTAACACAAGAGAACAGCTGCCTGGTAGATCTAAGAACAACGCTTAACAGTAAAAACCCATGTCCCACTGCTGTTCCATTCAGTTACATTGAGAAGGAAAAACAACAGCCTGCCAGAAAGCAGTTCCCTCCTAACATGCTGGCACAAGTCACCAGACTGAGGGCAGCTGGGAAATTGACAAAATGTCTAGCTCCATGTCAGATTTCAAAACTGAATATAAAAAAATCTGTTTGCTCTTTTGAGAAATGGATTTCAGTGCAGAAGTCTACTGGAGCAGCACTATTAACTGATGCATTTTGAAAAAAACATGTTTTCCAATGACAGTATCCCTTTAAACTCAAGGAAGTGTTCCTGTGACTTAAGAATGCTGGGTTTTATCAGAGATAGATCACTGCCATGATACTCATTAAGTAAAATTGGATCTGCCCAAAACATGAACACATGGAGATACAGTACCACTTACCTCTGTTAATTCTTGAAGCCGCTGCCTTAGATCTTCATTAGACACTTCCGAACTTGCATCTGCACTCACAAAAATTACATACAGTAAGATACAAAAAAACTTTTGGGTACAATAACCCACTGACCACAAAAACAGAGTGATGAATCTGTGAAATGTTTCAACTAATGGAGTAAAATGTAACAGTTCAGAATCTACACCGGGATTACTGAGCTGCCAGACTGAAACACCAGACACACTTTAGACTTCAGTTTTAGAAAAACAGTAAAACATTTTTTTTTTTTTTTTTTTAAATGAAAAACAATTGAAAAAAAAAGTCTATTTCTGGTGAACCATTTGAAAAAGAGTTGAACTGAAAAGTGTTTGGAAGGTAAACAACCCCTTTAATGCAAAGGAAGACTCTTACCTATACTATTTTGTCTGCATCGTGAGTATCCTATTTGCCCAAACCTATGTGTGGCCTTGGCCTCTGAGACACTGTTTCTTAACACAGAACAACTTGCAGTCCCAGAATCTTCACCCTTCTTTACAAGCTGATAGTGACCGTGGTTGTCTGATGCCCTTCTTATTTTAAATATCTCTGCCATGTGATCCACTGATCCATTGTACAGGCCTCCTGGCTTTCTCCCAAAACCTTCTCCTAAGTCTCCTCCAGCCATAAAATCTTCCTCTTCAGAATGGCAGTCTCTCTCTGCAGCAAATGCATCGCTCATAGTCACACACAGGTGCAGCCAATGCACTTACCTGTAAAGAATTAAAGGTAAAGTAACACTTTTTGACACAATGCTGTCATTGCAGTTACAAGTTCAGGTTTTACCCTCAAGCTTTGCAGCTGGTGCTCTCAGTGAAGAACAGCAGCAAAACCATAATTAATAGTGAAAGTAAAGAACAACAGCCCTTGTTATTCATTACTTTCACTATTAAGGGCAGTATCCAAAGAAAGAACTGCTTTCCCTTTCCCAAAATCTGCTCTCCCTTTACATATGTTTATATACTAAAAGACACTACGAACTCATTAAAAAAATTATTGTGACACCTTGGGGCAGATTTACTAAATTCACATAAATAATTCGAAGTTCAATCGAATTTAAAATAGATTCGACTTTTCGAATATGAAAATTAGGCAAATTTGACCATTTTGAATCATTTGAATATTCAAATTGAATTTTATTTGAATATTCGACTATTGCAGTGGTCCTCAAACTTGGCCCTCCAGCTGTTAAGGAACTACAAGTCCCACAATGCAATGATGGAGTCTGACAGCCACAGTCAGGCAAATGCATTGTGGGACTTGTAGTTCCTTAACAGCTGGAGGGCCAAGTTTGAGGACCACTGGACTATTGGATGGTCGAAGTACTCCCCCTTTAAATTTTTAATCGACCACCTAGTTCGCCAGATCAAAGCTACCGAATTGGGTAGTATCATTATTTTTGATCGAATAAAAAAAATTCAATTGATCGAAAAAAATTGTTCGAATCGATCGATTCGAACGATTAATCGATCGATCAAATTTTTCCTATTCGATTGTTCGACCAATCGATTTGCAGTAAAATCTTTCGAATTCGAAGGATTTACTTTACATACTATTCACATGGTCGAATTTCAAATTTTTTTCAATTCGAAAATCGACCATTGATAAATCTGCCCCTTTGTGTATTTATTTTATAATTAGCTCTTAGCACAGGTTAATTAATATCATGCCAGTCACCACATAATAACCTTGTCATCGTGCATCATAATGTGACTGCATACTTGGTGCATGATTTAACAAGTTATAGAAGGACTCATTCTAAGCAACTTTTCAATTGGTCTTCATTGTTTATTTTTTATAGTTTTTGAATGATTTGACTTTTTCCAGCTTTCAAATGGGGGTCACTGACCCCATCTAAAAACAAATGCTCTGTAAGGCTACAAATGTAGTTATTGCTATTTTTTATTACTCGTCTTTCTATCCAGGTCCTCTCCTATTCGCATTCCAGTCTCTTATTAAAATCAATGCATGGTTGCTGGGGTAATTTGGTCCCCAGCAACCAGATTGATTAATATGCAAATTGCTAATGAGCTAATGAATAAAAAGCAGAACAACTCAAAAACCTTGAATAATAAAAAAAGAAAGCCAATTGCAAATTATCTCGGAATATCACTCTACATTATGCTAAACGTCAATGCAAACAACCCCTTTAAGGGTCAGTCCACATGAGGAGATTCGGGGAGATTCATTTATCAAATGAAAGCAAAGGAATAATAGGTTGCTACCGGCAACTGCACTTGTGCAGTTTGCCACAATATATTTCTTTATAAATGTACATAAGCAGAGGCTAAAATGAGAATCGCCTCCTGCAATTCAGGCGCGGCACTTCATTTTCCGAAATCGCACAAAGTTGCCTCACAAGGAAACTTTGGGTGATTTTTGAAGCACCGTGTGTGAATTGCCGCCGGCAATTCTTATTTTAGCGGCGCAAGACAGGGGGAAGCAGTTTGGATTTGGCAACTAATCTCCCAGAATCTCTTTGTGTGGACTGACCCTAACAGTCAGAGGCAGCGTGACACAGACAAAAAAAATCTGTTTGCTCTTTTGAGAAATGGATTTCAGTGCAGAATTCTGCTGGAGTAGCACTATTACCTGATGCATTTCGGGGGAAAAAAAAAACATGTTTTCCCATGACTGTATCCCTTTAAAATCATACTAATTAGAGCTGCAGAGAAGTAAGCAGATTGGTGGCTAATTGTCATTTACAGTAGTTTTGACAAAACGTAACATTTAATAGAAAACATACTGTTTTTCCTTAAACTTCATCTTCCATTTCTATTTCACTAGCTATGCACAATGGTATAACAGCTGGGTATCTACACAAAATATTTGCCTCTGCTTATGTACGTTTATACAGAAATATATTGTGGCAAACTCCACAAGTGCAGTTGCCAGTAGCAACCAAATAGTCCTTTGCTTTCATTTGATAAGTTATTAGTTTATAAAGGAAACCCATATGAGGTGCCATACTGCCACACTCATAAGCAGATATTTGAACTGTAATAGCAGCCGCAGCCCTGCTATAATATAAAAAAAAACTCTCTTCCCTAATGTTGTCTAAAAATTTGGCAGCCAAAATTAGGCTGAAACTATAATTCACCCTGGGGTTAATGATTGGTTGGATTTACTATGGGGGTTATTATTTTGATATTTGTCCCACAATAGTTCTAGGGGTAATCGGTAAGTTACAGAAGTGCTCACCTCTGAGATGCCTTAAAGGGAATTAAAGGCCCCGGCGCAGTTGCGTAACTACTCCCTGGTGGGCCCTGGTGCAGGATGGGCACCTGGGCCCCCCTGTCGGGCCCTTACCTCTATAAATCTCATGCTGGAGTGTTGATGGCATGTGTGCTGTAAAATGTCCTAGATAAATATCCTAGATAACTGCCTGCCATAAACATTATCGTGACTCTGATGGGCCCCAAGGGGGTGGGGGCCCTGGTGCAATTGCACCCTCTGCACCCCTGGTAGTTGCGCCACAGCCCCGGCGCTAAACCCCTCCCCCCCGGTCTACCTCCTCCCCTGGGCTATTGCCCCTAACTTGTATATTACCCCAAAGCACAGGTCCCTTTGTGCAGGGT
>CM044432.1:167172080-167186704 GCA_024363595.1 Xenopus borealis
ACATCTTCAATGATTACTCAGCAAGTCCAGTTGTTTTAGAATTACTTATATTAGATATATATGTTAGTAAGTTTCATCTTTAAAGGGATATTGTCAGGGGAAAACGTGTTTTTTTCAAGACACATCAGTTAAGTGTTGCTCCAGCAGAATTCTGCACTGAAATCAATGAAACCGAGGTTTTAATATTTAATTTTGAAATCTGACATGGGGCTAGACATATTGTCAGTTTCCCAGGTTATGTGACTTGTGCTCTGATAAACTTAAGTCACTCTTTAGGGCTGTGACACACTAAGCTATTTGGGAATATTGAGTCGCCTGGTGACTAATCGCCTCGATTTTGTGGCGACCAATCTCCCCAAACGCCTTTCCTGCGCTGGCTAAAATGAAAAATCGCCAGCACTAATCACATGCGGTGATTCGTTTTCCGAAGTTGCCTCGTGTGATTAGCGCTGGCTATTTTTCATTTTAGCCAGCGCAGAGTGAGGGCAGGCGTTTGGGGAGATTGGTCGCCGCAAAATCGAGCCGATTAGTCGCCAGGCGACTCAATCCCCCCAAATAGGCTAATGTGTCACAGCCCTTACTGCAAGTTGGGGTGATATCACCCCCTTCCCCCCAGCAGCCTAACAACAGAACAATGGGAAGGTAACCAGATAGCAGCTCCCTAACACTAAAAAATCTGTTTGCTCTTTTAAAGAATGGATTTCAGGGCAGAATCCTGCTGGAGTAGCACTATTAACTGATGCGTTTTGGGGGAAAAAACATGTTTTTCCATGACAGTATCCCTTTAAAAGTTTGGCCAACTAACCTTGCAGACTGTCTTTTTAATAGTAGCCGACCAACATCTTGAATGAATGCAATTTGTGCTGTAAAAGATAAAATAAATCTGTTAATAGGTTTCGGTATGCATAGTTTAAATGTAATCAAATTAATGATTAGAAAATATTTATACAGAAACTAAAAACACGTTACAGCAATAGAGACTGCTATTTTGTATGTGCAGCAGTTACACTGTACACAGGCTTTCAACTAATGATTTTTAGGGTTAAACCATACGAGAAGATTTCAGGGAGATTTAATTGCCGCTTCTTTGGGGCGACTAATCTCCCTGAATTGTTTGCCCATGTCTCGCGCCCACTAAGCTGTAAGTCTCCTGCGCTTATTTCACACGTGTTGCTGAAAATTGCCTTGTGAACGACTTAGAAAAATGCAGCGCCGCGTGTGAAATAGGCACAGGCAACTAACAGCTTAGCGGGCGCGAGACACGAGAGAATTGTTCATTGTTATGGGATTTTTTGTGAAATTATCAAGGGTGGGGGGAGTTCACAAATTTATATAAATACAAGTCCCATTGGAATTTTTCCGTAGTGTGCTCGAACATCATATTTTGATAAAGAAAAAAAAAGCATTTTTGGCTCTGTAATCCTTCTTCAGCGCAGAAAACCAGAACTAGAAAAAAGAACTAAACGCTAAAATGTCATATTTCATATATTGAATATATTGCAACAGCCTGTCAATAGCAGCAATGGGGCCAAACTTGGTGAGCGGACGTGAAGTCACACGCATGGTGCGCTGATGTCACTTCCACAATGGGCCCAGACTTGGTGAGCAGAAGTGACCAAGAGGGTTGTGTAGGCCGGGGAGACCCATGTGAGAAGCCAGGGTGCTAGTGGTCAGTTGCTACTCACGGAACTGCTGCCACCCCTCAGATCAAGCAGGGCTTTCCTGGGGCCACTGTCACATTGCTTGGTGCAGGTTCCCAGAGGAAGCAGCCAGGGGTTTTTTTTTTAATCCTCTGGCCACGCATTTTTTATTTTAATACTCTATAGGCCCCTGCACCAATTTTTTCTTTTTTAAATATTTTTCAGGGGGGCCTCACCACCAATTTTTTAAAAATAAAATTTTATGGGGACCTAATTTTTTTTTTAACTTGTCAGGGGGGCACTGACCATTAATTTAAAAAAAAAAAACTTTTATGGGGGGGCCTGGCACCAATGTTTTTTAAAAAAAATATTTTTGGGACCCCAACTTTTTTTTAACTTGTATGAGGGGCCCTGGCACCAATGCTTTTTTATGGGGGGGGCAAATTTTTTTTTTAATTATAAGGGAGCCTTGGGGGGGGGGGTTATATTTTTAGCGCTGATGTCTGTGTGGTCTTTTAACTTTGATGTGGAGTGGGCAGGGCTTAGGGGCAGGGCTTGGGTGCTAGGGTGGGCGGGACCCAGGGGGCCCCCGAAAATTTTGTGTGGGGCCCGGTGATTTCTAATGGCGGCCCTGACTCTAATATTACTAACTGAAGTTGGTCAGAATTCCTGGTTCCACCCATATGCATGTGCACTAACAAATTCAGGCATCAGCTTAGCTATGGCTGGCTATTATGGACAGCTTATTTACATTTCTAAAGTGATTAGCTCATTTAAATATTAAAGACAGACCTAATTAGCATTTTTAGGTGAGCAGCCCATTTACATTTTAAAGCAAGAGGCCCATCTGGCATTTGCCCGAACCCACAGAGTGCCAGTCCGGGCCTGGCAGCAACGATCCAGGACTTCAAACTTGTCACAGGGGGTCACCATCTTGGAAAGTATCTGTGACACTCACAGGCTCAGTGGGCTCTGAGCAGCTGTTAAGAAGCTAATCTTAGGGGTCATCAATAATTATCCAGCAGAAAATGAGGTTGGTCTCTAACAAGCTGATGCTACAGGACTGATTATTACATGTTGATGCTAGTTATACTGGTTTCTGTGCTGTTGCATGTTATATATCCACCTCACCGGGCTACTTTTTCATCCCAACAAGTGGAAAAAAATCCTGAGGGAGAACATTATCCATGCAAAATAACAGGGCAATTAGCATTTTATCTTATTCCCAGTGGCCTCAGTGCAAGTTATTATACAATTGAATGTGAAAAAGGGGACCCCCCATCCCCAGGAACTAATTTTTCCCTCTAGCTAACCTAAGCTATTGTATCCATGGCCTACACACACCCAAGCCTGGCTGCTCGTAGCCACACTCAGGAGTGCCCCAGCACCTATCACATTCACCTGTGGGCGCCGGGGAGACCCCCTATCTAGGTCCCTATTTCCCTATCAATTTCCCGTGGCCTACACACGCCTAAGCCTGACTGCTTGTAGCCACACTCAGGAGTGCCCCAGCACCTATCACATTCACCTGTGGGCGCTGGGGAGACCCCCTACCTACCTCATGTATGTTTTTGGAACGCAGGAGGAAACCGAAGTGCTCGGAGGAAACCCACACAGACACAGGGAGAACATACAAACTCCTTACAGAAAGGGCCCAGGTTGGAGTTGAACCCAGGACTCCCAGCTGCAAGACACAATGCTACTCACTGTGCCACCGTGCTGCCTTATCTATATATATATGCTACTCATATATATCCTTTCCTCTTCTCTATGACATCATCATGATAAGGTCACATGACACCTCCAATGCTGTTTAACTGTTGCCTCAACAGCTCAAGCAGCTTTACTGTTGCATGAACAGCTCTAGGGCTGAGACAATCCCAAAATGCTGTCTTCAAGGAGACATGGGGAGACCTATTTATCAAAACTGTGAATCTTAGAGAGACATAAGGGCAGGATTAAATTAGAGTGGGAGAAGAGAGACATGGGCGTAGGACTAAATTAGGCTGGGAGCATGGGTGGATTTTAATAAAGGCTTAGGAAGGCTAAGGCTTCACAAACCTGGCCAAAAAAAAAAAACTTACTTTACTGTTTGTTTTTTTTTCTCCTTAAGTTGTATGTCACAGTCCTGCCATTTGAACCTTCCTTCAGCCTATCCAATCCCCTAGTGGCAGGGACTTTATACTCTGAGGGCAGGGGCACACGGGCAGATTTAGGGAGATTTAATCGCCTGAGCATTCTGGATAATAGGTATACCTGTACGCATGACTGTGCACTCACTTTTAAATCAAACCCTTTAGTACCACAAATTGTATCTATTCATAGGCAGCCTATAGCAAAAAATGTAATCAATAAAATAGCTATGTTTTTGCAATACAAATCAAATCAACAAGCTAATACTGACTGAAGATTTTCATCCATCCAGGTCATGGTATATCTAATACAGTATAAGCAATTCAAAAAACTACTTTTCAGCAAGTCTAGTTGTTTTTTTAATTACTTATATTAGAAATATCAACAATGCATTGTTAAGTGCATTGGTAAGTGCATGAGACAAATAAATCAGTCAGTTGGCCCTACAGTTTATTTGAACTTGGTTCAGAAAAGTCAGACATGTCTGTCTGAGCAATGATATCGATTGGGAAGGTTTGCTATTAACCCGACTGACCAATTGGAGCCACTTGGCGTCATCATAATCCAATCATTCAACCACAGGGCCGAACATTCAGATCAACCCCGATATAGCCATGCTGTTTAGTAGGATACTGTCATGAAAAAACATCAGTTAATAGTGCTGCTCCAGTAGACTTCTGCAAAGAAATCCATTTCTCAAAAGTGCAAACAGATTTTTTTTATATTCAATTTTGAAATCTGACATGGGGCTAGACATTTTGTCAATATCCCAGCTGCCCTGGTCATGTGACTTGTGCCAGCACTTTAGGAGGGAACTGCTTTCTGGCAGGCTGTTGTTTCTCCTTCTCAGTGTAGCTGAATAGAACGCAGTGGGACATGGGATTTTACTATTGAGTGCTGTTCTTAGATCTTAAAGCAAGCGGCTCATCGGGCATTCTACTGTGCATGTGTCTGCCCCTGGGAAATTTGAAAAGCGAAGAAGAGAAAAAGAAAATATCTAATTGTGCTTGCTGGCAGGACCCTGGGCTCAGGCCCGGACTGGCCATTTGTGGGTTAGGGCAAATGCCAGAGGGGCTGCTATAAGGTCCCATAGAAAGTCAGTGTTTAGTGGGCTGGTGGGGGCTGTTTGGGCCTCTATGTGGGCTGATGGGCCTCTTGTGTACCTGAAATGCCAGGGCCTATTTTAATTCTCAGTCCAGTCCTGCCTGGGCTGGTGCAGTTTTCTGTTGATAGGAGCACCAGGGTGTCAGGTAAGTCAATACAATCACTTGGGTGTGCTGAACTTTATAAATTGCCTTTCCTTCTCTTTTAAAGGAGACTTCAACCCTAAAGTAAAAAAAAAAAAAGCATACCCCCCCTACTCTACATATACCCTCCCCCCCCCCCCCCCCCCCCCCCCAGCCTAGCTGCTACCTCGGGCAAATGCACCTAAGTCTTTACTTACCCCTAGGTGCAGATTCAGGATAGGAGTGAATGACAGCCATTTTCTGGGTGTTCGGTAATCTTCAGAATGAGAGCGGTGTATCGGAACATGTACAGCTGGAGAAGTTATCCACAACAATTGCACATGCGCCGAATCTGCACCAAGGAGTAATTAGTAGGGGTAGCAGCTAGGCTCGGGGGGGGGGGAGTCTATGTAGGGTAGGGAGGTAGGGTTTTTTACTTTAGGGATTAGTTCTCCTTTAAGGGTCATCACATATTATCAGGCAGAAAATTAGGTTGGCCTGTCAAAAAAGATATGCTACAAGGCTGATGCTAATTGTATTGATTTCTGTGCTGCCATGTAGTAATTATCTGTATTAATGACTAATCAGCCTTATATTGTGACTATATTTCTATTCTATGTGTACTGTATATTGTGAGTGGGTCCCTAAGCTCAGTAAGTGACAGCAGCACAGAGCATGTGAATCAGTGAATCAGCAGAAAAGAAGATGGGGAGCTACTGGGGCATCTACTGGGGAGACACAGATCTTTACTGCTAAAGGGCTGTGGTTGCCTTGGGCTGGTACAGCATTGTGCAGTATTTCTAGCTGCTACTTTAGTGAGGCTTTAATTTTCTTTAATTGCATTACCCCACTAAAAGGCCAAGATGATAGTTTAATCTTAATTATGGAAACTAAATTAATTGACCAACTCTGAAACAAAAATATCAAGTATGCACGGAGAGGTAAAGACAGGTATAGTGGAAACAAATAAAGTTTGATAAAGGGGGGTATACTACTCTTAAAGGATAACTATACCCCCCTGAACAACGTAGGTCTCTATAAAAAGATATTGCATAAAACAACTCGTATGTAAAACCCTGCTTCATTTCATAATAATATACTTTTTTAGTAGCATGTGCCATTGGGTAATCATAAATAGAAAATGGCAATTTAAAAAATAAGGACATCCTCCTGGGATCGTATGATTCAATAGACAGAGTTCTGTCCTTTGCTTCAACACTTCTTCCTGTTACAGAGTTTAAATATTTCTGGTCAGGTGATCTCTGAGGCAGCACACAGACCATTTCGAAATGGTGGTTCAAGTCAAAAGATGTAAAAGGGCAATATTTACTTAAATATATATTCCAGTTTGGTAAGATTCTTTAATATGTCACTTAATTTGATATAAACTATATGTTGCTCAAGTATTCATTTTCGGTGTATAGTTTTCCTTTAAAGGAGAATTCAACCCCATAGGTGCAAAAATACATCCAACTCTCCCCTGTGTAGACTCCCTCCTCCCCACGGCCTAATTATTTATCCCTCCTTCCAGGTCCTCTCCAGCGGAGCTCACGGCAGCTATCTTCTAATGAGCGCTCTTCTTACCGGATTCATCTACGTTTTTTGCACATGCGCAGGAGGCTTTTGCTGATGTGGATCTAATCTGCATGCAACGCAAGTCACAAAGGATCGGAAAGTTCGTGACTTTCGGGCACATGCGCAGTTGGAGGCAATTGGCAATACGGAACTACTGCGCATTCGCCCAAAAGTCGCAAAGTTTCCAATTTCTTTTTTAGGAAACTTTATGACTTTCAGCGCATGCGGAGTAGATCCACACCAGCAAAAGCCTCCTACTGCGCATGCGCAAAAAACGTAGATGAATCCAGGAAGAACGCTCAGGAGAAGATGGCTGCCGTGGAGAGGACCTGCAACGAGGGGTAAATAACAAGTTATGGGCATTTGCCTGGGGGAGGGATTTTGCACCTATGGGGTTGAATTCTCCTTTAATAAATGCAGTTACTTTGCACTATAAGAAATTGTGTATAACTGTAGGGAAAGCCATTTAATCTGAAACTGGGCTATAACACCCAGGTTTACACAACAAAATGTGTGTATGTAATTTATGTAACAATGAACAGAAGACGTAAAGAAGCTGTTCATTTAAATTATTTCCTGAAGGCCTTGTTAATTTTGTGTTCAGTACTGCAATACTTCAGGGTTAGTATTCACAGAACATCCACTGAGTTTTTTCCCCGCCATAGCCTATTTGTAGAGATGACAAAACCTGTAGCAACATTTCAGCAGAAAAACATGGAAGGGTAAAGTTCTAGAATTAGCTTTTTTTTGCAAAAGTTTTAACAAACTGACATAATTACCTTTTTATTAATTACAAGCTACTGAGGTTTATGTAGTGGCCTAAACCCAACTCTTCCTTGACAAAAGTTGACAAAAGCTCGGGCACTGTTAGAAAGTATGATCCCTCTGCTTGCCAGGGAAGAGTGTGGACAGGACTGTAAATAATGAGAGAAAAAGTGTGCAGAAAATAAAAACTAACCCTTAGTATGCAAAGTAACATGCTAAAGTGTAAATATTTCTTATTGGTAATTTCCTTTTTCTCATAAACTAATTCCAGCATGTGAAAGGTTAGGCATGCACAACTAACAAAGCTGATTGATTTGTTATTGGGTGCACATACTGTAGATACACAGCTGAAAAAAAAAAAATAGTTAACAGGGAATAATCTTAATCCAACCGTTTTCTATACACAAGTGCAAGATAACATCAAAGTACTTGTTAGACAAACACACTATAAGAAAAAATATACTTATATATTATGTAACGCGCCTTACATTCCAATCTCCAGAGAGCATGTTGGCACTGCTTAGATATTCGCTTGCTCTGACTACGTCCTCAATATCCATGAAAAATTCCAAATAACTCTGGTGAAGGTATAAATTGAACAGGTCTCAATTAATTTGAGACTTTTCTACAATGGCCTGGGACAAAATGGGAACATAATGAAAAGGTCAAAACAAATAATTAGTGGAAATATTTCAAATCAGCATATTAAAGGGGTTGTTCACCTTTGAGTTAATTTTTAGTATAATGTAGAGAGTGAAATTCTGAGACAATTTGCAGTTGGCTTTCATTTTTTATTGTTTGTGGTTTTATAGTTATTTGGCTTTTTATTCAGCAGGGTACAAATTACCCTAGCAACCCTGCATTGATTTGAATAAGAGACTGGAATATGAATAGGAGATGGACTGAATAGAATGATAAGTAATAAAAAGTGGCAATAACAATACATTTGTAGCCTTACAGAGCATTTGTTTTTAGATGGTGTCAGTGACCCCCATTTGAAAGCTGCAAAGAAACAGAAGAAAATTGCAAATCATTAAAAAACTATGAAAAATAAATAATGAAGACCAATTGAAAAGTTTCTTATAATTTGCCCTTCTACAATATACTAAAAGTTAACTTGAAGGTGAACTACCCCTTTAAGTGGACCATGTGAACAAAGGGTATTTTGTGCCTGAAACCAATGTAAAATGCTTAAAGAAGTGCAGTTTGTAGACAAATTAATTATGGAACTTGAAAAATTACAAATTTAATTTCTTTAATTGTGTTTAAAATGTCTCAAAATAAGGCATGAAAAACTGTTGATTGTCTTAGAAATCGTGATTATTAGAATCTTTAGGCCTCCACAAAACTTGTCTCCTGCCTCAGTAGCAAAGTATGTGTTGGGAGTTGAATTTGCTTTTCTGACAAGTCCTGCGTTCACCTTATTGGTTCACTGAAAATTTGAATGTCAATGATAAGAGAAAATGTACATGTAGAGAAGGCAACGGGTTCCTAAGAAAAGACCACAGTATCGGTGCTAAGAAAGCTTAGCAAGACAGAAGAAGTAATCCCAAAAAAAATTACAAATATATCATTTTATTTTCCTGACAAAGGTCCTTGTGTGGAACCAAATCATTGAACAAATTCTGCTTTTTGCATGCTGTTCAAAGCATTCCCAGTCTATAATGTTTTCCTCATTTTATAAAATCTGTACATTCAGAAAACAGACTTCCATAGAAGATAAAAACAAAATATTGAAAAATATTTTCGGAATGATCATCACTAAAATGATGCATTAATAATAAGAGATTCTTCTATGTCCAAAGAATGCAAGCTTGAATAACGTGTCCTCACTTTAACTGATATAAATGCTTATTTTCTAACAGTGTTACTATTACAATACAATACAATTCTGTATTATACCCCATCCTTCAGTTGTCAGTTAAATGGGCATCTCTACAGGAGGACAAGAGGAATGCTGGTGCTAAAGAGGGAGAACAATGGAGACATGACCCTGCAACACCTTCATATTGGGGTAATAAAGCAGGAGGAAAATACTTATGCATTCACATCGAGTGTAGCTCAGAACCCAAAGCTGGCGCATTTTTGCACAAGAGAAGTGATGGCCTTGGGTACTTTATTTATATCTTACCTCTGGAAGGATGAGAAGCAAGTCCCGATTATATTCAGATAAGTGAGCAGGCAATAAACATCTGCATCATCTGGCAGGGGGGTCTCCTGTAAAACAATATTTATTCTGTGTCAAAGAAGATGGAAAACACACAGTGCAATGTAATAAAAACATTTTTTTGCCACAGTCTAGTAATCCCAGTTACTAGTAAACCAACAGATTGGATCTTTGTTTTCGAGCAGCTGACTTATAAATGCTAGATTCTGACTGGGTTACTTTGTGTTGCAAGTAAAAAGCACCTTTTAATACTCCACACTCAATTTTAAATACTGTATGCAATATGAACAACAGGATCTATGCTTGCTATGAGAGAAAAGTCTTAGTTTGCAGTAAAGTGTGTTTCCCAAGGCTCGGAATAAAAAGAGTAAAGCATCTTTCCCACCAATTGCTTGTACTTCATTTATGTTTTCTCCACATTTCTGTGGCTCCTTTTTAGGTTTTGATTTGGAAGAGGGGTGTAATAATTGGAGTTTTTTCAATAATGGCTCATGGTAATACTTTGATTAAACCCAATAGCTCATTGCAATAATTTGCTACAGAACTATATAAAACAAAGAACTATTCTACTGATGAGCCCAATCTCATAAATTAAACCCAATATAGTACACAAGACAGCTTTATAATCTATAATCCCGTATAATGAAGCCTTGTGCAAGAGAAATCATAGGATCTAATCAACTCAATGTCCTAATACTTGTTCTTTATTCTCACTCTGGATATTCTCATATGTATTTGCCAATATGTTTATGATTTCTGAAGCCCTTATCAGACTCTTCTTTATTGTAGCTAGGGGCACAATATGCTATTCAGCTACTAGTTAGCTAAAATAAGATCTCTGCTTCGGATGTGCTTGTTGGGAGTCTGGCCAGATCCTGATGAGCGCATGGGGATCAAGATCTGACATTAACCAAATCGTTATATCTTCTTTACTGACTGCATCACTAAATGAACTCATTGTTAGCCTTTTTCAGCAGGATTCTGATTTGGCTGAATCCTTTTGCCTGGCCGAACCGAATATGCATATGCAAATTAGGACCAGGGATGAAAATCTCATGAATTTTTGGCACAAAACAAGGAAGTAAAAAATATTTTCCCTTTCCCACCCATTATTTGCATATGCAAATTAGGATTTGGTTCGGTATTCGGCGGAATCTTTTGGGAGGGTTCAGCCGAATCCAAAATAGTGGATTCGGTGCATCGCTAGTTATCTTTTTTGTTTCTACCTGGCACAAACATATGCTAAGGGTAAGAGATTATACAGGGAAGCTAAACCAGAAATGGACAGTGGGAGTACATATGAGTTATGTAAAACTTTACCTTCCTGAGCTGAAAACTGAAGACTATTAATTGCACTTTGGATATCCCCTGAACTGCCAGTACAGATTAACTCTAGCGATGCTTTATCAGGAATTATAATTTTTCCACCACTCTGTAACTTGAATTTCTCCATCACCCTTGACAACAAAGCGTGGGAGCCGCTCCCAAAGTGACAAGAAGTTGTGTCTGGAAACACAGCCTGCAGTGCCCCAAAGAAAAGATCTCATATAATGTGAAGGGTCTGCTTAGCTTCTAACAGTAGAATGCTACCAATAAGGCTTATAAATTCTGAAAAACTCACAACACTACATAAAAACAAGTGCATTGGGCAAATTTAAGTAAAGCTTTCAGCACTCATGTGTAACCCTTGGTAGATGGATGCCCAATAAATATTAATTACTATATAGTTAAGTGACTTTTATCCCCCTGTGGTTATAGATCTGTAAGTACTGTAAGGCTGCAGGTTGTCAGCATCTGATTTAGATTGAATACACTTTAGACAGTAACAGCTACCACAGAATACACTTTCTATAGTCACTGGACTTAAGAATGTAAAAGGGGATTTGACATTTCAGCTGGATCCCCAGCCAAATTCCAAATGTGTAATATAAATATATATTTATATTTTCATAATTAATATTATTTTTTATAATTAATATAATGTATAATTACTGAAAACAGAAGTCACCATAGAAATTTCATAGAAATTAGCTCTATGTTGAATATACCTAAATTGATGAACAGAGTGATGGGGAGATCCGCTCTGCAGAGCACCATTTTTACTGCTTTATAAATATGCCCAGTGTTCTATTAAATGACCGAACATTCTATGAACAGAAAAAGAAACAAACATATACATTTTTCCTACATTGGACAAAATCAAATACTAACTGCATTTGCCTCTGTGCTAACAATCCGAGTCAAAACTTTTGTCATGGTTGTTGGTGCTACAGGGTTGAAACTGAAAAGACAAAACGACAAAGAAATAAATCATAAGCACGCCACATTTCTGGTTTGTTTCAGAAAAGCTAACCATTCTAGAGTTCACTTCTGATCTACTCAGAAAATAAGTTTTTATGTCACCCCGTGCTTGTGAGGGTTTCCTCTGGGTAATCTGTTTCTCTCCCACACTCCAAAAAACATACAAGCAAGTAAGTTGGTTTACTTATATAGTGAATAAAGTACCCCCTCTTGTAAAATATAAGGATATAATAAGATACCGAGGAGTTTCATGACCATATAAAAACACGAGGTCGAAGGCCGAGTGTTTTTATACAGGTCATGGAACTCCGAGGTAACTTCTAATATCCTCATATTTTGCAACTGGGGGTACTTTATTTATTATAATACACAAGTTTCAGTGAGTCATGTGACAGAAATGACATCAGAACTCACTGTTTATAACTGATGACATCAGAACCATTTATAAGGATATAATTTACAAGATATTTACGGCTTTTGTGTATTATATAGTGATAAACGCCAGTGGAGCGAATCTTGAACCATCTTTGAAAAAGAGCAGCACAAACAATATATGCACTATATACAGGATAATAATAAAAATGACAAGAATGGTCTGTGTACCCTTTTGTGACCAGAATCTGCAGTAACTAATAAAACATGCTTCTTGTCATGTCATTATTTTAGTCTGTGGTGACACATTAATAGTTATGAACGATTGCTGTGGGAAACACCTAAAGGAAGAAATTATGTACAGCCAGTATCAGTTATTGTTATGTTCAAATTAGATTATTATTATTAGAAGCAAGTACATGGTCTTCTGAACATTACCAATAGGACACATAACTAGGAGAACTGAGGCAGTATCACATTTACATACCTTATATTGTCGCCTTCGGGAAGTAACCAATCAGTGACTTGAGGGCACATGGATCACATGGATCATGGATGTTGCTTTTGAATCTGAGTTGAATGCGGTAGATCAATTGCAAACTCAGGTTATGACCCAAGTGGCCCTCTTTAAGTCGCTGACTAACTCAAAGTTACAGACTTGAAAAGCAGGAAGCTGGATTCTGTTATGTTAGACATAGAGTCACTCCAGTCTTTATCGATTTTATTTTGCACAACCTATTTATCCAGTTTTTATTTTTACACTGAACTGTTCCTTTAAGGTCTTACTAATTAAACAAACATATGTGGTTCACCTTCAGGTTAACTTTTAGTATATTGTAGAAGGGCCAATTCTAAGAAACTTTTCAATTGGTCTTCATTATTTATTTTTCATAGTTTTTTAATGATTTGCATTTTTCTTCTGTTTCTTTGCAGCTTTCAAATGGGGGTCACTGACACCATCTAAAAACAAATGCTCTGTAAGGCTACAAATGTATTGTTATTGCCACTTTTTATTACTTATCATTCTATTCAGTCCCTCTCCTATTCATATTCCAGTCTCTTATTCAAATCAGTGCAGGGTTGCTAGGGTAATCTGTACCATAGAAACCAAATAGCTGACACTGCAAACTAGAGAGCTTCTGAATAAAAAGCTAAATAACTGTAAAACCACAAACAATAAAAAATGAAAACCAATTGCAAATTGTCTCAGAATATCACTCTCTACATTATACGAAAAGTTAACTCAAAGGTGAACAACCTCTTTAAGTATCTTAAAGATATGAAATTCATAAGGCTGTATATCCCTGTGTACAGGAATAAATTCATTGATGTTTTGACAAAGTCTGCCTTGAAAATTGGTCTATGCAAGCACCTGCTTCTTTTCTTTAAACTTTTCAATTGGTTTTCTTTTTTTTTTTTTATTGCTTGCTTTATCCCAGCTTTCAAACAGGGTCACTGACCCCATGTAAAAACAAAAAAAAACAAATGCTCAGTAAAGTTACAAATTGTTATTCCTAATTCGTATTACTCCTCTTTCTATTTAGACACTTTTCTATTCAAATTCATTCTCTTATAGTTTTTATTTTTTGCCTTCTGCTACTTTCTCTTTCCAGTTTACAAATAGGGGTGACTAACCCCATCTAAAAACAAATGCTCTGTAAGGCTACCAGGGTCAGACTGGGCCTGCGGCCCTGACCTGCGGCCCTGACCTGCTCCCCCAGAAAACACTGTTAACGCTGTGGCGCATCTTCTATGCACACACAGCATGTTCATGGAGGCGGTGATGGGGCTGGAGGGAGTCCTGGGGACTGCTGGGAGGGAAATCTCTGTGACAGCAGCGCCAGTGGGCTGCCCAGTTGGACCTTGAAGGCTACAAATATATTGTTATTGATACTTTTGATTATTCATCTTTCTATTTAGGACCACTCCTATTAATATTCCAATCTCTTTCTCAAATCAATGCATGGTTTCTAGGGTAAATTAGTCTCTAGCAACCAGACTGTTGAAATTGCAATCTTGAAATCTAGTGAATAAAAAAAACAGCTAAATAACAAAAAAAAACCAAAAAACAAATAAAAATAACTGAAAACCAAAAGTCTACATCAGACTGAAAGTTGAACAAACAAACCCTTTAAATGATGCAGGGCTGCTGGAATTTCAAGATACATACAGGTAAAATACAGATTTTTAGATGCAAATATGAAGGACAGGGCAAAGTTATTTACATTTGTGTCTTCACTATGTCAATAAGGGTAAATAGACAAGAATGCAGCTAATCCCAGAAGAGAGAGAGAGAGAAATCCGAACCCCACACTGACTCATCTCATAACAATCACTCAGGGAGAACCTGGGAACAAACAGCAGTAAGGGGAATATGCTCTGGAACAGGGATGCCCAGACTTTGATACACTGGGATCTACTCTTGACACCTGGCCCCCATCAAGA
>CM044432.1:167207951-167223508 GCA_024363595.1 Xenopus borealis
TGCAAAAGAATAAGAAATCAGGAAGGGGGCAAATAGTTTTTCACACCACTGTAAATTCAGATTTTAATAAATAATTCACTTGCGTTATATTCATCCTTGTGTGTTTTTTTTTTTTTTACGATGTTTATCGGTGGTTGAAAATTGGAACTCGCCATTTGAGAAGTATCCCATAGTACTGAATAGAACGTGAGTGAGTTTATATTTATTAAAATCAAAACTCACATTTTGATGCCCCCAAATGCTGCAAATGACAAACGTCAAACTATGGCAGTATGCAACAAATATACAAAACCCAGGAACCAAGGTCCCTGTTGGAAAATGTGGTGGTTTTAGAGTCAAAACTGCAAATACCCTGCTCCCTTTTACATGAGTCCTAAAGAGCATTTGAACTTGTATTCCACTTTGAACTCATATTCCATTAAATATAGTCCTGAAATCATGGGCATAAACAGTCCTACATAAGTAATATCCCACTTTTTATCCAGCTGTGGTTCACTGAGGAAGTTCCATTATTTAGGCCACAGCTCTTGTTGGCAGAAAGTCTGTGTTACCTGTAAGTTCTGCTTCTGACCCCCCTTCCCCGAGTCAAGAAAGTCTTGTAGGGGCATAGTTACTAAAACTCAAAATTCAGAGTGACAATTGGGAAAAGTCTCAACAAAATCTTGCTACCTGAAAAAAAAAAAAAAAAAATTTTGTATTATCCAAAGAAAACCAGTATCAAACAGGCCAAACTATCGAGAATCATGAAGGCAAACAAATCTTCAAATAAGTTAAAGGGACCATCTGCCATTGACTTTTAAATGAGTACGAAAGGTTTTAGCCGGAGTATTTTTCGGAATTTTTAGCAGCTTCAAAGCATAATTTAAAGAAAAACAAAAACCTTTTTTCCATCTAAAAAGTATCTAAAAATACCATAAGCCCATTTGTTCTGAACTGGAGAAGCACAAAAGAGCTTTCTCCAAGTGCACGCGTTAACAGCAGCAGCTTTGAAGAAGGTATGAGAATAGATGTTGGGCACCTTAAAGGAGAACTAATCCCTTCATTAAAAAAAATGTTGGGTAGGGGTTTTCTAACATTAGGGTTGAATTCTCTTTTAAATAGAACAGAAATGTTTCCAGAAACTGATTGGGGGTCTGAAACCACTGGGGTACAGATGTTAGAACAGCATTGTATGTAGCAGACTGGTGGTGTTGAAGGCCCCCCACTTCTATGCTGATCTATTCGCTTAGTGAGCAGTTGTTTTGTGGTACTATTTTCCCCAATAAAACACTTTGCAGTCAGAGCTACTGCTTTGGATTTGTCCTGCTTTCTACCATTACTTCTGCATATAGCAGTTGTTATGTCTCCCCAATGCATAGATCCGTGCACTCATCGCTATACTGGACTGCGTATACCACATTATTTTTTTTTTCTTTAGGAGTTGGATCCTTTTGGGTGTACCAGTTTTTGTCTCAGTGTGTTGCTGTGTTTGAAAAACACAAGGACTTGGTGTTAGTTGAAAATCTTCCTGAGTTTCTGCAACACCAGCTACATATGGAATTATTATGTTTCACCTACTATGTGTCTCCGGACGGTTATTTCTTTTGATGTTCCTGTTGTGCTTGGTTGCTGCTGTTTTGACAAAGGCCCAGTCTGGGTAGCAACATGCGTTCAAAATATGTCCTTGGACTCTGCATCAGCTGCCACACATTCCGCCCTGTGGTGGAGAGTTCTAATGACACCTAGTTTGTGTTCCAGCGGATGGTGGGAATCAAACAACAGATATTGATCCGTATGAGCAGCTTTCTGTATACCTCCGTTTGTAAGTTACCCCCTTCTTGGATGCATATCAAACAGTCCAAAAAAAACAAGTTTGTTCCCGTGGATATCTTCCCTTGTGAACGATCTTATTGTCCTCTGAATGAATGTGTTCTGGAAAGGACGCCACTTCATTGGATCTGATTATAACCCAAGTGTCCTCCACATATCTGAACCAGTTACTCGTAGTTCCCTGGAAAGTAAGTAAAGCCCTCCTTTCCACTTCCTCCATGTACAAGTTAGCTACAATGGGAGAGACTGGAGAACCCATTGCACAGCCATGTTTCCGTCTATAGAAAAGGTCCTTGTACTTGAACAAACATATTTGGTTAGGATTGAGCTTTGTTCTGCTGCTAAGGGTGTTATCTTACAGTCTCAATTGCCTCTGTCGTAGGTATACATGTAAACAAAGATGTGACATCATATGATACCATTGTTTCTTCTGCCTCTAGTGTAACACAATGAATCTTGGTTACAAAATCTTTGGCATTCTGGATATGATGCACTGTATTGCCTACTAACGGGGCTAAGATGTTAGCCAAGAATTTTGCAATGCTTTATGTCACTGAATTTATACTTCCGACAATGGGGCTCCTTCTTTGTGTATCTTGGGTAGTCCGTATAAGCATGGTGTGGCTTCGCAGGTGGACAAACCATCCCTAAACAGAGGCGGGGGCCTTCGATACCACCTGTCTGCTACACACAATGTTGTTCTAACATCTGTACCCCCACGGTTTCAGAACACTTCACACATCCATTCAGCCAACTTTTACAAGTAACACCTGTTTTCTAGGGGTTGCGTGACACATTGGTAATCCTATCACAGTAACTACACAAAATCAACACCTCTGTGAATTTCAGATGTCACCTCTGTCACAACGTGCCGTTGTGATTGGATTTTTGGAAGAGTCTATAAACCGAGAACTTCCTTACACCAGTCAGTTGAACTGAAGAAGCTGCTCGGATGAGCAGTGAAACATCTCAATTAAAATTTCTCGGCAAGTCCAGTTGTTTTGAGTTAATTGTGTTAGATATACCATGACCTGGATGAATGAGAATCTTCATAGTCCACTGCAGCTGTAGTTAAGGTTCAGAAATTAGCTCTAATATATACTTGGGCATATTTTAATTTTAGGCTTAAAAATAGAGCTAATCCATGCAAATCCATCCTTAGGTCAATGTCTATTTTCACATATGCAACTTTTATTATTTATTTGTAATTTGTTACCCAATGTTAGAACTTTACTATCCAAAATATTTTATTTTACCTTGTATTTTATGGACTTAAAAAAAAAACTTAACTTTTCACAAAAAAATACATCAAATAATCAGTGTAGTTGACAAGCTAAATTTTCTGATATCCATCACTCCACAAATTGATCCTGTAAACTTTACAGGATCAATTTGTTGTGGAGTGATGGATATCAGAAAATTTAGCATGTCAACTCCACCGAATATTTGAAGGTTTTTCAAAATCAGGTAGTAATATAAATAATGGCCATCAGATGGCATTCAGATAACATGTTTCTAATAACCTGCATTGTAAATCTAGCTATCTACATTCATACCTACAACTTTTCTTTAGTTACCTTTTGTATCCCTTACCCCTTGCAAGATGTTTGACTCAAGGTAATGTTCCCATATGTCTTATTTTGTACAAAAAAGATTTTCAGCCTATCATTGTTAAGCAATCTATCTGCTTTACAAACAACAAAGAAATACTGCTGCTCTTCAACTGTATTGGAACTTAGTCAGATCCCATGGCTACATTGTAGATAGATAAGTGCAGACCACAATATAGCAAGCAGCAATACAATATGGAGCAGCAGTTGCAACTCAAACAAGGGAAGGTGTCACCAGAGAGAAGATGGTGCCTGCAAACTCAACGGACAGGACCTGTGCTGAGTAGTGATGGGCGAATTTATTCGCCAGGGCCGAATTCGCGGCGAATTCCCGCAATTCGCCGCTGACGAATAAATTCTCGAATCACCAGCGAAATTTCGCCAAAAAAACGAGTCGCGCGCCGAAAATTACGCGACGTGTGTCAAAAGCGTCCTGTGACTCGTTTCGCAAATTTTTCGCCGATTTGCGAATTTCTCTGGAAATTCGCAAATTTTTCGGCGAAGCGAATCACGGGAGATTCGTCCATCACTAGTGCTGAGGGGTTAGTAGCAATTTTGGGGCATTTGCCTGGGGGGGAGGTAGGCCGAGAGCAGGGAGGGTAGACTTTTCCTTTAAAGTGGACCTGTTACCCAGACACACATCTGTATAATAAAAGTCCCTTTCAAATTAAACATGAAATTCAGTTTCTGTTTTTTATTAAAGCATTCATAGCTGCTGCACACTCATTTAAAAATGTCTGCTGTCAATCAAATATTGTCTGCCCCCAGTGGCAGAGGCGGGGCAGATAATTACTTTCACTTTCCATTCAGCACTTCCGAGATTTCACTGCTCCCCACACATCCCCCCAGTTCTCTTAACCATTTAATTGTGTATCCAGAACATGGGGTGCACAAACAAGATTCTGAGATGATGCAAGGCTTGCCTTAATAACAGTGTCCACAAAATGGCTCCTACCTGCTTGCTAGAATTATGAATTCCCAGACTGAAGAAAACAAGCTTAAAATAATGTATATAGTGTAATTAATGTTCATTTTGCTTGACTAATGTGATAAAATAGTGATTTTGATTATTTTTTTTTGGGTGACAGGTCCACTTTAAATGGGTCCCTCTAGCTCTATGGCATCTTAAATCAGCCCCTCTAGCTCTATGGCATCTTACATTGGTCCCTCTAGCTCTATGGCATCTTAAATCAGCCCCTCTAGCTCTATGGCATATTACATTGGTCCCTCTAGCTCTATGGCATCTTACGTCAGCCCAGGCCCCATGGCCACCTTTACAGACAGGACTGGACGTCGAAATAGACCCATTCGTAGTCAGGGCTGCCATTAGAAATCATGGCCCCGCACAACAAATTTTCCACCCACCCTAGCCCTGTCCCTGATCCCTGGCCACTCTACATCAAAGTTAAAAGACCACACAAACATCAGCGCTAAAAACGTAACCTCCCCAAAAAAAGAAAATTGGGGCCCCATAAAATATATTTTTTTTTTTTTAAAAAATTGGTGGTCAGGCCCCCCGACAAGTTAAAAAAAAATTGGGGCCCCATAAAAAATTTTTTTTTTTTAAATTTGGTGGTCAGGCCCCCCAACAAGTTAAAAAAACTATTGGGCCCCAAAAAATTATTTTCTGCATCATCTCAGAATCTTGTTTCTGCACCCAGGGGCGGCCATACCAAGTGCGGGGCCCAATTGGAACCATTTTGGTGGGGCCCCCTAGAAGGAACTTTGCTGTCTGTCGCAGGGTCACAGAGTTGGATGGGCAAGTAGTGCTGCTTTACCCTCTGTCCAAGTGATGGCTTCCAGTTGGGGATAGGGGTAGGCTGGGCAACTGGGGAATTAAGGGAATAGGAATCAGAGCTTGCACTGGAGTGGGGCCCCCATAAGTGCGGGGCCCAATTGGGCCAAATTGGTCCAATGTGCTTAAAACCGGCCCTGTCTGCACCCCATGTTCAGGATACACAATTAAATGGTTAAGAGAACTGGGGGAATGTGTGGGGAGCAGTGACATCTAGGAAGTGCTGAATGGAAAGTGAAAGTAATTATCTGCCCCGTCTCTATGCCTAAGGCATAGAGGAGTGGCAAACAATATTTGATTGACAGCTGAGATTTTTAAATGAGCTTAAAACAGCTATGAATGCTTTAATAAAAATTTGAAATTGGATTTCATGTTTAATTTGAAAAGGACTTTTATTATACAGATTTGTGTGTCTGGGTGACGGGTCCACTTTAAGATACCATGGAGCTAGAGGGGCCGATGTAAGATGCCATAGAGCTAGAGGAGCCGATGTAAGATGCCATAGACAGCCATTAAGTATTTGGCTTGTAGGGGGGTTAGTAAGGCCTCTGGGTACTTGAAATGCTAATGGTCGGTTTGAAACTTGATTACCAAGACTTGCAGGCCTGCTGGTGGTAGGGTTGCCATCTTTTCTGGAAAAAAAATACCGGCCTTCTTATATATTTATCCTTTTTCCCTATTAATAACATTAGGATTAACCATCATTTTTACAGGCCAGGCTGGCAAAACGCCGGACAGGAGGCAACCCTAGCTAGTGGTGGAGCTTTAAGCTCTCTTGGAAGCAATCAGTGGTGCACAGGTCTGAACTGGAAGTCAAAATAGGCCCTGACATTCCAAGTACACAAAGGCCCGAACAGCCCACTAGATAGTGTCTTTGGCATCTTACAGTAGTCCCTCGGGCATTTGCCAGAATCCACCAATTGCCAGTCAAGGCCTGAGGATGCACACGGATGACACACGGAGGCAGAATCATGGCATGTGAGGTCAAGTTCATGCTGTGATGTCCAAGGTGAGTATTGGCTAGCGGTTCAAGTTTCCCAATACTGTTAACTGAATTGCCCGGTGGAAAGACAAACTAGCTCAAAACAGGACAGATGATAACTGAAGGTGGGACATCTGCTAAAGGCACATGGTTTGGCTAGATTGGGAACCTGCTAGGTTGGATTGGGGGTTGTTGCAGCACACCAGGGTTAAAAGGTTGGTGGACTTTATTTTACACTGTTGATTTTCAAAGTGCCATCCCACCAGATGGCAGATTTAGGATGATATGCACGGATGTGCAGTTTGTGATGACCTACTGCAGGGACCAGAAGAGTTCACAAATGGGTGGCAGATCACTGGTAAAAACAAAACTTCTCATTCCAGGCTGGAAAACCAGGAATCAAATGGGTCAGTCTGCCCACTGGAAATGAGAGAATAGTGAAATGCTTTCAGGAAGCAAAACTCCACCAGACTCGTTGTGACCAGGGGCTCTTAGTCCCATCATTGAGAGGGACATTTATCACCAAGGATGGTCTTGTTATTATTACTATTGGGTTCAAAACTACGGGGTTGGTTGCTCTAGAGCACTGATCCCCAACCAGTGGATTGTGAGCAACATGTTGGAGGCAAGGTTAGGTTTTGCCAAAAAGAACCTCTTTTAGGGTAAGGACACACGAGACGATTTGTCGCCAGCGTTTTTAAAAAGCAAATCGCGGCGACAAGGCGATCGTCTTTTTCGAACAGGCGATTCCCAGCGACAATTGGCACAGAGCGATTTGTATCCCATTGCTCTGTGCGGTACGTGCTCCTGTCCGTATCAAAAAAGTGCTTCAAAAAAGGCATTTTCGAGCGTGTTTTCGTCCGAGTGTTTGTTCGGCGTGTTGTCTCGGCGTCTCTCCTCGAGCGTTTGTGCTTCCCGCTGTAACCTAGCGTCTTTGTATTCCTGCGCCTTTACGTTCTTGCGTCATTGCGCAGTGTAATTTGAATACAATCGCTGCTACTTATCTGTATGTGTGTGCGTGTCTAGGAGATTTCAGTGCTTTTCTAAGTACATGCTATTTCTGATGAATCGCTCGGAAAAGGGTCTCAGTGCGTTTTGGAGCTACAGGCGATTCACAAACGCGCTGTGTGCACAGTAGCTGGCGTCTTTCATATGGTTTTGTGCTGAGACAAAATGAGCGACATGTCGCCGCGATTTGCTTTTTAAAAACGCTGGCGACAAATCGTCTCGTGTGTCCTTACCCTTAGACTGCCGGTCCACGTTGGGGCAGCCAAATAGCACTTATTTGGCACCTCTGGGTATGCTTGTGCAACTCCCCAACTGAATGTGGCTTCTTGTTAAACAAAACAGTTGGGGTCCCCTGCCAGGAAACCAGATAGGTGGCCACTTAAATGTTTAAATGTGCATACATTTTCAAAATGAAATACGGGGAAATAAAATAAAACTGGTGCCTTTTTACCTTACACTTATTGACTAGTTACATTTTACCCATGCCCACATACCCCAGATTTCCTCTAGTGTAAAGATTTTCTTCTAAAGTATCTTTTCCCCAGAGAAGCTGCATTTAATCATTTATGTACATTACCCCAGATAAAACAGTAATACAATAATACCAACCAATACTTCAAAATTACATTTCCTTCAAAATATAACTTTTTCCAGTGTCGGACTGGGATGCCAGGGGCCCACAAGAGATCCTTAGACCAGGGGCCCAACTTTCCAAACTATTCTCTCCTCACTTAACCTCTTTATTTTCCTATTCTTTTAGATCTACTTACTATACTCTATTCTTCCATTATTAAGCCTCTTTTTCCACATAAAGAAATAGGGAATGAACATGAAATAGGCCAAATTGTTAGAAGCAAGAGGCCACTGACACCTGGGCCCACCGGGAGCTTTCCTGGAATCCCTGTGGGCCAGTCCAACACTGACTTTTTCAGGAGATATATGTGACCCTTGTTTATAAACCAAGGATTTGGCAATACAAACATTGCCCATTCTTATGGTGGCGGGGTGTCACCAACACTGTAAACTGATCTAAACTGATATATTAGTAGTCAATACACTTCTTATCTTTGGCCCTGTTGAGAAAAATTCCCGAGTTTCAAAAGGCCGCCTGTTGCCAAAATATATTAGAGCCTGCACTCTGGTTGGGGGTAACAGTAGTTTTTTTTTTTAATGTCCCCTGCCAACGCTAGGCCACTGCCACCCTAAGCTCCTGGTCTGATCGGCCATGTTGGGGCACACTCATGCGCCTAATGAGTGAATGCCACAACTTGCTCTTTATGTGCATGATGTCAGAAGCGGTTTACACACATGCACTATGACTGACATGCTTGCTCGCATTTGGATCTCCCTCCCAGTGTGAGTGTCCTACCGCCAGGGTCAGACTGGGGGGCCCGGAGCCCACCAGGACTGCTGTTCAGGGCCCCCGCCCCCTTTCTGTGGCGCTGTGCGCTCCCTTGTTGGTGCCCCATGCATAGACAGCACACATTGGCGCACATGCGCAGACAGCACCCGCACGCATGTGCAATTTTTTCTTTCTCTTTACTTTTTAATAGCTCTCGATTGGGGGTACGGACCCTGCCTACCACTGTCCTATCCCCCTTGTAATATAATATAATAAGGCAACAGTTGTCTTGAATGAAACTCAGGGATTCCTCTCAGCAGGGCCACAGATAAATGTATCAACTACTAATGTAGCAATATAGATCACTTTACAGAAGAACTGGAAACACTATAAACTTCACAAATAGAAAATAATTGCAGATAGTATTTATTTATGTTGTACAATCTGAAATCAACTGAACTGACAAAGTGTTGGAAGGTGAATAAACTCAAACTATCCATTTAAAAGAATGCCTTATTTTTCAGCACATTTCCAATTGGTCTTAATTTTTTATCATTTATTTGCCTTTTTCTGGTTCTTTCCAGCTTTGTAATTGGGATTACGGACTCCATCTGTGGTAGAACAATTAGCTGGTGCCCGTTCACAAGAAAAAAAAATCCAGGCCCCCAACCACATGGGGAGACAGAGACTACTTTCACTATTGTCATGGCAACAACTTGCATGAAGCTTCTCCAATTCTTATTTGTAGTCTCCTTCTTAATATGGATGAACCAGCGGACAGGCCTAAACTTGTACTGCATTACTGATGTATATACAAAATTATCTGTGTGCTCCACAAGTTGGTACATGCACTAGCGTCAACATGTGTATTAAACGATTTACCTTACCTGAAAAGGAGTAGCAAATGAGTGCAAACAAACAGGGCTTGTGAGTTTTTTTGTCCTTGCAAGGCAGATGATAGTGATGATAAGCTTTCTGCACAAATATAAATCAGTAGTATATCTGTGGCACACCTATATCACAGGCATTTACACTTAGGATACAATAGTGTGATACTGAAATCACAACTGTGACTAGTGCATAGAAGGCTTTGCAGGGCAATACAGATTTTTTTATTTTAATGGAGTTTAAGATTTAATTTACAAACAAATCAACTTTAGATTGTTGTTCATGTACTTGTGAATAAAATGAAATGATATAATTTGCGTATCCATCCACATATATACATTGGGTCATGAGCAGCAGAAAACAAGCTGTACTGAACTATGGGAGAAAGCTGCAGGGAGTCAGGAAGCTTCTCCTTTGGATTTATCTCCAACCAGGGTCATCATTCTTTCCAGAAGGTAACAGTAGGGGAATGAGGATTGATCCATCTCGTACGTTTTTCCCGTAAAATAGCACAGCCCACACAAGCAATCTAGTTTTATTTAGGATAGTGACACACAGGCAGATTTAATCAGCTGGCAACTAATCGCCTGTTCTTCTGGGTGACAATCTCCCCGAACTGCATTTGCGTGTCTTCCCTTCCTGTATAATGAAGAGTCGCCTGGGCTAAACACACTCAGTGCTTTGTTTTCCGAAGTTGCTTCAGGAAGGAAACTTCAGGTGGAAAACGAAGCGCCGTGTGTGCTTAACGCAGGCAACTCTTCATTATACAGGAAGAGGAGACGCGCTTGGCGACTAAATCTCCCCGTGTGTCACTACCCTTAATGGTATAGTCTCTTCCGCAATCTTTAACAGGCAGACTGCCAGGGACTTAGCACCTGGAATATCTAAGCGGTGGGTCAGATATCCTACAATTGCACTTCAGTACTCAGAGATAGTATTGCAATCCTAAATCATATAAAAGAATCCTGCATTGTGTGTTGCGCCTGGCCTTCATCTGATCTACCCATCCGTTTCATCCTTCGAGGGGGAATGTACATTTTAGTAGATTGCCTTAAATTGAATCATCTTATCCCTAGTGGTGATTAAAAACCCATAAATATGGTCAGTGACCACTTCCCGTGGTTCTAGATCTAATTCAGGGATACAAAGAGACCATTTGGAATAGCAAGGTTAATGGAGCCACATTATAATGAGACAAAGATCTGTAAAAATCTCATAGCGGCTTCTTGGGATTAGGATCCCAAAGCCTGGACTTGACCATCGTACTAACCCAGATGACAGCTAGGGCAGAGACACACGTGGAGATTAGTCACCCGAGGACAAATTGCCTCCTCTTCGGGTGACTAATTTCCCCAAACTGCCTTCCCCGCCAGCTAGAATCTAAATCACCAGCAGGATGGCACTCTGAGCGATTCATTTTCCAAAGTCGTCCTCGGGAGGCGGGAAGGCAATTTGGGGAGTTTAGCTGCCCGAAAAAGAGGCTATTTGTCGCCAGGAAATTAATCTCACCAAATCTCCACGTGCATCTCTGCCCTTAGATTCTAGCCAGTGGGAAGGCAGTTTAGGGAGATTTGACGCCATGCAACTAATCTCTCCGAGTCTCCACGTGCGTCTTTGCCCTTAGGGAGCCAAACATTCTGCAGTATATGGCAGTGTACCTATTACACTACAATATATGATGCTCCATAGTAAGTTCTTTTATGCACAGGATTGCACACAAACCCAGCAGAATCCAGTTTGTGCTTGAAATTGCTTATCAGTAAATACTTTGTGTTCTAGAAAACAGAATGGGGTTAAGCTCCATCCTCCAGGAGGCAGGACACTTGAAAGTAATTAAGTGGGCGTGTCGGGTCAGGCTTAACCCCACCCACAGTACAATCCTATTCAGTTGGTTCCAAAGCTGCTAACGGAACTCTATAATTATAACAAAAACCCAATAACAGGCAGAACTGTTAAACAGGTAAGTATTCATTAAAACCAACATGGTCAACGAACGAAGGCTCCCCCTTTTCGACTACAGAGAAACCGATTTAACGGTGAGTACAAAAATCCTGTTTTCTCTGTCATCTTAGGGGGACACAGGGACTGATGGGGACTTACCAAAGCAGTCCCAAAACAGCAGGGTGGGAGCGAACCTGGAGAGAGTGGCTGTTATTTTATCACTGATTGCAGCACTCTACGTCCAAGTGAAGCCTCAGCCAAGGCAAAGGTGTCAACGTTGTAGAATTTTGAGAATGTGTGAGTAGGAGACCAGGTAGCCGCCTTGCAAATCTGCTCCATTGGAACAGTGTTACGCCATGCCCAGGAGGCTCCCACAGCTCTCGTAGAATGCACCCTTCTTTGAGTCGGTGTTCTTCCTTTTGCAATGTATGCATGCTTGATAGTTTCTCTGATCCATCTGGATATTGATGTCTTTGATGCTGCTTGGCCCCTGCGGGGTTCAGAAGGAGTTACAGAGACTGAGAAGATCTGAATGGCTTGGATCGGTCCAAGTACTATCGAAGGGCTCTGACCACATCGAGCTTGTGTAATTTCCGTTCCTTATTGTTCTTTGGTTCTGAAAACAAGGAAGGCACTACAATGTCTTGGTTAACGTGGAATGAGGACACCACCTTGGGAAGAAAGGAAGACATTGTGCGAAGTACTGTTTTATTCTTATGGAATGGTAGGTAAGGAGGGTCACAGGACAAGGCGCCGAGTTCTGATACTCTTCTGTTGGAAGAAATGGCCACGAGAAATACTGTCTTCCAGGTCACCCAGGTGCCCGAAACTGAATGAAGCAGCTCAAATGACGACTCCAGTAGGGCTTCCAGCACCAAGTTTAGGTCCCATCCCGCCACTGGAGGGCCACGTGAGCTACCCCTTGTAGAAAGGTGTGTATGATGTCCTCATTAGCTAACTTGTGTTGAACTAGAATAGATAAAGCGGACACCTGCACTTTAAGAGAACTGAGCTTTAGTCCCAGTTCTAATCCACTCTGAAGAAAGGACAATATTCTGGGTAAACTAAATTCCGTTGGAAAAAGAATCTGTCTCCCCGCACCAGTTGAAGTAAGAATGCCACACTCTGTGGTAAGACTTAGATGACGATGCCTTTCGTGCCCTCAGCATGTCTGGGTGACTTCCTCCGCTAGTCCCTTACTCCGCCAGATGGATGTCTCAACAGCCAACCCGTCAAAGCGAACAGTCCTAGGTTGTAATTTACTATTGGTCAAAATTTACTTTTTCCACCTGTTGCTTGTTTAATAATCTTTTCAAGCTTGTCTCCAAATAAAATGTTGTCCCTTGAATGGGAGTGAAGTTAGGGTTTTCTTGGAGCAAATATCAGCTGACCACTTCTTTAGCCAAAGTGTTCGGCGAGCTGCTATGGATAATTCTGATGTGCGTGCGGTCATTTGGGATGCATCTAATGTGGCGTCACAGAGATAACTGGATACTTCTGTGATTGCTTGTACAGTTGCCAACAACTCTTCCCTAGGAGTACCTTCATGAATGTCCTTAAAGAGTGTCTCAGACCAAGATTGAATCGCCCTGGCCACCAATAATGAAGCCAGACACGGCCGTAACGTCACCCTGCCGAAGAGAAAATCGCTTGCAGGAAACCTTCTGACCTTCTGTCTGAGGATCCTTAAATGTTGCTGCGTCAGTTACTGGTAGTGTGGTAGATTTAGACAGGCGTGCGACTGGTGCATCTACCAGTGAAACTTGCTTTCCGGCACATCCCATTGATCCTGAATATGATTTAGCAGTCGCTCATGCTCTGGAAAGCAGGCCGACACCTTATGGTGCCTTTTGAACAGCGCCGGGGATTCCGCTTGCTTTTTTTTTTCCAAAATAATTTTTATTATTGTTTTTGTACAAACAATCACATTTGAAATTACATATGAAATTGTACTTAAAATTACAACACAATATGCAATAACAAGCACATAGGAGACAAAACATAGGGGGGGGTTTGTTTCCCATTACTCTTCCCTATTACTCTTGATGAGATTAGTCTACGTCCAATCCTTCCTGTGTTAACCATGGTTCCCAAATCTTTGTAAATTTAGTCATACTGCCCATTTTTTCAAATGTTAGCTTATACAACGGAAGTACCATATTCACCTGTCTCCTCCACTTTTTCATGGTGGGATTGTCTCCGCCCATCCAGTGCATAAGAATTGTTTTCCTGCCATAAAGGTGTAAAATTTTAATCAGAGTACGAGTGCCCTTACTTATATTTGGGAGATCGCCAGTGGCATCCAGTAATACCTGCTGTGGTTCTATCATCGGCGGTAGTCCCAGATCATTAGTCATGTATCTAGCTATTTTATCCCAGTACTTTATAATTTTTGGGCAATGCCACCACATATGTATCCAGTGAGCAGGGGTCTGATTGCATCTATGACAGGCATCATTTTCCCTTCTCCCTATTTGATATAATCTCTGAGGAGTAATATACACTCTATGTAGGAGTTTGCATTGAATAAGCTTATCTCTCCCTGAAACCAATTGATAGTATGGGTCTTCAGTAACCTCTTCCCAATCGTCTTCAGTTAGATTAGGTATATCCGCCTGCCACTTTAGAAATAGTGCTGGATATTTTGAGTCTTGGCTATTCCCCTTGCTTCTTAGTATTCTGAGAGATGTTAAGGGTTTCAAGGACCCCTTTGATAATGCTGTCGACATCACCCTTTCCTGACACTGCTCTGTGACTTATTCCTCTTCAGCAGACGACCCGTCAGAGTAAGGAATTTCGCCTTCTGAGTGAGAGGATGTCTGCTCATAACTCGACTCCTCTGATATAGCCTGGGTGGAAGATTCCCCTCTAGCTGTGTCTATTCGCTGGCGCTTACTACCGGTCATGTAGTTAAGCTTTTCAAGAGCCTTGCCCAAATTTTCTGCAATGGTTGGTAAACCTTGCAGGGATGCCAGGGATTTTGAGAGATAAACTGCCCAGGTAGGAGGAGGCGGTTCAGCCACCGACCTTTGTCCCGGATCTAAGGGAGTGTCATGGAGAGGGTCTTGTGACTGCTCAGATATGCCCCCATAGCGCAGGCTTTGCAAAGCAGCTCCTTCTGGCCACCGGGCAATTTATTTTGGCACTTAGTACAGGCTAGGTACTTGACCTGTGCTGTAGTGGGCACTCTCCCCCCCGCCCTGGTGAACAGCCCCCCTGTCCTACCTTCTGCCATGAATGTGGGAGAGGTTAACCCTGAATGCCGTTCTGACACCACTTGACAATTAGCTCTTTCTGTGAGAGAGGCTGTGCTGTGGCACAAATGATCCGTCAGACAAAATGGCTGCTGGAATGCATGCGTTCCAGTTACCGCGCATGTGCGGAGAAAAGCCCACAAATTTTTGCTAGCGAACTTTCATTTGCGCGCTCTGTGCAACGCAGATGCGTTCCAATAGTTGCGCAAAATGAACTAGCTACTCTCCCCACTTGGCTAGGCGAGGGACCACCTGTCCCCTTGAGAGGTAGGTTAGCGACCAACTTCCTCACTGTGAGGTATTCCATAGCAGGAGCTGTGGAGGTCTAGGACAGTATATGGGGGGGGGGGGTGAAGTATTAGGGCTTTACAGACTCCTAAGGATAGAGTAGTGACTCAGGGCGACGACCCTCTCCTGACGTCACTTACCTTACACACCGGCCAGACCCTCTGCTCAGGTTCCCAAGGGCAGGAATTTGTCTGGGTGGTCAGTATAGCCAAAGGCCAGTGCAGGGACCCCGGTGGTTATCGCCTCGTCGGGGGCTAACCATGTTAAAACAGGGAACCCTGCTTTAGGTCTCACACCGGGTGTCAGTCTGAGACTGACCATAGATATTCGTCCATTAGACGATAGTCCGTCCTCCCGGTAGCAGGACACTTAAACTGAATAGGGTGTGTGGAATGTGGGTGGGGTTAAGCCTGACCCGACACGCCTACTTAATTACTTTCAAGTGTCCTGCCTCCTGGAAGATGGAGCTTAACCCCATCAGTCCCTGTGTCCCCCTAAGACGACAGAGAAAGGAATGTTAACGGATCAGCTTGATAAAGAATTAAACAAGGAATAAAACACTGAAAGTGTGCAGACCCTAGGAGTAACAATAAGCATAGAGTAACAATTAGTATCACGATAACTGTTTGCCGGGTGTTTT
>CM044432.1:167228900-167240770 GCA_024363595.1 Xenopus borealis
TCTAATTACATAATGTACATACTGGTGTGTAGGGGACATTTCTCTTAAAGGGATACTGTCATGGGAATGTCTACACGAGTCTTTTGGGTGACCAATCTCCCCCAACTGCTTCCCCCTGTCTTGCGCCAGCTAGAATGAAAATCGCCTGCGGCAATTCACACTCTGCACTTAGTTTTCAGAAATTGCCCGAAGTTTCTTCGTGAGGCAACTTCGGGCGATTCCGGATAATGGATCCCACACCTGTACTACAACATTTTAGAGGTGGACAGCTTGTATATTAATAAGCATATAAAGCCTCCTCCACAAAGAAGGAACAACTTACCACTTTGATTTCCTTAAATCGATTGTATTCATCTGCAATGTTCTGCAAACAGACACAGCACAACAAATTAGAATATCTTCATAATGTTCAGTCTTACACAAACACCACAAGATACAAGGTTACATTTATTTTCAATTTACACATTTCTTACTATTCACTAACCTCCTTCATGCAGCTTTCTGTCAGCAGTTATTCTGAAAGAATAGCCAATACATTGCCAAGGCAAAAGATGCACACACCAATGCACGTGACCTGTCATTCAAAACCTGACTGTACCATAAAGGGGGGTAAGTGAAAAAAAAATAAACTTGATTTCAGAAACAGTAATTTCTTAAGTGATTATATAGACATATAGACAATAGATTTAGTCAGGTCTTCAGATAGTGTCTGAGCTAACCAAAGGAGCTGCCTCTTCATCAAGTTGGGGAAAGGGACTTTTGGCATGGTCACCGAGACTCTCCCATGAGGATAATAGAAGCGCTTGTAGTTGTGAGTTTGGGTTGTATGGGTCTGGATTGAAGCACCAGTGGAGGCAATAGACCTGGGAGGCTAGATAATACAATTGGAGGTTGGGGAGAGCTAGTCCACCATCTTCGCATAGTGCACACAGTTTGGTCCAGGCAATTCATGGCATTTATTGTTCAAGAGGAAGGGGACTAGGATTTGGTTTAGTCTTTTAAAGTGGACCCGTCACCCAGAAACAAAAATCTGTATAATAAAAGTCCTTTTCAAATTAAACATGAAATCCAATTTCAAATTTTTATTAAAGCATTCATATCTGTTTTAAGCTCATTTAAAAAATCTCAGCTGTCAATCAAATTTTGTCTGCCACTCCTCTATGCCTTAGGCATAGAGGCGGGGCAGATAATTACTTTCACTTTCCATTCAGCACTTCCTAGATGTCACTGCTCCCCACACATTCCCCCAGTTCTCTTAACCATTTAATTGTGTAGCCAGGACATGGGGATAGACATTGGGTCCCCCATTCTGGTGCACAAACAAGATTCTGAGATGATACAAGGCTTGTCTTAATAACAGTGTCCACAAAATGGCTCCTGCCTGCTTGCTATAATTATGAATTCCCAGACTGAAGAAAACAAGCTTAAAATATTTTATACAGTGTAATTAATGTTCATTTTGCTTGACTAATGTGATAAAATATGATTTTGAAAATTTTTTTGGGGTGACGGGTCCACTTTAAAGTATTTTTTTGGGGATATATAGTGGTGCATTGTGGAAAAGGTAGAGAAGTTTAGGAAGGTAAATCATGTTGAGCCTAGTCCATCTGCTCAGAGTGGTGGATAGATTAGTGAGGATTGGGTCTAGATTTAGTGATGTGTATTTGTTGACCACATGGTGGATCACTATTCCCAAGTGCTTGAATTGATCGCCCATTCCAGATGGTTAGGGTCTATGGGGAATAGGACCGATTTTTCCTAGTTCACCTGTAGGCCAGAGAATGCACCAAATTGCGGTTTGTATCATATCTAAGTATTTTAACAGTTCCCTCTTTAAAGGAGAAATAAAGCTTAACTGAATAAGTATATAAATGTTGTACATGATGTTTTGTGCTTGTGTACCAGCCCAAGGCAACCACAGCCCTTTAGCAGTAAAGATCTGTGTCTCCCCAGTAGATGCCCCAGTAGCTCCCCATCTTCTTTTCTACTGATTCACTGATTCACATGCTCTGTGCTGCTGTCACTTACTGAGCTTAGGGACCCACTCACAATATACAGTACACATATAAGGCTGATTAGTCATTAATACAGATAATTACTACACAACAGCACAGAAACCAGTGCAACTAGCACCAGAATAATCAGCCCTGTACCATCAGCTTATATTACATTCCAACCTTATTTTCTGCTTGATCCTTTGCAACAACCCCTAAGCTTAGCTTCTCAACAGCTGCTCAGAGCCCACTGAGCATGTGAGTGTCACAGAAACTTTCCAAGATGGTGACCCCCTGTGACAAGTTTGAAGTCCTGGATCATTGTTGCTATTGACAAGCTGAAAATTTAGGCTGGTGCAATAAAGTCACTATATAAAATATTAAATTTTTTAAGCCATATTCATTTTTATGGTTTAGTTCTCCTTTAAAAAGAAGGTAAGAAAGTCAAATTCTAAACCACTCTCCGATATGTTTTAAATCATTAACATGCAAAGTTATTTGAAAATGTAATTTCTGTGAAAACAGTATTTTTGTGCTTTGTATTGCTGGGTCCATCAAGAAGACCCTAATTTTATACAAAAGCATGCATGTTGCAAGGAGACATGAATATTTCTCTGTTGTTTCTATTGTACATGTAGTCAGAACCAGCAGAGAATTGCAAAGGATAGTGAGATACTGCTTTTAGTAGCACGTACTAATAACTTTCAATGTTAATGGGTTACACCCCATTTAAACTTTTCCTGCATCGTAATCTCTGTGGCTTGGAACTTGGTCTTTTCCAGATAAGGAATCTTTCCATACTCTGGATCTCCATACTTAAAAGGAGAAGGAAAGTCGAGACTTACTCGGGGGTGCCAAATGTTAGGCACCCCCAAGGTATTTTAATGACTTACCTAAAACACCAGGACGGTGCTTCTATCAGCAGAAAGCTGCACTGGCCTGGGTCTATACCAGTGAGCACCACGGAATGATCAACTTCCTTCTTCCGATGTCTACGCGCAGCTGTGCATTAGAACGAAAAGCCAAACTTTAACGTAAAAGTCGGCTTTTTCGTTCTATTGCGCATGCGTTAGTCTGGGGAAATGCAAAGATAGAAGAAGGAAGTCTACCGCTCTGTGGTGCTCACTGGTAAAAGCCTGGGCCAGTGCAGGCAAGTCATTACAATCACTTGGGGATGCCTAACATTATGCACCCCCGAGTAAGTCTCGACTTTCCTTAAAAAATTATTTAAACACTAGACATTAAGCCCGTTCAATTAAAGGGCGCTAGAACATATGTAGTCAAACATTTATAAAAACAGAATTGTTGTAGGCGAATTTTCGCCTGCGCTACGCAAATTCACCAACGTGCGAATTTACACTCTGGTCGGCGAACGGTAACGTATTTACGTTTTTCAGACTATCACCCACAATGCTAAAACACACCACAGCTTAAGGGTGCGAAGTTGCGCGTCTATCTACTTCGCTAGCGTAAATTCGCCAGAGACGGTCCGTGCGGCACATGGGCAGTAGCGCAATTCCACGCACACAGGGACTGGACGCAGAGACACTTGAATTTTATATTAAGCCCATTAAATTAACGGGCGCTAGAACATATGTAGTCAAACATTTATAAAAACAGAATTGTTCTAGGCAAATTTTTCGCCTGCGCTACGCAAATTCACTAACGTGCGAATTTACACTCTGGCCGGCGAACGGTAACGTATTTACGTTTTTCAGACTATCACCCACAATGGTAAAACACGCCACAGCGTAAGGGTGCGAAGTTGCGCGTCTATCTACTTTGCTAGCGTAAATTATCACTCAATGGGAATTGAACACTAAAAGCACTGGTCAGAGGCATTTACCTTACACACTTCTCTACAGGCTTCCACTAAATCTTTACTAAGTGCTGGTACTGACAGCATTAACTAGTGATTGGCGACCTCTAGTGGTGAAAACTGGTAAATTCGGTCAGTGCGGCACATGCGCAGTAGCGCAATTCCACAGACACAGGGACTGGACGCAGAGACACTTGAACTTTACATTAAGCCCATTAAATTAACGGGCGCTAGAACATATGTAGTCAAACATTTATAAAAACAGAATTGTTCTAGGCAAATTTTTTGCCTGCGCTACGCAAATTCACTAACGTGCGAATTTACACGCGAACGGCAACGTTTTTACGTTTTTCAGACTATCACCCACAATGGTAAAACACGCCACAGCGTAAGGGTGCGAAGTTGCGCGTCTATCTACTTTGCTAGCGTAAATTATCACTCAATGGGAATTGAACACTAAAAGCACTGGTCAGAGGCATTTACCTTATGCACTTCATCACAGGCTTCCATTGACTCTATTCTAAGTACTGGTACTGATAGCATTAGCTAGTGATTGGCGACCTCTAGTGGTGAAAACTGGTAAATTCGGTCAGTGCGGCACATGCGCAGTAGCACAATTCCACAGACACAGGGACTGGACGCAGAGACACTTGAACTTTATTATATAGGATTAAACCCAACAGGACTGCTTTGCTCCCAATAAGGATTAATTATATCTCAGTTGGGATCCAGTATTGTTTTCTCATAAGGAAAAAAGGAATCATTTTTAAAAAGTGTAATTATTTGATTGAGACTGTGGGAGATGGCCTTCCCATAATTTGGACCTATCTGGATAACGGCTTTCCAGAGAATGTCTACAGCTGTAAAACTACTATGTAAAAACCCTCACACAATACCAACAGAAGCTGGACACAATTACACTAATAGTATGTCCTAATCATAGAAGTGTAAATTCTGTTGCAAACACTATTTGATGTAGTTGCACAGTCTGTGGGTGTCATCTGACAATGTGCAGGGGAAATAACCAACCTTGTACTCCTCACTGTCTTCCGGAAGATCATCCAATTGGCTATCCAGCTGGGACAGGGATTTAGAAACGTCATCAAGTTCTGCTTGCAGCTGTTTGTATTCCAGCAGATCACTGGCAAACTCTTGCTTGTACTCCTGCCGCTGCTGGTCTGAAGTAATGGCTGGGAACTCACTACATAAGTGCAGAAAAGATCGGTTGTTTCACTTGATGCACGGATGATTCAGAGAAGCTTTCAGGTTACGATCAACATAAACAAACTGGTATAAATCTTTTTAAAGTGGTGGTTGATCTTTATGTTAATGAAGACAAGGGCTAAATACAGACCCTCTCATTCCAGTCTTTTTTTTTTTTTTTTTTTAAATTAAAGATTCCTAAGGTAATTTGGACCCTAACAACTACATTGCAGATACTGAAAACTGCAGTGCTGCTGAATACAAAGCTAGAACACTCAAAAACCACAAAGCTCAAAACTAATTGCAAATTGTCTTAAAGGGATACGGTCATGGGAAAACATGTTTATTCAAAATGGATCAGTTGATAGTGCTGCTTCAGTAGAATTCTGCACTGAACTCAATTTTACAAAAGAGCAAACTTTTTTTATATTTCATTTTGAAATCTGACATGGGCTAGATATATTGTCAGTTTCCCAGTTGCCCCCAGTCATGTGACTTGTGCCTGCACTTTAGGATGGAACCGCTTTCAGCCAGGCTGTTATTTCTCCTACTTAGGGTCAGGGTACATGGGCAGATTCAGGGAGATTAGTCGCCCCAACAACAAATCTCCTCTTCTTTAGGGCGACAATCTCACTGAACAGCCTTTTTCATCCTTCTTGCCGGCTTAAATGTGCTTCGTTTTCACAAGCAAACTTCGGAAAATGAAGCGTCGAGAGTGCCATCCCGCTGGCGACTTTTCACTAATCATGAATTCAAGCTGGCAGGAAGACAGGGGGAGGTAGTTTGGGGAGATTGTCGCCCCGAAGAAGAGGCGATTAGTGGCCAGTAGGGTTGCCACCTTTTCCTGAAAAAAATACCGGCCTTCCTATGTATTTATCTTTTTTTCCTATTAATAACATTGGGATCAAGCTTTAAAAATGCGGGCAAGGTTATCTTGTGTTAGGGTGCTGCTTTCCGTTAGGCTGCTGGGGGGAGGGAAAGGGAGGGGGAGATATCACCCCAACTTACAGCAGGGAGCTGCTATCTGGTTACCTTTGCATTGCTGTTATTAGGCTACTGGGGGGGGGGTGAGATCACTCCAACTTACAGTACAGCAGTAAAGAGTGACTGAAGTTTATCACAGCACAAGTCACATGACTGGGGACAGCTGGGAAATTGACAATATGTCTAGCCCTAGGTTAGACCTACAAGGGGGTGAACAATCACTATAAACTGAACGCCTGCATGCTTTTTCAATCTTTTCCAGTACAGGGGAAGGTGATCCTTATTAACTTTAAGCCCTGTGGGGCAGAGATTATGTCTGAGGGATGATAGGGTGAATTTATTAACTATGTATAAAGTGCATCATATTATCTACAAACTGCATGCCTGCCAAGGAAGTGTCTTTACTATTTATTACCACTACATCCCTTCACTGATTTTAAATACAGATATGAGTGATGATAAATATAACTGATGGAAATAGAATCTATCAAAACAACAGATTATATAATAAAAAAGAAAAACCTGTCCCAGCTATCATCTTCTAACTCGTCGGCAGACTCTCCTCCTGTATTATATCCTCCTTCATTGGTATCAATGTCGGACCTCCTGGGCTTTCCTGGCCGCTTCTTAGGAGGCACTTTCTTGGTCGTGGCATCGGAACTACTGCTATAAGCACGTGGGGACATTCCATAGTCTTCTCTCAAGGGCAACTCCTCCTCTGGTATACTAAGTAATACAAATATAATGAACATAAAAATACTTTGCCAACAAAAATAATGTTAAACATTGCCTATGCCTCATGCCATGGACTTCAGTGATATCTACTGATTACTGCACATACAAGGCAGTATTTAAAGGGATACTGTCATTTTTCCAAAATGCATCAGTTAATAGTGCTGCTCCCTCCAGCAGAATTCTGCACTGAAATCCATTTTTCAAAAGAGCAAACAGATTTTTTTATATTTCATTTTGAAATCGGACACGGGGCTAGACTGCTATCTGGTCACCTTCCCATTGTTCTGTTAGGCTGCTGGGGGGGGGGGGAGATCACTCCAACTTGCAGTACAGCAGTAAAGAGTGACTGATGTTTATCAGAGCACAAGTCACATGACCAGGGGCAGCTGGGAAATTGACAATATGTCTAGCCCCATGTCACATTTAAAAATGAAATATAAAAAAAAATCTGTTTGCTCTTTTGAGAAATGGATTTCAGTGCAGAATTCTGCTGGAGCAGCACTATTAACTGATGCATTTTGAAAAAAAAATTCCCCATGACAGTATCCCTTTAACACCTCTTATACCTTTGAAATTGTACTTACGGATGAGAGATGTTTTGTGATGGGTAGGCCTGAACCCCATTTGCACTTCTATAGTCCGCTACTGAGCCATTGATTTTTTCATTGTAATCAGAAAAGGCAGGTGCTGAATTTTCAGCTACATTTTTAACCTGTTGTAGAATAAAAACAGACATTTTAACACACTCTTTCTTCACAATTTGCTCACAGCTGGACCACCCCTTCTGGCCATGTCAGGAAAGAACAGTAAGTCAGGGCTGTGTAAGCAGAGTGTTTTATGCAGTCATTTTATTTCAAGTTGCATTGATGAACTGCATCCCTGGGGACTCCTTAAACTGCCTCTTTCATGGCTATAAAAATCAGAATATTGCATCACATTAGACTTCAGCTGTGCTTATAGCGGGATAATAATACTAGAAATGCTGTATTTTGTACACTAAACATAAACTTACTGCACATTTAAACAAATTATTTATGTTTTGAAAGTGTGTTATTCAACTGTGCAAGACCACGACCCTGTACATGCTCAGTGTGGTCTGGGCTTAAGTTGGTTAAGCTTAGGGATTGTCATGAATGATCAAAATAGCACAAGTCAGATATCATCTGCCTTAGAAGCTGATACAAGACTGATTAATAATTCGAATATACAAACTGCACAGAGTCTGTGGATACAAATCTCTACACAGTGGTCAGTGTCTTTACAGGGAAACAAGCAAAACCGCTTGAGTTCTGGGAAGTAAGGTGGGCGGGTCGCCCCCTGCTGTTTGAAAGTATGATCCTTTCCCTGAAGAGCAGTTAGGGACCGTGTGAAGTTTAGTATCCACAACAGTCAGAGCAAGTAAAATGAAGGGGGAATTTCACTGCATACAGTAAGGTTTATTATAAATATAGTACACATATTTAAGATAAAAGAATATTGGCAACAGATTTTTCATTAAAGAAACTAAAAAATAGATTTTTTTTTTGCCTTTATATCGACTTTAAGTGAGATGGCATCTCACCAGCATTTGTCCAGCATAGAATTAGCTTCTCTATTGTTCCATCCCTGCTCCACACACTTCTGCAGTTTTCCCCAAATCCTGTTGCCAGCTAACCCATGATCTCCTAAAATTACCCCCAATCTCTGCCTTCATCCACCCACTTATGCTGTCAGCTCCACCACTTTGTAGAGCTCTGAAATAGTGTTTCAATCCAGAGCTTTATCCTGTTTCCCCCAATATCTAGATAATGGGGGCAAGAAAATGCACCCTGCAACATGCGCACAGCTCATAAATGCTAGACCCATCTCAAATAACAAATATAAATTGCACTGTAGCAATAACAAGTGTCATTAAGGCTTCAAATCAGAGAAAAGCACATTGATCCTACTGTATACTCCAGATTTATTGTATATGCACAGACTGCCATGCATGAATACCCTTGATTTTAGGATTAAAGTTTTAACATTGAGATTCAGGTTTGTGTAAGGAGGATGGGGAGTGCTATAATTTGGGTTGCTTGTGACAAATTCTTTCCTTTTTTCACCTTTTTGGATTTTAAAGTTAACATAGAAGGCAAACATATTGCTCTTACAGTGCAAGTGTTTCGGTCTTGATCTTGAAACTCAGGTTATGCAACTATAAATACTACAACGGTAACAAGTCAAACCAATTCAGTCCAACTATATCAAACTTTCTGCTCGTCTTTCTGTGATGCAGGTCTCAAGGGAAAGGAGAGAATGATCAGTGGTTTGTGCTCCAGATGGAAAAATTAAAGGGCCTTAACTTACATGTTAAACTGTCAATAACTTACTCTTCATGTATTCTAGTAAGAAGGCTAAACACTTGCCTTGTATTTATATTTTATATTTAAGCTTGTGAATAAAAAAAAATGCATCCATTTGTTATAAATGAGCTACTGACTGATCAATAAGGGCTCTTGCACATGGGTGTTTTGAGCTGTGATCCCCTGTGTTCCGGTTTCATGCGTTCAGCCACAGGGGAGAGCAGGAGTAGACGGACTGAATTGTTGTCAATGCGGCTGTACTCACACAGACTCGTGTAAGCGCCAAACACAGGTTGGGAAGCATGTTGCATTTTACCCGTGTTCGGCGCTTACATGCGTCTGTGTTAGTACAGCCCCCTTGACAGTAATGGCGTGCGTCTACTCCTGCTCTCCTGCATCTGAACGGATGAAACTGGAACGCAGCGGAGCACAGCTCAAAATGCCTGCGAGTAAGGCCCCAAAGAATACTTAAAGGCAGCAGAATCATGTAGTATAACTTCCAAGCTAAAGGTGCTCATGAGAGTCGTATATTAGTTGCCAATTCAGCATTGGCCTGTATGGGACCAAAACTATTCCCTTTCTTGGTTGATATCTGATTGGGCACAATAACATACTGTATCAGTGTGTCTAGATGGGCATACAGATAGACATCACATCATCTTGTTCATATAGAACAAGAAAATAAAAAAAGGATTGCAGTGCATAAGAGGGACAGGGATAAACTTGCAAATTCAAACATCTATTTAATCCTCCTTGAAACATGGTACATTCATTACATGGAGAGCAACAATGAGGATTAATAACCCTTTTGCGTTTCATAGCCCCAGGCGACTTCCTCCGTAGCTTCTCCCATATACAGTGTTTGCTTCAAGTAGCGAAGATCATAGCCACGGCACAGTTTTCAGCACAGAGATGGAGACTGACTCCAACTTTTACAGTTTAAACGCAGCTTGACTGGCTTTTATTAGGAACAAAAATCGGCTCCTTAGTATACTAGCTTCACATAGGATTAACGCTCCCCGTTGGTGTAGAAAATCAACACAATTTCCCAGCACTTGCAGCATTCACAGTACACAAGTACCAGAATCCTCTCTTGGACTCACACTTGTCACTCAGTCTCGGGGGGGGGGGTTCTCTCTTCCTCTCTCCAGTCCTTTGAAGCTCTCTCCAAACACTTCAGGTCAGCAGGGAATTCTTCTTCTTCCCAGCAACACACAATCATCCCTCCTTTCTGCACTTGGAGGTGTTTAAGGGCCCCACACCCTCCTCCAGGTCCAGGAGGTATCCATGGGAAGAAGCCCTGAGGTGTAGTCCCACACCTCCTTTTAACTACAGCTGATCTGTAACATAATTACTGCCTCCAGCTTAGCCAGCTGCAAAACATCTAATGGAGGAAGGAACGCAAGCCCTGTCGGAGGTGGATAATTGTACGCTGATTTTTTTTTAATGATCAGTGTATTTACTGTAAGAGGTGTCTAGGAATAGATGATTTTGTGTGTATTTCACCAGTATTAGGGTACACAGACGTTTCAGGTCCAGTTTCGGCGGATCCGACGCTGGGCGACAAGACGGATGCAACAGGAACAAGTTAAGTATTAGGATGGTGTTTCAGGGTTGATCCAATGTGACACGACTGTCGGATGCAGACACAGCTTGCAGCATCAACCCAGCGACACCATCCGACTTCCTATTACTTACCTTGTTCCTGTCACATACGTCTTGTCGCCCAGCGTTGGATCCCCCAAAAACGGACCTGAATCATCAGTGTAGTTGTAACCTAATACTGGTGAAATACACACAAAATCAGTGGTGCTCATTTATCAACACTGAGCAAATTTGCCCATGGGCAGTTCCCTATAGCAACCAATCAGTGATAATCTTTTTAAAGCCAGCTGCAAGTAGAACAATGAATGCAGCAATCTGATTGGTTGCCATGAGTTACTGCCCATGGGCAAATTTGCCCAGTGTTGATAAATGACCCCCAGTGTCTTTTCATAGACACCTCTTACAGCAAATACAAAGATCATACACACTAATATATAAAATAAATCAGCGTACAATTATCCACCTTCGACACATAGGATTCACACTCACAGGTCTTAAGAAAAATGAAAAAAAAAAACTCATTGCACATATATGGGGACCGACGTTCCCACCTGCTCACAAGTGAGACTGAAACGTCAGCCCCCATATATGTGAAACAAAAATTCCTTAACAAGCACTTTACAAATAAAGTTATACAATATACAGACATACACACATCCCATTTAAAAAACATTAACACTGTACAAATTCTTGGAAATAAACCAAAACATAGATATCTCAAGCACGTTGAATACACAGTTATTCACCCAAAACCTCACAAATCAAAAAGGCAAGAGATAATCTAGTCATAACTAAATCATGAGAGTTCCCATTCGACTCTTGTATCGCCAAGCCTTTATATGGTCGATCCAGGAGGCCTCATATATAGATAAGCTAGTTTTAGTTATCCATTCTAATTTATCAATAATCCGGAAAGTACAGGTATTGGACCTATTATCCAGAATCATTGGGACCTGGGGCTTGCTGGATAATGGATATTTCCATAATTTGGATCTTCATACCTTAAGTCTACTAGAAAATCATGTAAACATTAAATAAACCCAAAAGGCTGGTTTTGCTTCAAATAAGGATTAATTATATCTTAGTTGGGATCAAGTACAAGCTACGGTTTTTATTATTACACAGAAATTTTGGATGATATAATTATAATGGAACTGGGTCCATACCTGTACATTCTTTAAAGGGAAACTGTCATTTTTTTTTTTT
>CM044432.1:167244454-167256664 GCA_024363595.1 Xenopus borealis
GGCGAGAAGTCACCAGGCGACAAAATGCCCCCGAATCTCCCCGTCTGGCCTTAGCCTAATGTGTCTTGGTATTTTTTTTCCGTTCAGTACAAATTTTTTAAAAAATATTTTTGTTACTGGTCCTTTAAGGAAAAACAAATACATTTATGTTCTTTTATAAATTTGTCGCTACTTCTGTACCAAGCCTATGTCACTAGTCGGACGCCAGCGAGCAATTATTATTCATTTACATAAGAATAGCTTGCGAGCAAAAAGGCTCAACACACAAAGTACTTACTAAGCCAGGGAAGAGCTTCCTTCCAGCTACTGAGGCACAACTTCCAGACAACCAAGTTGGGCTGCTATGATTGGAGCAACTGCTAAAGGATACATTGGTTTGTCCCCAGATATCTTAAAGGGATAGTTCACCTTTAGATTATAAAGTAGACAATTCTATTTAGAGAATGCAACATGTCCTCATCTTTTATTTTTGCCGATTTCTAAACAATTTAGTTTTGTTCAGCCACTCTCTAGTCTGGTCGATTACTTATCCTAGCAGCCAATCAGTGGTTTGAATAAGAGACTGAAAGATCAATAGTAAAGGGCATATACAAAAAGATAATTAAAAACGAACAATAAAAATAACATTGCAGCTTCACAGGGCAATGGATTTTTTTGCTGTGGGTCAGAGACCACCCATTAGGAAGTTGAAAAAAGGCAGCATTAGGTATACTGTCATGGGAAAAACATGTTTTTTTTTTTTTTAAACTTATCAGCTAATAGTGCTGCTCCAGCAGAATTCTGCATTGAAATCCATTTTTCATCACAGCATTTTTTTTTATATTCAATTTTTAAACCTGACACAAGGCTAGACATATTGTCAGTTTCCCAGCTGCCCCCAGAAATGTGACTTGTGCTCTGAAAAACTCCACCTTTACTGCTGTATTGCAAGTTGGAACGACATCACCCCTCTCCCTTCCCCCCAGCAGCCTAACAAAACAACAATAGGAAAGTAGTGAGATAGCAGCTCCCAAACACAAGATAACTTCTCCCTAACAAGATAACAGCTTCCTGGTAGAGCCAAGAACAACTGTCAATAGTAAAAGCCAAGCCCCAGTGAGAGTAATTCAGTTACATGAAGGCTGGTGACACACTGGGTGATTTGGGTAAACTGAGTCGGCAGGCGACTAATTGCCTCGACTTTGCGACGACCAATCTCCTCGAACGCCTTCCCTCACTCTGCACCTAACTTAAATGAAAGATCGCTGGCGCTAATCACAAGTGCCAATTAGTTTTCCGAAGTCGTCCGAAGTTGCCTTGCAAGGAAACAAGGCGTTCGGGAGATCGGTCAACTCAAAATTGAGGCGATTAGTTGCCTGGCGACTCAGTTTTCCCAAATCGCCCAGTGTGTCACCAGCCTAAGTAGGACAAAATAACAGCCTGCCAGAAAGTAGTTCCATCCTAAAGTGCAGGCACAAGTCACACGACTGGAGGCAGCTGGGAAACTGACAATATGTCTAGCACCATGCAAGATTTCAAAAGTGAATATAAAAATATCTGTTTGCTATTTTGAGAACTGGATTTCAGTGCAGAAGGCTGCTGGAGCAGCACTATTAACTGATGCATTTTGTAAAAAAATAAAATATATGTATCGCTTTAAAAAAAAATATATATATATATAGAAGACCAACTGAAAAGTTGCTAAGAATTGGACAACTGGTAGTATACTAAGTTTAACAAAAAAAAAAGGTTAGCTGTAGGTCAGACATGACAGGTTTTACATTACATGTGGCTGTGGATGTCAATTTTTATATCCTCCCAAAAAGTCCTAGTCACCAGATTGCTAAATTTATATCCAATACTATTAAACAACACTGTGCTAATATGAAGCCAGGGCTTTACATACCCTTTAAAGACACCTTCTTACTTTACAATGGTTAAGTGCTATTTTATTTGAACTATATATAGGCTTCATGATATTATATAACATATATTACAAGGACACTGTAACAGTTGATAAACACATTAACAGGTGAAATTTCCCATTGTTAGTCTGCCGGTGTAACTTGTGATGGGGACACAGTGGAAGATCAACATACAACAAGGCCTCGGGGCTTCGGTGTAACAGCCTTTGGTGCCGCTCCCTTATTTCACAGGAAAGATAAATGTTATATTCTTCTACTACATAAAGTAAAGCCAGTACTGCTGCCATTTAAAATTAAATTAACAGTGTGCCCGTTGTTCTCTGGATGCTATTGCATGTGACAGAAGAGATCATTTATAGCTTTAATTCTCGTGGGCAGGGGAGTCTTTTTTTTTTTGGATGAGACCTTTTGTATTATATGTCCAAGCCTTAAAGGGGTTGTTCACCTTCAGACAACTAGTTGTTTTCAGATAGATCACCAGAAATAACGATTTTTTCCATTAACTTTCTATTTTCTATGTTTCACAGTTTTTCTAATGTTGACGTGTAAATTTTCACATTCTAAAGCAGCTCTGGGACAGGGGGTCGCCAACCCTGTAAACTGTTCTAAATGGATAGATTTAGTTGATAAATGTCTTATCTTTGTCCCTGTTGAACAGAATCCCTAGGTTTTAGGCATTTCCCTCGAGCTGCAACCGACCCTAACCCGCCAACTTCTGGGTTGCTTTTAAAGACCTGCCCGCCAATGAAGTCACAAAAGGGGCAAGGCAAACCGGTGCAGTGTCTTTAAAAGACTAACCTGCAAGTTGGAAGCTGGCATTTGATCGTGGCAGGGCGGGGAGAGCAGGAGAAGAGTTCAACCCGCACTCGCCCGCCACCCGGAAAGGAAGAGTGCAAGGTCAGCCTGAACCCGCCTGGTCGCTGGGTCCGGCCAGTATCACTACTGGGTAGTTCATTACAGGCAGCTGTAAGAATTGATACAATAGTAGCTAATACTCCAGAGATGCTGCTGAGAAATGTATCAACTAAATGTTTCAGAATTATAACAATTTAGAGTCTGCCCCTGAATTACTGAGCTAACAGATTCGAACACCAGAGACACCAACATTCAACTTTAAACTCAGATTTTGGAAAAACTGTAAAAAATAAAAATAAATAATGGAAATTAATTGGAAAAAAACTCTATTTCTGGGGAATAGTCTGAACACAACACATGATTACAAGCAAATATCTGATTGGTTGCTTTGGGTTACTGTTCATGGGAAAACTTAGAGGCAAATTTACTATTATTCGAAATTCAATAAGCATTCAACCATCGAATGCTTATCGAATTGTTTTAGGCTATCATTTTGTTTGCTATACGATTTCTCAATGAATTCGTACGATCAGATACAGATCGTTCAATTTCAGGAAAAAATCGTGACATTTCCTTCGAGCGTCTGAAAAATTTGTACGATTCCAACGATCGAACGCTCCGATCGTACGAATGGTATTTGAGCAGGACTTGGCCTCAGAAGCCTATGGGGGGGTTTCCCATAGGCTTCTATTGCAATTCGGTAGGATCAATCTGGCGAAGTAGGCAGTCGAATAACTTAAAAATTTTTAATCCTTCGATCATCGAATGATCAAATGATCAAATATCCGATCATTCGATTTCACGAAAAATTTGTACGATCGTAATTCGATCGAACTTCGATCATTTCATGTGAATTTTGTAAATTTGCCCCTTAGTGTCTTTTATTACATACAGGGGATAGAATGGCTAAAGCTGGCCATAGACGTAAAGATTTTGAAAAGATCCGACCATCATCGTGAGACCACGATTATCTCGAAACGATCAGGCGAATTGTCCATCAACTAAAAAGACCATTTTAAGGCGATATTGCCAGCAAAACTGAAGGGCCTACTGGCCCTGCAAACATAGACAGATGGCACTGGGCGCAATAAAGATTTTTTAACGTGGCTGTTCAATTGTCTGACAGATGTCGGACTAAAAATCATACGATGGTTCAAAACACACTAACCACATGATATTTTGACGGATTGCTCGGACTGCACTGAAATCGGTCATCTACCAAAGAATCGTCGCATCTATGGGGACCATTAGTCAGTGTTAAGGTGAGTATTTTGCAACCGGATATGTAGAAGAATGGGGCATATTCTGTTCCTAGGTGAAAAGCTGAATTAATCAGTGACATTTTGCAGCCACTAACCAAATACTGTAGCTACCTATGCTCACAACCTGATTGTGGGCTCCAAGGGGCATGTCTCACTTTGTATTTTAATAAATCAGTACTTTGTTAAAGGAAAAGTAAATGTTTTTCTTTTTCTTTCTGTAAATTTGCTCTAAACAGCCCCCCAGATTAATGTACCTTAGTCCCTGCTGCAAGTCTGCTCTGGTTTCTGTGTTATCAGCAGCTTGTTTCCCCTTCTTCCTGGTGCAGAGTGAAGCCCAGCCCCTTAGTTTACTGAGCAGTCCATTTGCTGCTGTTCCACAATAGAGAGGAAGAGGGAGCCAGTGTGTGCATTAGTAAGCTAGTTTCCCCAAGCAAAAGCTGCTACACACACTGCTCTCTGCTATGTCATAGTATGCAAATGATCTCCAGGACTAGTCCAAGAGATAAGGTCAGCTCAGAAAGCTATGGGGCTGGGCTTCACTCTGCACCAGGAAGAAGGTGAAACAAGCTGCTGATAACACAGAAACCAGAGCAGACTTGCAGCAGGGACTAAGGTACATTAATTTGAGGGGCTGTTTAGAGCAAATTTAGAGATAGAAAAAAAAAAACGTTTACTTGTTCTTTAAGCACAAATATAAGCAAATATGCCCCATTTAATGTAAAATGTAGTTTTCCACAGTATATTTTCCACTGCGTGTCAAATCTCACACCATCAAAGTCACATGTGTACAGCACTGACACTATTACCAAAGACTTTTCCCCCTTTTTCCAATATAAGAAAGCAGCAAATATTTAATTACAATTGGTAATTGGTACATCAATCTTCAGTTGAGGGTACTGCCGACGGTTTTTAAAGGAACAGTAACACTAAAAACAGAAAGTGCAAAGTAATACAAATATGATGTACTGTTGTACTGCTACTGGTAAAACTGGTGTATTTGCTTCAGAAAAACTACTATAGTTTATATAAACAAGCTGCTGTGTACAATCAGGCAGCCATTCAAGGCACAGGTTAAGGTGGCCATACACAGAGATCCGCTCGTTTGGCGATGTTGCCAAACAAGCGGATCTCTCTCATATATGCCAACCTTGAGGTGGGTGATATTGGGCTGATCCGAACATGGGTCCTAGGGCCCAATGCTCGGATCAAAACAAAGGGTAAACTCGCAGTCAGATTGTGGGGACTGCATCAACAAAGATGCGACCCGATGGGATTTTTTCATTAGGATCCTGATCATTACAGTGGTCTAATACCACATTCACAAATATGCCAACCTGTGCCCTTAAAAAGGAACAGTTCAGTGTAAAAATAAATACTGGGTAAATAGATAGGCTGTGCAAAAGTAAAAATGTTTTCAACAGAATTAGTTAGCCAAAAATGTAATGTACAAAGGCTGGAGTGACTGGATGTCTAACATAATAGCCAGAACACTACTTCCTGCTTTTTAGCTCCCTAAAGCTGGCCATAGATGCAACATCGCCAAACGAGCGGATCTTTCCCCCGATATGCCACCAATGGCAGGGCTATATCGCAGGTAATCGGAACGTTAGGCCTTATGGCCAAATGATTGGATTACGACGGGTTGGTCGGGAGAAAATTTAAACCTTCTTGATTGATATTGTGACCAGATATCGATCGGGAAGACCCGTCAGAAGCCCCCATACATGGGCAGATAAGCTGTCAAATTGGTCTAAACAACTGATATCTGCAGCTTTATCTGCCCGTGTATGGCCACCTTAACTCTGAGTTAGTCAGTGACTTGAAGGGGGGCCACATGGGACATAACTGTTCAGCGAATTTGCAATTGATCCTCAGCATTCAGCTCAGGTTCAAAAAGCAACAGTTATGGCCCATGTGGCCCTCCCTCAAGTCACTGAAATCACCCCAAGTATCTCACAAGGAAACTTTGGGCGACTTTGGAAAAACAAAAGCACAGAGAGTGCCATACTGCTAGCGATTTTATATTATAGCCAGCAGGAAAGTAGAGAAAGGCAGTTCGGGGAGATTATTGCCCCGAAGATGAGGCAATTATTCCCTGGGCATCTAAACCTCCCCGAATCTCCCCGTGTGCTCCTACCCTTAGGAGGGTAGGAGAACACAGGCATATTCGGGGAGGTTTATACTTTGTGTGTGTGATGACATACAAATAGTATTTAGCCACACTAGTCGCTCATTCAGGACTCACCCATTGTTCAACTTGAGGATCTCCATCTTCATAAATGTGGTTTTTCTTCCAGAGGATGTTTGTTTTTCCATACTGGTTGATCTTTATCCGTATTTTCACAGCAAAAAAGATAATAATGGCAAAGGCCACAACAATCAAGAACCCAAGGACAATTGCAATTGCCTAGGAAAGAAAGGTAAAACAGTCTTGCACAGACCAAGCTTGTAAATATGGTATTTAGCCAAGACATTAAACAAGACAAACACTTACTAAATGAATGGATATCATCACCACAAAGACATTGATTTTCTTTGATTTAAGTGTTTTAGGTCTTCTTCTAAATGCAATGAGTTGCCTTTACGGTCACTGCAAATTACAATACACTTGCAAAGAGTATTGATGTAAACTATTTTGGTCATATGGACACATGTAAGCCAATATCAGAGCAGAAATACATATGTAGTAGTAGTAGTACTAGATATATATGTACTTGTGCCAAAATACTATGCCCCTGTCAGCATAAAGCTTGGGAGATAGCAATATTGGGTCTGGCCAAAATCAAATAATGTTGCCCTATGCTATAGTATCAATCAGAAAAAGCTTCATTACAAGCAGTTATTCATTGAATCCATAAGTGAACAGTATATGCTCAATTTCTGTCAGTCATATTAAAATGCCCCCAGCCGTTTAATAGTTTTTCATGCTTACTTTATCACATTACTTTGGACTACAGGGCTAAATTCAATCAAGATAGCTCGCTCTGCACTTGTGATTCCTGTGATTTCAAGGACAATACAGGCAACTGAAATCTATTAAAAATGTATAACAAATATATATACAGTATCTCTAAATTGTTATAGATGTGATTGTGTAAGTTATTTTGCACAAAAATGATGGTACCTACCTCTTGGGGCTCTACCACACAGTAGTGATAAAGATATTGATTAACAAATACTCCAGTTTGTACCGGGGAATAGAACTGGTTGCATATTGACACAATCTGGGTGTAGAAAGCCGATCCAGAAGCCTGAGCTACAGGATTTACTCCTATGGTATAAACAATGGTGGCGATGAAGACCAGGCCTCCTATAATTGCACTGACGATGATTACAATCATGTAGAATTTTCTGGAGGTGGAAGTCTGAGTCCTTGTTACAATCATTACAAAGATCACCATACAAATGATAAAGCAAAAAGCAGCCATAGCAAGGATGAAGCCTTTTGCTGTTCTTGGGTCAGTATAATTTCCTCCATAAGCAAAACCCAAGCCCATCTGTGAGCCTCCAAAGCCATATCCATTGTATCCGCCGCTGTAACTCCCGCTTCCGATGCCATAACCCATAGACTGTCCAGTGATGTCCAGATCCCAGGGTAGAGTTGAAGCCACACATGCAAATATACCAACACACATGACCACAATTAGAATAGACATGATCTTGATTATACCAGGAGGGGAGCTCCACTTGTAAAAATGTTGTATTTTATCTTCTGGGTAGTAAGAGTAGGCCGGCTGCGAGCGCATCTCTCCACCATACACGTCTTTGCTTGGAGCAGAATTTGAGGGTCTACCGTACATGTCTCTGCTTGGGGCATAGTTTGAAGGTTTGCTGGTGGAAGAAATGGAAAAATCACATAAGAACATGCAAACCTGGCAACAGAGATTTAAAGAGCCAGTCTTGCAAAAACGTAAAAATACTTTACATGTTGGCGAGATATTTTTTATTTTAGATTACTGGCTACTAACTATTTACATAGCCATAAAGTGAAATAATGACAGCCATTATTGATAAGTTATTTACAAAGCATGACATATTCATGCACAGGTAGCCTAATCCTCATGAAGAAACACAAGACTGTAACACAATGCCACTTCATGGGGTTCTTTTGTTAGGTAGAGCAGGTTGTACAAGTTTGCATTCAAATGCATTTGAAGCATACATAAAGTATTAGGTTTTGCAAAGCGCATGGGTCACTGCAAAAAAGAACAGGCTGGTTCCGGTCAGTTTAAATGAGCTCAGAGTGAAAGATAAAGAACCGGTAAACTAAATCTGTCTTTGTAAAAGCAGGCTCTGTTGATGTGAAAATCTTATTGTACTTACACTGTAGTATAGCAGTGCATAAAGGTTTGTGTTTATAATAAAGATGCTGCTACTTGCTCTCAATACTAACATTATTTCCACTCAATTCTGTATTATATTGGAGTATTAAAGTTAAATTATAGGTAAAATATGAAATATTAATAAATTAACCTACACTATATATCTCAAGATATTATTGTTGCATTGTCTGTTTGTGTGCCTGTGTTTATATGCAGGCAGAGAAACAGCCTCATGTGTCGTTAGTCTAAAGGTGGCCATAGATGTAAAAAATGACGATCTTTCTTGGAAAAGATCTTTCTGAATTTGAATTGTCAGATATACAGGTAGAAACAATAGAATTCTACCTGTATCTGACAAATCAGCATTAACAATGGCCGATATTCATGTGCCTTCAAAGACAACCAATCAAAATTTTCCATCGAGCCAGATCAAGGAGCCAACCGATATTCAAGTCTTCTGCCGATATCAGTCAGCTTGTTTCCCATCACACATGCACCGAATACCATATGAAAATTTGTTTTGTACGATATTATCTGTGTGGATGCAAACTTTGCAAAGAAAAAAAAATACTTACTATTCATCCGGGTGATATGGAGGAGGACTTTCAAATGGCCTGGCTGACATGGTGTTGCACGAGTTTCCCTAGATTACCACGAGAAACCTAAATAAAGAGGAAAACAAAATGATTTTTTCTTGCTCTTATTATGGAACCAAACATATATCTCAAATATGAAAGGGCACCATCCAAATGCAGAAACAAACTCTCAAAACACCAGCAATGTAAGGCTAGTGGCAGACGAGCAGATTCTGCATATTCACCTATTCAGCAAATAATTGTACTCATTGGGACCTTCAACCCGCTACCTTTATACAGCAATATTTGCTAAAGCCCCTAGCAGGACTAGGACCTATGAAATATCATACGCATCCTTACCATCAAATAAAGAATAATATACATACTTAATGCACATTATTCCCTGTATGTCAAATGATATTGTGAGGGGATATACACAGTTTAAACACATATGTTGGCAGACACATTAGAATTTAGACCATAGAACACTATGGACGTCCTTATTTGTAATGTAAATTTCATAAAAAGCTGCACAACCAAATGTTTCCAGGTGGACATGAAATAAAAAGTTACTGCTTTTTTAGAACACAGACTTAAAGGGATACTGTCATGGGAAAACATTTTTTTCAAAACGCATCAGTTAATAGTGTTGCTCCAGCAGAATTCTGCACCAAAATATCAGTTTCTCAAAAGAGAAAACAGTTTCATTTTGAAATCCGACATGGGGCTAGACATATTGTCAGTTACCCAGGTGTCCCCAGTCATGTGATTTGTGCCATCACTTTCGGACGGAACTCATTTGCGGCAGGCTGTTATTTCTCCTACTTAATGTAACTGAATGTGTCCCAGTGGGACTTGGCTTTTATTATTGAGTGCTGTTCTTAGATCTAAATGGGAGCTGTTATATTGTGTTAGGGAGCTGTTATCTGGTTACCTTCCCATTGTTCATTTATTAGGCTGCTGGGGGGGGGGGGGGGGGGGAGAGGGTGATATCAGTCAAACTTGCAGTAAAGCAGTAAAGAGTGCGTGAAGTCTATCAGAGCACATGACTGGGGGCAGCTTGGAAACTGACAAAATGTCTAGCCCCATGTCAGATTTCAAAATTAAATATAAAAAAATGGATTTCAATGCAAAATTCTGCTGGAGTAGCACTATTATTTTGAAAAAAAAAAAAAAAAAAACGTTTTCCTGACAGTATCCGTTTAAAACACTTCAATACACTACAATGATTTGAATAATTAGCACAAAAACGTAAAAGGAAAAGAGAAATGCAATAATGTACTTTACAAACATTTCAAAGGCTCATGGTACTTTATTGTCCGAGAGAGTTGCATTACAACACAATACTTCTGTTTCCTATGAAAGGAACAACCCTGCTGTGAAACATAGAACCAAGGCTGAAAATAGAGAGTTCACTTTCTGGGGAAAAGGAGGCCTCTGCAGGGAGTTTCTGTACTTCAATTGAATTCCAGTGCTTTTCTTTTGAGAGGTCAGACTTGACTTCCCCTTTATGATAACCAGCAACAAATCTCATTAAATGAACAGTTAACGGAGCATTAAAATATACAAGAGACTTGTGACTTTATATGGTCACTGAATTCCTTGTGAACCTCTAAGATCCATATATCCAAATATATTACACTAGGGTGCACTTTACTCCACATAGGAAGAGGTTAGTTGAAACATGTACAAGTATGGGACCTGTTATCCACAATGCTCGGGACCTGGGACTTTCCGGATAAAAAAATCTTCCCATAATTTGGATCTTCATACCTCAACTCTACTGGGAAATCATGTAAATAAACCCAATAGGCTGGTTCTTCTTCCAATAAGAATTAACTATATCTTAGTTTGGATTAATTACAGGTCTGGGACCAGTTATCCAGAATGCTCAGGACCTAGGGGGTTTTCCGGATAATGGATTTTTTCATAATTTGGATCCTGATGCCCTAAGTCTACCAGAAAATCATGTAAACATTAAATAAAGCCAAGAGGATGGTTTTGTCTCAAATAAGTATTATGTCTAATTTACTTAGGATCATGTAAGTGGTACTATTTTATCATTACAGAGAAAGAATTTTTGGAGTCTATGCGAGACAGCCTTTACGTAATCTGAAGCTTTCTGGATAATTGGTTTCCGGATAATGGAACCTATTCCTGTACAAGGGACTGTTTTATTATTACAAAGAAAAAGGAAATTATTTCTTAAATTTTGGATTATTTGACTTAAACGGAGTCTATGGGAGAGGGCCTTTGTATAATTCAGAGTTTACTGGCTAATGGGTTTCCAGATAACGGATCCCATACCTGTACTTGATACTGTAAATATTATGGATACACTAAATTCAACGTAAATCAAGATACCAATCTATGCTTGGCAGCTGTTGGAGTGAAAAAGTATTGATTTATATAGAATGGATTCAAATGTAATCTATATATAATCTATGAGTGACTTTGGCGTATAATAAGGGAACAAAATGCAAGAAAGTCTGGTTTATATTATCACATATCACATATCACATGGTTTATATTATCACAAGGGTACAGACTATTTATATATTCCCTTGTGTGACTGGAAGAGCATATGACTATTATATAGAACGTATCATTATATTACGTAACGTAACCACCTGTGACATTTCATAATATATGTTTCCATAAACAGAACCTAAAACAGAGGAGAGGGTGTCCTTACCAGAGTAACAAGGTTACAGATATAGGTTTGGGATCTGTTATCCAGAAACCCTTTATCCAGAAAAGCTCCACATTACAGACTGGCCATCTTCCATAGACTCCATTTTAATGAAATCATTTTTTTATAATTATTTCCCTTTTCTCTGTAATAATAAAACAGTAGCTTGTACTTGATCCCAACTAAGATATAATTAATCATTATCGAAAGCAAAACAAAACTACTGGGTTTATTTAATGTTTACATGATTTCCTAGTAGACAAGGTATGAAGAACCAAATTACTGAAAGATCCGTTATCCAGAAAACCCCAGGTCCCAAGCATTCCCATACCTATACAGCAAACACTGCCAGATCAGAAGGTCTACTTTTCCAAATAACTGTTGATCCCAAATCTAACCCTATACAGCCTTGTTGGCTTTCATTACTTTAAAGGGGAAGTCAACCCTTCCTTTAGGCCTGAGCCTAAAGAGTGACTGAAGTTTATCAGAGCACATGTCACTTGACTGGGCGCAGCTGGGAAACAAACAATATGTCTAAACCCATGTCGGATTTCAAAATTACATATATATATATATATATATATATATATATATATAAAA
>CM044432.1:167256722-167302232 GCA_024363595.1 Xenopus borealis
TATATATATATATATATATATATATATATATATATAAAAACACTTCTTGCTCTTTTGAGAAACGGATTTTCTGCTGGAGCAGCACTTTTAACGGATGTGTTTTGAAAAAAAAAACTTTTCCCATGACAGTATCCCTTTAAACGGCACAGTATGGAGACACCAGTAGGGGCAAAACACTTTCAATTCTAAGTAACAAAAGTCAGGCTTGCCAACCTCCACTCTACTGCAAACCACTTGAGGACTGGATTACTGAAATATAGGGGAACAAGGGAAGGCCGTCTTCCCATAAAGTTCATTATAAGCAAAAATAAAAAAAAATTACAATGACTACCTTTTTCTTTGTAATAATAAAACAATACCTTGTACTTGATGACAATACAATTAGGTTTATTTGGGCGAACGTAAGGTATGGTGATCAAGATGATGGAAAGATCCCATATCTGGAAAACCCCAAGTTCCAAGCATTCCAGATAACAGATCCTATACCTGCAGTAGAAAGGGCACTAAGGGTACAAAGGTAATAAACCGTGCACGTGATATGCAAAGCATTGTGTTACAAAATCTGCCTGTAACATATCAGTTCCTCCTTTTGAGTTGTTTTGATTAAAGAGTGGTTTCTCGCCAAATAATTCAGCAGTACAAGGGCACACGTACTGTGTAAGCCAAAACAATTCTTATCAAGCTGAATGGGGGGGGGGGGGTCAGGCAATATTTGTAGGCAAATGGTTAATAAAAAAGTGCATTAAGTATTAATAGAACAGAAAATAGTGTTAAAGGGGTGGTTCACATTACCTTTTAGTATGTTCGAGAATGGCTAATTTGAAGCAACTTTTTAATTGGTCTTATTTATTTTTTTACAGTTTTTGAATGATTTGCCTTCGTCTACTGACTCTTTCCAGCTTTTATATGGGGGGTCACTGACCCCATCTAAAAACAAATGTAAGGCTACACATGTATTGCTATTGCTACTTTTTATTACTCGTCTTTCTATTCAGGTCCTCTCCTATTCATATTCCACTCTCTTATTAAAATCAGTGCATGGTTGCTAGGGTAATTTGAATCCTAGCAACCAGATGGCTGAAATCGCAAACTGGAGAGCTGCTGCATAAAAAGCTAAATAACTCAAAAAACGCAAATAATAAAAAAAAATCAAATCCCAAATCCAACGGTCTCAGAATATCACCTACATAATACTAAAAGTTACCTCCAAAGTGGGCAATAAATGATGGGTGAAACTGGCCAGTTTTGCTTCACAAACAAAATTGCCAAAATGCATTGACGTTTATGGGCAACATTTTTTGATGCACAACAAACTTTTGCACCCATAACAGCCGATGGACATCATTTTCACAGCGAAATGTGACGAAACATTTCACTCATCATTATTGTCTCCCAAAAAGGCGTACTAGTCCTTACCGTATCAATAGTTGGATTTTAAATTACTTAAAAAAATTAAAATGTTCCTGACAATACTGCCACAAACAAGAAGAACCAAATTGCATTGAGAATTGCAACCCCTACAGATGCGGCAACTTTAGATGAAATTAGTTCAAAGATAGCGGGGACTATATAAGCAGGATAGAATCTATAGCATGAAACCATCACATACCTCCCAACATTTTGGAAATAAAAATAGAAACAAAAAAATGTATTGTGCATAGAGTGGCAAACTTTCTAGACCACGCCCACTTTTGTGACCACACCCCCCAATTACCATGTTCATTTTACAAAATTTGGCAGTTTATGAAGAAAAGAAATATTTGAGCCATCACACACTCCTCGATTTTCTTGGTGCAGATTCCAAGTGACCACAATCCACCGGATACAGAAATTTTCAACAATAGACAGCGCCGTTTTCTTTAGATAAAAAAGCCTTTATTGTAACATGGCTACGACCAGCAATACAGTAACGTCAAAGAGCCAGGATGTGGCTTGAAACGTTACTGTATTGCTGGTCGTAGCCATGTCACAATAAAGGCTTTTTTATCTAAACAAAAAGGGTGCTGCCCATTGATGAAAACTTAGGTTATGAAAGTTTGAAAATATTTCTGTGTGTTTTTTGTTTTCAGTTATTACAGTTTTGCAAATTAAGGTTATTTGCCCTTTAAGCTGGGAGTCTAACTTTTCCTAAGGGACCGCCTTATCTAAACTGTGACTATTACTTATCTCAAAATTGTTACAAAGCATCTTATTTGCACTGTTGTTCTGGGCTCTCTCCCAAAGTTAGAAACTTGGTTTCTTTTTCTTGCTGTTCATTGCAGAGAAAAGAGGGACTTTCCAGTACGAATGAGGGACTGCAGGTTGAGCTGTCAAAAGAGGGACTGTCCCTCTGGAAAAGGGACAGCTGGGAGGTATGTACTCAATCAGGACATTGAAACGCTGTTCAAGAAAGAGGCTGGCATACTCCGGACCACAACATAAATAATAGTCACAGAAGCGTGTTTGAAAGTAAAAAAATAGCCTAGCTTATTTTAAATCATACAAAGTTAGTACATTTTGGTTGTGGTCTGGAGTATGACAGCCTTTTTCTAGAACGTCCCCTGTATGGCACCCTAAAGTCTGGGGCTTGATAAGCAGAACACCTTACTGGCCTATTTCATTTACATTAAAATACCGTGGCAATTACAATTCTGAATTGACAGTGCTTCTACTACTACATACAGGTATGGGATTTTCGGAAACCCGTTATCCAGAAAGCTCTGAATTATGGGAATTCATTATGAGTAAAAAAGTGCAACAGATGCTCACCCTCCTCCCAGAAGTGAACTAAAGCAGCAGCACAAACACAGCAACATGGAGTGCAGTGGTGCAACTACCACTGCGCGCAACTGAACCAGGGTCCCCACCCCCTTGGGGCCCATCGGAGCAACAAATGGTTATGGCAGGCGGTTATCTAAGTGGAGATTTTACATCACATGTGATCAACACTCCAGCATGCAGGTTATAGAGGTGGGGGGCCCAGGTGCCCATCCTTTACTGGGGCCCACTAGGGAGTAGTTCCACCACTGATGGAGTGAGTGCAGAAACTGTGTTTTCCCTGTTATCAGAGGCAGCCAACATGATGAGGAAACACACACACAGGGATGGTTTCCCTATACAGAATAGAACCATGAGATCACAATGTAATGGACAATAAGAGCCGCCGGTTTGTTTAATAATGGTTTGAGGACACTGGGTACTGAGAGGCTTATTCATACACAATTCATGTATTTCACTGTACAGGAGCTGCCATGTTGTTTCCCTTCCATAGGGGACAGCGAAAAAAAATCTTAACGACGGCTGAACTCAACAATGGTAAAAGCAGCAAGAGAACAAGTAATAATGAAACTGTTCCTAATCCAAAATAACCCCTATGGGGTCGCTAAAGAACAGGCTTCTCACCTGTAGAAACACCTGTGCAGCTACAGCTCGAGTCCCTTGGATCCTCCGACCCTCTTGGCCGGACCTGGTTTGTCTCCAACAGACGGTTTAGTAACAAATCAGTTCTCCAGGCGCAGCGCAGAATTCACGCTCTCCAAACACTGCAAGTTGCTCCAGTTGTTGTGCTTCACTTTGCCCCTGCGCCTCAGTCCCTTCTTCGCTCCTCCCACACTCCCTCAAGGATCAAGGCGTGGCGGGAAGGCTGCGCCTGAAACTCAGTAGGGACAAGAAACAGGTTTCGCCCGGTGCTTTGTGAGCGCAGTTTTTTGAGCAACCCAAAGAACACAGCCTTGTTTCTCTCCTCATCATCATTATAATAACATCCCAATGGCTGTGCCTGCTGCTGTGTATACATAGAGTGGGCGTGTATGAAGAGAGCGTGTGGGGTCACAGCAGAGTTTATTTTACCTGGGAGCTTTGATTGGCACTGGCAAACAGTAGTTTTTTTTAGCCTCCGCAAATCCTTGATTACAGCGAACTATTTTTTGTTTTAAAAGATACTGGGGGTCATTTATAAACTTCACACAGGGCAGATTGGTTCGCAGAGTGAATATATTTGCCCTGCGCCTGGTTATATTTATAAAGCTAAATAAGAGTGTGCAAATTCGCAAAACAACTTTGCGAATTTGTTTTTCACATTTGCGAATGCCTATAGGAGCTTTTTAAATATGGCAAAAATCACAAAATGCGAACACTCTGCGCCACAACTTTGGTGGCGGAGAAAATATTTGCAAAACTGTTTCGCAAATTGCGAATTTAAGTTACTTTTAACGCTATTTTCGCGCAAAACAACCTGTACTGTACTCACGCAAAGACCCGTCTTGTTTGCGAGTTGTTTTGCGAAAATTCATTCACAATGCGAATTCGCAAAAACCAGAAAGACAGGCACAGTAGTGCAATATTGTAGCGTTCAGGAAAAAGCATGGGCAAAACTACCATTTGCGAACAATTATGCGCTGCGTGAACTTTATAAATGACCCCACTGTGCCTTATAAATGCTTAACCGATAACAAATGATCTCTACAGGGCATATAAAGAGAGATTTGTTACTTAAAGGGATTCTGTCATGGGAAAAAATGTTTCTTTGTTTTTTTTCAAAATGCATCAGTTAAAGGGCACCTATTGGGGCATAATTATACCCCCAACCAAAAGTGCGGGCTGATAGAGCCCGCATTCCTGTTGGGGGTTTCACTATATTTTTTTAAAAAATATGCCCCTCGCAAGCGCTAGCGGCCTCGCTCCGGGAGGGAGCTCCCGGAGCGAGCGGCCGTCTCCCCATAGGTGCGCATGCGCAGAATGAAAAAGCGGTCACAATTCTGGCAGCTTTTCATTCAGCGCATGCGCCTGTGGGGAGACGCGCGCCTGTGGGGAGACGGCTGCTCGCTCCGGGAGCTCCCTCCCGGAGCGAGGCCGCTAGCGCTTCCGAGGGGCATATTTAAAAAAAAAAAAAAAATTGTGAAACCCCCAACCGGAATGCGGGCTCTATCAGCCCGCACTTTTGGTTGGGGGTATAATTTTGCCCCAATAGGTGCCCTTTAATAGTGCTGCTCCAGCAGAATACTGCACTGAAATCCATTTCTCAAAAGAGCAGACAGATTTTCTGCGTATCTTGTTGGCGCTATACAAATAAATGATGATGATGATGATGATTTTTTATTTAATTTTGAAATCGGACATGGGGCTAGACATATTGTCAATTTCCCAGCTGCCCTCAGTCATGTGATTTGTGCTCTGATAAACTTAAATCACTCTTTACTGCTGTTGAAGCGATATCACTCCTCGCTTTCTCCCTCACAGCAGCCTAACAACAGCCTGACAACAGAACAATGACAATGGGAAGGTAACCAGATAGCTTCCTAACACAAGATAACAGCTGCCTGGTCAGGGCCGGATTTACATAGCAGGCACCACTAGGCCCACTGTCGTTTGTCCAAACTGTCCCTTTTTTGGAGCTGTTGACAGCTCAACCCGCTGTCCCTCATTTATACTGGAAAGTCCCTCTTTTCTCCAGCAAGAAAAAGAAACAAAAGTTCTAACTTAATTGGCTTTTGGCAGAGAGCCCAGAACAGCTAATACGTGCAAAGAACATACTTTATAACAATTTGGAGATAAGAAAATGAGTAATTGTAACAGATTAAATAAGGAGAATTTTTTTCAAACTTTCATAACCTGCCAAATTTTGTAAAATTAACACAGTAATTAGGGGGTATGGTCACAAAAATGGGCGTGGTCAAAAAAATTTGCCACGCTACGTGTGACGAAAAATTTTTTGTCCCTCTTTTTACTTCCAAAATGTTGGGAGGTATTGTTTGTTGCCCCTGTCCCCTCCCTTTTATTTGCTCAAATTTTCATCAGCACAGAGCAATGGGAATTGGCATACAGGAAATTTACAGTTCTGAACCAATGAGGGTGTGGTTGGGCAGCATGAAATCCTGGCCCTGAAAATCCTGGCCCCCTGAAATCCTGGCCCGGGCCTAGGTGGCCTCTCCACAAACCTGGGCCTGTGCCTGGTAGATCTAAGAACAGCATGGTATATATGCTGGGTAAGCACCATGGCCACCCAAAATTAGGGAATAAGGAAGAGGAGAAAGTAAGTGGAAGCCAAAGAATACACCCAAATCATCATGTTTTTTTTAGTTTTTTACACAAACTACAACATTATAGGCTACAGATAAACCAACCCAGTTCAACAATGTATTATCAGTGAGAATATTCTTGTGACAAGAGTAACACCGCTGGCATGTTTACTAAAGTGGGATGAGTTCATTTCAGCATTATTTCTGGGGAATTGTGAGTTTTTTGGTGCTCATTTAGTTTAACTGCATGATCTGCTTTAAATGAGTTTATATAAAATCGTATTTATTACCAGCTTATAATATGATATTAAATATATTTATGGCCAAGTAAGTAATCAGGAATAAATTATTTTCCCATTATATTTATTTTTCTTAATAAATTCACTAAAAATACATTTATAAGTATTCTTCCCCGTGCAATGACTGATTTTCATTGCTTTTTTTTTTTTTTTTTAAACTGACTATCCTTGTCTTTTACTACAATATCTGTCTTTTTTTCACAAAACGCCACTATCATGGTGGTGATAAAAATCTGCCATAAAATCTGGCGATAATCTTTAGAAAACCTTGCGAGACAACTTACGTAGCATGAATGCGATAAAAGGCATTAATATATAAATATAGACAAATACAAATATGAGTGCAGAGGACCTTTTGTATTTGTCTATATGTATTTTGTGATCACAACCTCATTGCACCCCCGCCTAATGGTTTTAAAAATTAGTGGTGAGCACAACTTATATATGTTATAGTTCATATATGAGTAGTGACCAGCTCCTTATTGTAGCTCCTACCCCTCCCAACTATAGTCAGGTGATCCCACTGGTGTCTAATAAAAGGGCAACCAAGTTTGGGAGTTTTACTTTGAAAGCAGCAAATAAGTTGCAGGTAAAACTTTGTCCCTTTTGTAAAATGTATAATGAAGTAATAGAATTCTTAATGAATCAGATGAAAAGTGAGCGTAGGACTGGCCAGATATGGGATGACTTTGACGTAGTTGGCCAGCTTAAATATATTGCAATATATGGACAAACAATCCCTGTTGTTTAAAGGGTAAGGCATTTTTAGTAGCTGTATGCACAGAATGTCTCAATGTCTTAAATATATTGATAATGGGTTGAGTGCAGAGGACCTCTTGTATTTGTCTATATGTATTTTGTGTTAAACAGGAAGAGGCAAGATCAACTAAATATGAAACCACTGCTCTTGTTCAACATGAATAGGTTCCCCATTTGGGAATATCAGCCCATAGGTCACCTTAGCCCACCAAAAAGTTAACCTAATTGTTTCAGTTAATGTACAATGAACTATATTGGTTGAATGGCTGCTTTGTTGAGCAATATGCCTCAATATTCTGAGCTACAGCAAGAGAGTACAGCTAGTAGAATTAAATCTAGAGCAACTGGACTTTCACTATTCAGCAGTTCAGCTGACTGGTACTGGAGGTCCTGCTTTGAGTTGTGAAATGTCTTCAATGTTTAATCATCAAGTCAATTTGCTCTAGATTTACCTCTGCTAGATGATCTGTATGAATGAAAACCTTCATAGAAATCAAGAGAGTATCTAACCTATAGTAATCCAATTTTATTTAAAATTCTTCTACAGAAAATGTTCTTTGCCACAGGGTAAGGAACAGTACCAAGGGATGCAACTATAACTTATACTATACTAGATATTTTACTGTGACACTTGCTCTGAATTTGATTACTAGGGTAAACATATACATAAAACTCTTAGCCAATTAATTGCAGTGTGTTACAATAAAACATTAAATACATACTTAGTACAAAATGGTTGATTTTTTTGTTTTGTTTTAGTAAAATGAGGTTTATGTTTCATATTATAAATCCAGCTGCCAAGTGCACAGAATTCTACAACTAAATTGAAAAATCCTCAGCCTCTATCAGCAGTGATTATGACAACGCAGACTTTAGTGACTAGGAACCAACCGTCAGCAGGTCAAGAGCTGTATCAACATTGGGTCTTGGCTTTACCTGGCCGAAAATTACATCTTTGTTATTGGATTACAGAAATTCATTAAACTTAATTTAAGGATTAAATGATGGTTCTGAGTATTCTTTGTTCTCTTTCTAGCATTTTCTCCAGCCCACTTAACTTTTTTTTAATTTTATGTTGCAACAGTCCCTAGACAGGCAGGGCACCTCAAATAAATCTTTAGTTCAGATTGTTCACACTCACAAAGAAGGGGAAACCAGTTATTAACATCATTAGGCTCATCGAGATCTAATACCACACCAGCATTATCAGAATGATGCTACAATACCATGAACATATATTAACAATTTTGTGTATATTAAATGGAAAGTACCCTACTATCAAGTCATAATTTCAGATATCTAAATACTGCTCTATGCATCGCAACCTTTGGTGGGCTACTTTTATGCTTTACTGGTCAACATCTCAAGGTCTACTGGTTGAACCATGAATAACAGCAATCCTACTGATGATCGTAAATGGCGGATATTGTTTACTCGAGTGCTTTGTTTGAACATTTCTCATCGACATATAGGTTATAACTTTATGCTTCTTTACGGTTCCCCTATCACACTGAAACTATTGCATGGTCATGATTTTTTCAGATTTCCAAAATTGCATTTATAACATTTTCTGAGAATCTATAAACTTCCATAGACCACATAATTAACTCAAACCAGGGGATCTAATACTTTCTGCATCTGTCTAGCTATATTATCTACATCCACAAAGCTTTCTAAAAGTCATTTGCAAAATAATTAAATACACCAATGAAATAAATAAAAGCCCTTCACACTGAAGGTCACAAAGCTAAGCTGCTATTTTCTTTTGCCCAGTGTAGGCGTTTGATGATTTACAAAAAAAAATTGAATACGTTCTCTGAAAATATTACACATAGGGCTGAGTAAGGTACAGCTTTTTAATATACATTGGGCAACTATAGTAAACGGTCAGATTTTGTACAGCCAGCTTTAAAGGACAAGGAAAGTGTAAAATAGAATAAGGCTAGAAATGCTGTATTTTGTATACTAAACATAAACATGAACTTACTGCACCACAAGCCTAATCAAACAAATGATTTATGCTTTCAAAGTTGGCCACAGGGGGCTGTCATCTTGTAACTTTGTTATACATCTTTGCAAGACCAAGACTGTGCACATGCTCAGTGTGATCTGTTCTGCTTAGGGATAAATTATCAAAACAGCACAAGTCAAATAATATCTGCCAGAAGCCGATACAGCAAGACTGATAAATAATCAGAATATACAGATTGCACTGGGTCCTGTGTTGTCATGTAATCTAATGTGGATTTTATAGCTTTTGTATTGTTTAATACAAACTTTCTCCAACTCTGCAGAACCAGTGACTGCAGAGTGACTGCAAAATAATCCTCCAAATAGAATCCCCGTTTATCTGTTTAAATCTGGCTCCATGATCTTTGTCCCTGCAGCTGGAGTTGGAAACATTAAAGGGGATGTAAAGGCAAAAATAAAATCCAATACAAATCTCTACACAGTCGCCGACTGCTCTACAGGGAAACAAAGCTGCTTGAGTTCTGCATGGCTGGGAAATAATGCAGGGTCTCCACCTTCTGTTCATAAGTATGATTATTTCCCTGCACAGCAGTTAGGGACCATCTTACAATTCAGCAGTAAATGAAAGGTGAATTTCACTGAATACAGTCAGGTTTCTAATAAAAATGGTATTATTTTAATCAAAGTATATTGGAGATAAGATTTCTTTTTCTTTAAAGGAAGTAAAAATGAGATTTAATTTAATGGAAAGGGAAAATACACACGGAATACTGAAGAGAACATTTAACTTTGACTATAAAAGTTTAATTATATATATAATAGTCTGAAAGCTCAGACTTGCCACAAATGAGGTTGTGTAAATGTGTGAAAGCAGAAATATGGGCTTTGGATTCAGATTTCCTTTATAACAAATTCCTTGAAGATGTATTATTATGCTACGTAGTCTGTTGTCATCACCGTTATACCAGAGTTGAATTCACATACTTCCATCAAGCCTTATTAAATACAGTTGTATGTAAATAGTCTAAACTTCACACTTTCTTCACAACTCTACTGTACCTCAAACAATTTCTAGTAGCAAAATGATTTCTTTCAATGCTTTTAGGGTACACATCAATTGTACTTTGTTGTGTAAGAATTTCCCCATAACTGCCTGATCATTAATTAACCGATACCAATGGTTGTACAAAAAAGTTTTATTATTCTTTATGTGCAACTTGCAAACTTTGGTCTATCAAATGTATTACTAACTTCTGCTATTTTTTTCCCTAACAAAACACATTTCAATTATTTTTTGTGAACTGTGTTTTTTATATTATTCACACTTTGGTAGAACATGACACAAATTTTTTCTGAAGAATTGGGGGTTATATATAAGGGAACGAAATGAAAATTTAATATAAGCATCATCATAATAAAATAAGAAATTCTCTAAATATAATCAATTAAAATTCTGTATTGCTTCTGAAATAATCACGTTTATCTTCACTGACCCTCTCTCAGCATCTGTTTAATGTTTAATCTCTCTTCATGCTAGAGTTTGGTGTCAATGGGGACAGTTGTCCTGGGCCCAGCAAAGTTTAATGATAAAGGGGGGCCCGGCTATGCTGCACTCTCTGAAAAGCCTGGCCCCCCTTACATATGTGCGAAACTGCGACCTGATGCGGTGGTGGTGGCAAGATCCGAAGAGGCAGCGACGAAAAGACCTGTAGAACGGGCGGCGAAAAGACCTGAAGAGGCGGCAGCGAAAACACCCAAAGTGGTAGCAGAGAAAAGACCCGAAGCCGAAAGGAGACGAATGCTGTAGAACAAAGCTGAAGAATCTGCCATCACCAGAGGACAAGGAATAATAACCTAAGTTAAGTTCCACTGAACCCCAAATTTTCCATTGCTTTTTTTTTTTTTTAATTAAAACACCGGCACCAGTTTTTTAAATTGAATTTTATATGGGGCGACTGACCACCAATTTTTTTTATTTTCTATTGGAGTCCCTGACTACCTATGCTTTTTGAACTTGTAAAGGGGGGGGGTCTGGCCACCATTGTTTTTTATTGCCCCCCCTCCAACTGCAATTTATGATTCTACCCATTAGCCTTTTCTTTGCTTTAGGGCAGTAGCACACGAGAGGATTTGTCTCCTGTGAATCTCAGGGTCAGAACTATGGGTAGGCACAAGAGGCAGCTGCCTAGGGCACAATAATAGGGGGGCCAACGGGCAGCTACCTATAAAATTGTCTTCTGCCTGCCTCTAGAAGGGGGTCACATGCCTTACTCCACTCCCATCCCTCCCCTCCTACACGTTCTCCTGCCCTACCCCACCATCGCGTTCTCCTCCACCCCTACTCCCCCCTCCATTGCGTTCTCCTCTTCGTCAGGCGCACATGCAGGGAACTTGTAAAGAGGCTGGCACAAGCCTGGAACCCACAAAATAGTGAAGCCGCAGTCAGGTTGTAAAAGGTTAAAAAGCTTACATTTATTTCCAAAATTTAAGAACCATAAAATTACAAATGGATTGCCTGCCGCGTTTTGTGTCCGAAAGACTCATATTGACTAAGTGTCTTTCGGACACGAAACGCATCAGGCGAATGGTTCTTAAATTTTGGAAATAAATGTAAGCTTTTTAACCTTTTACAACTTTACTGCGGCTTCACTATTTCGTGGGTTCCAGGCTTGTGCCAGCCTCTTTACAAGTTTCCTGGATTGCTCCCTTTGCTGAAGGTCTGGGGCGTGTGCACTCGGGCCCACCGTGTACAGCGGTAAGCTCTCCTAACGATATATAATACCGAACACACTCTGGTTATAAATTAGCAATTTGTAATTTTTCAGCACACGCATGTAACTGCGGGTGACAAATCTCCCGAACATGCCTCTCCATCCAATCGCTGGTGGTATGTCCAACATATCGCTAAATCAACTGAAGTTTCCAAATATTTCAGTGCATGCACAGTTGTTCATGACCGGTAATTTGCTCCAACTGCGCATGCGCCGTAACCACCAATCTGATTCCAAAGATTACAGTAGAAAAGAAGATGGCTGCCGTGAACTCCGATGGATAGAATCTGTACAGAGGGGTAAGAAGAAAGTTAGGGGCATTTGCCCATGTTAGCAAGTAGGTTCGGGGGGGGGGGTGTCTATATAGGGTTTTGGTTCATGGGGTTTTTAACATTTGGGTTGAATTCTCCTTTAAGACCTGGTGGCTTCCAAGTAGCACAGGGCTTCTCCTGACGTGAAAAGCGCCTGTTATAGACAGAAGTGTTAGACATTTGTTCTGGGTTTTGGATACTGCACATGACAGAGAGTTGGGCACAAACTTTTATTTAACATCTGCTTTGTTGTAACTACACTAACCAACCAGGTCTGTGGTTTAAACCCAAGAAATGCTATCTGCTGCTCTGGGTTTCTACACCTATATCAAATTTAGTGACTTTAAGTCATTGTGCTTAAAGGGATACTGTCATGGGAAACCATGTTTTTTTTCAGAATGCAACAGTTAATAGTGCTTCTCTAGCAGAATTCTGCAATGAAATTCATTTCTAAATAGAGCAAACAGATTTTTTTATATTCAATTTTGAATTCTGAAATGGGGCTCGGCCTATTGTCCATTTCCCAGCTGTCCCCAGTCGTGTGACTTGTGCCTGCACTGTAGGATGGAACTACTTTCTGGCAGGCTGTTATTTCTTCTACTTTTTTTTTTAACTTTTATTTTTTTATTATTTTGTAAAAACAAAAAAAAACAGAAATTAGAAAGAAAGTACCAATACAGGCAAATTTCACAAGGTTGCATGTTTGTGGAAATAATACATCAGTTTGTCTTTATACATTGTATGACATCACAGTATTACTGAAATAAACAAAGTATGATTTCACTATTATTTTCTGTTGCACTGAGAGTTTGCAGATGTTTATTTACCTGTGTTAAACTAATAAACTTTTTTAAAAAAACAAAAGACTTGTGTCGCTCCTCTCTTCTTCCCTTCCTGGTTATTTATGTCATCAGAGATAAGGTCCCCTTATCTATATATATATATATATACATATATTATTCCTCCTGCGCTGCTGAAAGGTGTTCATCTACCCAGCTAGACCATATTTTGTCAAATTTTTCTGGACAGCCCCTTTTGTAGTATGTAATTCTATACAACGGGATGTGTTGGTTGACTAGGTTAACCCATATGCGTACTGTAGGTGCTAAGCGTGATTTCCAGTTCATTGCTATTAGTTATTTCTTCTACTTAATGTAACCGAACCAGTCTCAGTGGGACTTGACTTTTACTATTGAGTGTTGTTCTTAGATCTACCCGGCAGCTGTTGTCCTGTGAACTTCTATCCCAGGAGTGCCCATACTTTACTAATGTGTGTTATTCATGATTTCCCATTATGATGTACATCTATAAAAGCATTGTTCTGCTCCATGGACATATTACTAAATATTGATTTATACCATTTATATAAATGATTTATTAGATGAATATTTAACAAAAAAAAAACTTTCTTATGTAACATGGCTATTGTTTTAGAATTATTTATGCTCAATGTTTCTCATGTAAACTTAACATAATAAATATCTGAATGAAAATAATGAAATGATGTTGCTCTTCAAATCCAGAGTAGAATATGTTGTTCTAATATATCATTATAGTTTGATTGTTTTATGAAGCCATACAATACATATAGTGGTTACTCAACTCTTAACTGGAATAACATCTCATTAAGACATACCTGTGCTCCATGGTATCCTTTTGACCACACACACACACACACATCTCCTGTTTCTTCAGATTCAGCTTCATGCTTTGCCAATGAGCCATGCAAGATTAGAGTTTTCTGTGTATTCAGTTTATCAAAAGTAAATATAATTACAGTGCAAAGTTGATATTGTTCCAGAGCTGATAATATTATGGTGTACAGATATTCTGATATCACATATCTTTATATAAATGAGTGTTTGCATTAAAGAATGTAAAACATACCGCAGTGCAAATTAAGTTTAGAGTGTGATGTTTTGTATTTAAGCAAACCAAGGCTCATATTTTGGGCTATCAAGAGCAAGCGGCTTATGCTGTTGTAGGAGTTGGGCAGTGGCCACCACAATGTGCTGTCTCTTGGCCTGCATATAAGTGAAGATTGAGAAACAGCCCCCTTCTCATCTCTGCACTGACCAAGAACCTGTCTTCCACTTGCATTACTTGTGCTGGTCTCTGCACTGACTTGCACCAAGCTGGGCGCAAAAAAACATTCTATTTGGGTGTAAAAATGTACATGCACTTATTTCCTCCCGATATCTGCTCTGTGTGTCTGCATCCAGGAGAAGACGTGCCTGCCAATATAGAGACAAACATGAGTAAATGCAAGTGGAAGGCTGTTTCTTGGCCTGTGTAGAACAGACCAGAGAGGCACTAAAAAATTCTTATCATATATACCAGTGATCCCCAACCAGTAGTTCGCGAGCAACATGTTGCTCTCCAACCCCTTGGATGTTGCTCCCAGTGGCCTCAAAGCAGGTGCTGGTTTTTGAATTACTGGCTTATAGGCAAGTTTTGGTTGCATAAAAACCAAGTGTACTGCCAAACATTCTCTTCTGTAGGCTGGCAGTTCATATAGGGGCTACCAAAAAGCCAATCAGAGCTCTTGACATGTAAGGAGTTCTAACCTGGCGTCCCTGGATGGCGACATTCCTCCGGCTGTTCCGCCTGCTTCCGGTCCTGCGTCAACGCTCCCGCGACGGAACGAGTCGCGCGCGTCGACTTCGTCGCCGGCGACGGAACGTCAGCGTGCCGACGCGATGACGTCACTGCGTCCAGTTTGGCGCCATTATGGACTATTTAAGCCTCCAGCTCACTACAACCTTTGCCCAAGTATAGGTCTTTGTTACAAAGTTCCTGGGTGTGATTCCTGCTATTGATTCCTGTTTTGACCCTTACCTGAATTCTCGACTACGAACCTACTCTGCCTGGATTGACCCTCTTGCCTGGACTTTGACCACCCTCTTGCTTAACCCTTCGGATACCTCGTTTATATTGAACTTGCTGGATTGACCCTTTTGCCTGGACTTTGACCACTCTTCTGCTTAACCCTCTTGTTACCACGAACTGTGTTGGCGCTGCCTTCTTCCTTGGTCCGCAATCCCCCTCGGAGCCCTCGGGCCCTGACATGACATAAGTCATCTAGCGTACTGTCACAGTTGGCACCCTAAACTCAGAACCTATGCCAAGCACCCTGGTCTAGGCTCGTGCTTCTGCCTATAATAGCCGCCATTCACCTTGGGAAACCTCGGCTAATTGGATGCCGCCAGGTCTTATAACGGGAGGTGCAAGGCGAAGGGTTCTGGGCAAGCAAAGGGGCACAACTGTAAAGTCAATTAGGCCACGGGCAATTACATTAAACTAAATGCCCCTTTAAATACCTTTAAAATTTCGCGCGGACGTAATGCGCCTTTAAATCTGCAAAAGTGCGCGCGCACTAAGAATCAACATTTCAGGAGCAGCAGCATGGTGTGGCGGGCGTCCCCGCCGCACCAGTAAGGTGCGTTTTATTACAGGTACCTAACCTAATTTTCAGGTCATGAAGCAAATTCTCCTTTGTGTGTAAGATTAAAACTTTTTCACAAATTCCTTCAACATCTGGATGTTTACCACATAGACAACAATAAGTATAAAACTGTACAAATATCAGTCTCAAGGGCCAGAGGCACAGAGGTACTAAAAGTCAGAAATACAGCATACAGCCTTATTCTATTTTAGACTTTCCTTGGGGGCAATACACGGTATTAAGAATTGGGTATGTAAACTTTTGGTCATTTGGGTAGTTTGTGTAGTGATTATTATTTAAAAAGAATAAACACAGTTGTTTGACAATAAATGGCTTCAGCCAACCACTAACCATGAGTGAAAGAAAAGTGTTTGTGTTATCATTCATATTCTCTGAAAAATGGTTAAGAAATCATAAATTCTCCCAGGGTATATAAAAGGAAAAGAAAGAAATTTTTTAAAAAAAAATCAAAGTTGGTTATACATATCCCCAATAAGGAGCTAAACTAATAAAGAGACAGTGTGTTGGGCACATTAAATTTGTAATCAACCAGATAAAGACACAGAAATGCAGAAAGCGGAGTGTTAGCAAGTTCACTGCATGACAAAAACAAATCTGTAAAAGGGAAGGGTTTGCTGCATAATAGCCTGTCTGTATTGTAATGTACCTGTGCATTGTCAAATCATCCACCTATGGCAATCACCAAACATATGAACTTATGTATGGAACCAGTGGCATGCAACATATGGTCTGTCGGCAGCTTTTATCGGCCTGTGTATGGCCACCTTAAGAATGCAGGCACGACAGAGTCTCGCACACACAGGTCTTATAAAGAAAATACGAGTGTTTATTTGGCAAGAAAAACCTTGATAAAGGCTAGAGTGCTAGTGAAACAGTTTTTTTGTGCCGAATAAACCCTCTTCTTTATAAGACCTATGTGTGCAAGACTCTGTCATGCCTGCATTCAGTGCTTTGGGCTATTTGCACCTAGACACTGTCCACCCATTATACGAGCTGTAAAAGAAATAAAGTACATCAAGGTTTTTGTTTATGGTTCTAACTATTCTCAAGATGCATTACCATTAATGCATTACAATTTAGGTGTTAATGGTAATGCATCTTGAGAAAGGTTTCAGACCATAAACCGAAACATTTATGTACTATTTTTGCTAATGTGCTAAATAAATATTTTTTTCAATGATTAAAATGGAGTGTGTGGAAACATGGTTCTTCTATTTTCATCAACCTTAACACAGCACAAGAGGTCTAGTTGTGCCTCACGAGGAAACTTCAGGCGACTTTTGAAAACCAAGTGCTACTAGTGCCAAGCTGCCAGGAAGGCAATTCAGGAAGATTAGTCGCCCAAAGAAAAGGAGATGTCACTGGCCGACTAATCTCCCCAAATCTGAGCATGTGTCTCTGCCCTAAACTGTGTTATCTGACGTTTCTATAGAATATCATGTAAAGCAAGGCACTCGCAGGACTTAAAATCTGGTGAAAAAGTGATAAAGTTTGTTATTCCAACATTTTGACAAAGGTCTCAAGGAAGACCTAAACTTTGAAATAAACTTTATCTCTTTTTCACCATATTTTAAGTCCTATGATTGTCTTGCTTTACATGATATTATATGTAAAAAAAGTGGTCTCTGTCCAATATTTATGGACTTGACTGTATATAATATATATATAGTTCCAGCTGTGGTGCACTCCAATTAAAGCAAAGTTAATGCCTGGGTGCTGTCGTATGAAGTGTATATAATCCTTTTCCAAAGAATGACGCACTCCAGGACTTCATAGTAGAATCAACCAAGGTGAAGTTTATTTGTCAACGTTTCGGTCCAGTCTGGGTCCAGACTGGATCGAAACGTTGACAAATAAACTTCGCTTTAGTTGATTCTACTATGAAGTCCTGGAGTGCGTCATTCTTTGGAAAAGGATTAAGTGCAGCTTGCACTTAATATAAACAATAAGACTGATTAAGCAATTCACAGTATCAACATACTGTATTCATAGGCAAATAAAAACAATGAATAGTGTAATGAAGTTCCGTTAATTTGCATATTTACAGCTGTAGTATGTAATATGTTTCACAAATAATTCAATGATATCCATCATTCCAGTCCATGACCTTGTCATACTCCTGAATCCTTTGCTTGATGTGTAAAAGTTTATTCTTCAGATGTTCACATCGTTCTTTCTTTTCTAAAAAGGTTGGCTCCTAAATGGGAAAAACACAATGTAGCAATGTAAATGTCGTATGCATAATTAGCAGCCCTTTGTTCGAATAACATTTAGAAATATCAAAATGTTTAGGAGGAAATCTGTACAAACTTTAATGGCCAAAAACTATGGCACCCATTAACCGTACGAATTCTCTTGCTCCAGAATGGAAGCAAATCCCAACAGAATGGAAACAAATTCCAATGTTGCAGCATCTATTTGAAAGCTTTGCCTGAAGAGTAGAGGCTGTTCCAGCAGCAAAGAGGGCCAGCCTCACAAAAAACAATGGATGGTGTCATGGATTACAGTCGCAGGATGCTCTTATGTAATTTAGGGCTATGTATTATAAAGTAAAAAAAACAATTGGATTGAATATTGCAGATTAGCTAGTGTGGGGGTTGGGGTTTTCTGGAAAACTGATCATTCCGTAATTTGGATCTTCATACTTTAAATCTACTAGAGAATGCTAACATTAAATTACCCCATTAGAATGGTTTAACATCCAATAAGGATTAACTATATCTTAGTTTGGATCAAGATCAAGTCCATGTGTACACAACAGAAAAGAAATGATGTGTTTCTTTTGACAAAGGACTCAAAACAGCATAACTTTGAGGGGTTACTGGTGTATTTATATAGACCTTTCTGATAAAGCTTACTTAATTTTAGCCTTTCCTTCACTTTTAATGGAATTGTAAAAGAGTTTGTTATACTCACATTCTTTTTCTTTTGGTATTCCTGAAGAACATTTGCTATCCTTTCGTACTCCTGAAAATAAAAGAACATTGTTTAAGCTAGACAGGAATTGGATTAAAGTGGCAAGTAGCACGCCACCGGTCACATGCAAACAAGGTGTTCGGGCTACAAACTGAACCACATTTATACAAGCATTAGATTGTAGGAGCCTGTAGGACCTGTCACCTTAAGAAATGATTCCAAATTATTTTCTGTTATGTCAGTTGAGCAAAATTAACTTTACTTACACTATATTTATTATTTCAATTGTGTTTCCTTCAGTCTTGGAAATACACAACCAAAACAAGCAGAGCTATTTTATGAAAATTTGTTATTAAAACAACTTGTCCATCACCCCAAAATCTTGTGTATGCCAGAAAATGGGACCCAATGCCCATGCACAGCCCCCTATACAATTATAGCGTGAGGAGGGAAGGGGGAATGGCAGCATTGCTGCCCAAGAAAAGCAAAGATCCCTTACCTGCTGATTTTCTGGGTTCCTTGGGAGTTTCTGCATTACTGCATCCAGCTCACTGAATTTTTTCATAACAGCCTGCACTTCGGCACAAAGCTCTTTGTACTCCGCAAACTGATCATTAAACACTGCTTTGTATCGTTCTCGTTCATCTTCTGACTTTATGGCCTGGTATTTCCTGTACAAGACAAAAAAATAAAGATATGTACATGTTTGAATTTTCACCTTAAAGGAGAAGGAAAGTGATTCTTTACTTGGGGGTGCTAAATGTTAGGCACCTCCAAGTCACTACTTTTACCTACCCGATACCCTGGACCAGTGCTCCTATCAGGTGAAAACTGTACCGGTCCGGCGTTCTTCTAGCAAGCACCATGCAGAGCTCAACTTCCTGCTTTTGCGTCTTCTTAGGCTGTGCATGCACAGTACAGCGGATAGCCGAACTTTAACAAAAAAAAAAAAAATCAGCTATTTTGCTCTAATGCGCATGCGATTTCCCCGGACAATTTAAAATCAGCGCTGGAGGAAGTTGATCTCTCTGTGGTGCTCGCTGGACGGACCCCGGATCAGGTGTCAGGTATCAGGTAGGTAAAGGTAGTCACTTGGGGTGCCTAACTTTGTTCATCTTTAAAGGAGGAATCACTTTCCTTCTCCTTTAAAGATGAACTATCGCAAAAATTTTTATTTAATATAGGCTTCAGCACACTGAAATAAGAAACAGATTAAATATTCTGCATTGTTTCTGAAATAACAAGGTTTATGTTCACTATCCCTCTCTCAGCATCTGCCGCTCTTCATTCTCTCAGCATCTGCCGCTCTTCATTCTCTCTGCATCTGCCGCTCTTCATTCTCTCTGCAGCAGTTGGGCGTCTGATAATCATACAGTTAGAGCTAACACAGTGTGTAGCATGTCAGATACATACATTATTATAATTACTTATTTATGCAGCATCAACATAAAGTATATAAATAACAAAGAACATGAAAAACAGTCCACAACTAGAACGACAACCACCATTATTTAATTATACTTACTTGTGTTCTCATATTTACATTGCTATCTATATACCACATGATATGTGAATCCATAATACTCACGCAACATAGTCCGGCATTACAATGGGCTTTGGTATATGTCCTGCTGGGATATATCCACTTAGAAGCTCAGGCTTCAGCTCTACCTTCCGGATCTCTCTCTGCTGAACTGGGACATCATTGATATGGTCATTTCCTAGTGCCACATCATGCTAAAAGAAAGTATAAGTTTGGTTCAAATTTCTAAAATCTGAAATTATATGCCTGTTCGGATATAATTATGGAACAGCATGCAAGTATCTAAACATTCCTCCTTTGTACAGGAAGAAGTCAAGTTACATACATCCGACTTACATACAGCTCATACTAGGGATGCACCAAATCCATTATTTTGGATTAGGCCAAACCCCCAAATCCTTCCTGAACGATTCGGCCGAATACTGAACCAAATCCAACCTGTAATTTGCATATGCAAATTAGGATTCGAATTCGGTTTGGCCAGGCAGAAGGATTCAGAATCCTGGCTGAATCCTGAACCGAAACCTGGATTCGGTGCATCTCTACTTTCTATACTATATATATGTTTTTGCACTATTAAGCCTGATAATGTAATAGACCAAATTGTTAGAAGAAAGAGGGCCTACTGGGAGTTTTCCTGGCATCCCAGTGGGCCAGTCCAACACTGCATGTTTGTCTTCCTCAGCTTTCTGCTTCACCATGGTTACCACAGTAAGCACTTTTGCACACTTCAAGAGAACATTTCATGGATAAGCACTTGTCCTCTAGAACTAGAAGGCATGCTCCAGAGAATTGGAAATGCGTATGTGCCGGCTACTACTTTGGGACTTTTTGTCAACGTAGTTAGGTGCCTAGATTGTAGGGACTGAATTGCAGACAAGCCTATTACAGAGGGGAACAACAAGGGCTATAGGGAAAAAAATATTTGTAATACTAGCAAGACACACACAGAATACTATTGCAGGTATTGCAAGCTCTGGTGAATGTTTATTCTACTGTGTATGTATCTGGTAGGACCACAGAATGGATACAGGCATAGCTATTAAGCAAATTCAAAACTGTGACTTACGATGACAATTGGCGGTGAGATATGATTAGGCTTCATCTGAAAAAAAAATACAGAAGTGAATCCCAAGTTAGAAATCTAATAGATAGAACTTCTGAGTCCTGTATTGGGGGGGGGGGGGCTTGGCTAGCAGGATCACATTAGGAATTACAAGAAAATTCAATACTATGAATGTTGGGTGAGACAAATGGAAATTCCAAAGGGAACTTCAGACAAAGTCAGCCTGCCCAGTTTCATTTTTGTGATTAACAGAGGCTGCTTCCACCAGCCCACTGTTTGCTTAGTTACCAGACATACACGTTGGCCAGAAACGGTGATTTCAAACTAATATGAATACTCACAGAAAATGTTTATGGTCCCCAAAAAAGTGTTTGGTCTATCAGACTCTGGTTTATCACAGTTAAAGGGATGGGTCACCTTTAAGGTAACTTTTAGTTATAAAATGGCCAATTCTAAGCAACTTTTCAATTGGTTGGGCATCGCTAAACACTTACAATTAGCAAATGCGATGTGAGGCTACAAATGTATCATAATTGTTCATTTTTATTAATAATCTTTTTACTCAGGCCTCTCCTATTCATATTCCAGTCTCTTTTTTTTTTAAGATAAGTTTTATTTTGCTTTAATTCATTAACATAAACAATACATTACATTGCAGACAATTTCACATGTGCTCAGATAGTCTTATGAGAGAACTTGGTAAGTTTGAACATGAGATGACAGTCATTGCTAACAGTTCAGAAGGGCACTTCAGGAACTTTATTCCAGAACAGAGGTTTGGTTTAGTGGGGTCCACTTACAGTGTTTGGACGGTCCCAGCAGCCACTTACAGCTAAGTTAGGGGGTTTTACCAGCCTGATCTGGTTATGGGGGGGTTTGGGTCTATCTCGCACCATGGGCCCCAGATTTTATCAAATTTGGCTGGGGCTCCTCTGGCTTCATATGTAAGCTTGTAGAGGGGTATTATTTTATTGACTAGTTGTATCCAAGCTCTAAGAGAGGGTGGAGAGTTGCCCATCCAGTGTAGAGCTATAGTTTTTTTTGCGTAAAATAATAAAATTCTATAGCAGAGCCGCGGATATTTAGCTGGTATGGTTTCCTCTAGTATTCCTAGAAGGCAGACAGTTGGGTTTATTATTCTAGGGAAATCCAGATTATCTGATAGGTAATTTACCACTTGCGTCCAGAAACCTAGGACATATTGGCATTCCCATATTAGGTGGAAAAAGTCAGCTGCTAACATTTGACACCTGGAGCAGAGGTCTGAGGCTGTTCGACCCATTTGTCTGAGGCGTGTAGGTGTGATATACACATGGTGCATAATTTTGTATTGTATAAGCTTATCTTTTAAGGAGATGAGGCCCAAGTATATATTCTCTGTTGCTTCCTCCCAATCTTTTTGTTCTAAACCCACAATTTTATTAGCCCACCATTTCAGTGCTACAGCAAAAGGTTTTTGACCAGGTAGGAGTAGATTTTGATATATACGGGACATTAGATTTTTAGGGGAAGGGTCGTGAAGGATTTAGTCTAGGACAGGGTAAGTTTGCTGGGGGGTAAGGGTGTTAAATTGGGTGTGAAATGTATGCCTCAACTGAAGGTAGCGAAAGTGCAGTATTTGCTCTGGGTGGCACTTTTGCTGCAGTATTCGAAATGTAGGGAAGGTGTTGTTGTCTAGGAGGTCATTTAGGTTTTTGATACCCCGGGTCAGCCAGTAGGTAGGATCTTGGTGGGACCTAAATTGGGGTAGGTGTGAGTTGTTCCACAGTGGGAGGTGGGGGGATATCAAGGGTTGCTTGCATCCCGTGGCCTTGAGGGCCACTCCCCAGGCCCTGTGGGGTGTAGTTAGAGTGGTTGGTAGGGGGTTGGAGTCTTTAATGTGACGATATGGAAAGTTGCGGAGGCTCTCCCATGAGGATAGAAGAAGTGCTTGCAGTTGTGAGTTAGGGTTATATGGGTCGGGATTAAAACACCAATGAAGATAGTAGATCTGTGAGGCTAAATAATACAAGTGGAAGTTGGGGAGGGCTAGCCCGCCCTCTTTGCACGGAGCACACAGCGTGGTCCACGCAATTCTTGGTGCTTTATTATTCCAAAGGAAGGGGATCAGAATTTGGTTTAGTTTCTTGAAGTAGTTTTTGGGGATGTATAGTGGCGCATTGTGGAAAAGGTAAAGAAACTTGGGAAGGTAAATCATTTTAATAATGTTCACCCTACCCCATAGGGAGAGAGGGAGCTTGGTCCATTTATTCAGAGTAGTGGTCAGATTGGTAAGTATTGGGTCTAAGTTTAGGCTTGTGTATTTGTTAACATCGCAGTGAATTACTATTCCCAGGTATTTGAATTGGTCAGCCCATTTCAGAGGAGTTGTCAGTGGTAAAGATCGGGGTTGATTAGGGTCTATGGGGAAAAGGACTGATTTCTCCCAGTTTATGCATAGGCCAGAGAATGTACCAAAGTTGTTAACTAGTTCAAGGAGAGCTGTGAGGGATTCATTGGGGTCAGCTAGATATATCAGGAGGTCATCAGCAAAGAGGGAGACTTTTTCCTGTATGTTGTTGTAGGTTAGGCCTTTTATTTGTGGGGATTCCCTGATTAGTGTCGCTAGGGGTTCGATAGCTAAGGTGAATAGGACTGGAGAGAGAGGGCAGCCCTGTCTCGTTCCTCTATTCAATGGAAAGGTATAGGATGTTAGGCTGTTAACTCTAATACGTGCTGTGGGGTTTTTATACAAAAGTCTGATCCAATGTTATACATTTGGGTCCAAATCCAAAGCGGGTTAGGACTTCCAACAGGTACTCCCACTCCACCGAGTCAAAGGCCCTCGCAGAGTCCAGAGAGGCCACTACTCTGGAGCCTGTTTCTGTATGTGTTATTTGGATGTTAGTGAAGAGTCTGCGGAGGTTGATGTCGGTGGAGCGTCCAGGCATAAAGCCCGACTGGTCCGGGTGTATGAGGTCTGGGACCACTCGCTGGTAAGTATCTTGGCCAGGATTTTTGCATCTGTGTTGAGGAGTGAGATAGGGCGATAGGAGGAACAGAGGGTTGGATCTTTTCCTGGTTTGGGGATGACCACTATGAGTGCCTCAGGGAATGAAGGGGGCAGCGCATTGTTGTCGAAGGCAACTTGTATTGTTTCCAGGTACTTTGGGGCTATTTGTTCTGAAAGGGTTTTGTACCAGTCTGGGGGAAGGCCGTCTGGTTAATGCCTTAACCTTTCAACAAAACATATGTATTTTGTGGTCACAACTTCATTGCACCCCCGCCTAATGGTTTTAAATTAGTGGTGAGCACAACTTTCCCTTGTTTGTTATAGTTCATATAGGAGCAGCGACCAGCTCTCTGTTGTAGCCCCCACCCCTTCCTGCTATAGTCAGGTGATCCCACTGACATCGAATAAAAGGGCAACCAAGTTTGCTTTGAAAGCAACAAGTAAGTTGCAGGTAAAACGTTGTCCCTTTGTAGCTATGTCTTGAATATATTGATAATGGGTTGAGTGCAGAGGACCTCTGTATATGTAATGGTTTTAAATTAGTGGTGAGCACAACTTTCTCTAGTTTGTTATAATAAAATGGTCATGATCCCTACAAGTACATATGAGAGGATGAAGACATAAAGGCCAAAAAACGATTTACTTTTCCCTCTGAGGTATACATTAACATTATTATTTACCATTGTGGTTACATTCATTGCCCCACATGCAAAAGGGATAAGAATTCTTACCTCCTGACCGAAGAACTCGTGTCTTTTCCTGGCTGACTCGTGCCTCCAAAGCTTCAGGGAAACCATCGCACTAATGAAGTACATTATCATGCTGACAAACAGGAAAATAATGGCTGCTGTTTGCCCACCTTCCACTCTGCAGAATGATGCGTTCATCGGGGTGTTAAATAACTGGTAATAGCAAAGCCCCCCTCGGTTAGTGTCATTAACATAAACAATTGCTGCTGCCATATAAAGTATAAATAAAGATACATTGATGCCAAATTCTGTTAGAGGCCACCAGCTGGAATCCAGCAAAATGGTTCGATAGTACATAGACATACCAAGTACAAGGAGAATTATGGTCACTATCCAGGCCAACCCAGCAACAACAAGTACAAATGGAGTCTTGGGGCCATTGTAATAGTATCCTCCCTGCATACTTGCAGTGTATCCATATGGCTGAGTGTACCCAAACATGTTGTACCATTCATTATCCTTGTGAATATAGGCTGTAACACAAGCAAATACAGCAGCTCCAAGGAGGAGCTCTACAATGCAAAGGATTCTTAGTAAGCCTGCCCAAGATTTCATGTAGGCGTATCTCATATTGTATTCTTCTACTCTCTCACTGTAGGTCTTCACAGTCTGTGTTTGGCGTCCCAAAGAACCATAGGGGTCATGCGGCAACATGGCTTCTTCTTCTCTCTTAGAATTGTAGCTACCCCCTGATCCACCATATGGGTCTCTGTAGGAACTAGCAACAGTCTTTGAGTCTCCTACTGAGTTTTTTCCATGAGGTTCTGAAGCAGGGAGAGAGGGTGACCGAGGAGGAGAGCATGGAACGCCTCCGGATATATACTTAATATCTTCCATTGGCTTTTCCCATTGATTTTCTTCTTTACCCTTAAAGATTTTTTTCCAGGGGATGAACCTTCTTACAGGACAGAGTTCAAGTGCTGTGACTGGCTCTTTGCTATCGCTTGGGTAGAATTCAGGCCCAAATGGAGGGTGTAGAGGAAGAGGTGGTGGTGGCAAGGGATCAGAGCTTCGAGCAAGTTCACAATGATGCAGGGTCTCAAGGTTGCTTTCTATGTGACGAGAATTGGCTGGTACCTCATCATACTGCGCCCAATGGCCATTTAAGTTTCTGTCTTTTGATCTAGGTCCTGAAGATGAGCCTCCTCCAGACATTTATGATTGTTTCCTGCAATATATTTAGATTAAAAAAAAAAAAAAAACAGTAGTAGTGGCTTTTTTTTACTCTTTCTGCCTTTTAATCTATTTGAATCACTCCAGTATCAGCAATTTATTGCATAAATTACAGGTTGGTTTTATCGAATGACTTATTTGAGCAGCTTGCTGCTTATCTAGCTGGAAAGGCACTGTAGCCGAGAAACATAGGATTTGGCAGGACTATAGAAGCAGTTAGCTCTATTGATGAAAAACTTTATTCTGGTTTTAGATCCTTAAAACGAATTTATAGCTGCCCCTAGTATTTCCTTTACAGAACCAGCCCTAACCACATCTACCGAAACATTTATTTATTCCATTTAATTATTTATTCCATGTATTCATTGTCCTTCATTGTATACAGAAGTTATTTAGAAAATTCATTTTTTCATTTTAAATGCATGGGCACATTCCAATCTGCTATGAGCACAAGAAATGTGGCTGTAGACTATTGTTGTGGAAGGTACACCTGTTTTGTTATTTCATGTTATCATACAGGCATTACAAACAGTGTAAATTGATTGGATTGACAAAACTTTGCATTAAACTAGCAATTAGGGGAGGAGTTGATTTTGTTATGTTGCCCTTGTAAACCATGATTAAAGCCATCACACTCTTTCTCTAGATATCTAGAACCCCGGGGGGGGGGGGGCTCCACTCCTTACTTCCCATAACTCGAGAAGCTTTGTTTCCCTGAAGAGCAGCTGGCGACCACATACACAGGACTGGACTGAGAATTAAAATAGGCCCTGGCATTTCAGGTACACAAGAGGCCCATCAGCCCAGATAGAGGCCCAAACAGCCCCCACCAGCCCACTAAACTTTCTATGGGACCTTATAGCAGCCCCTCTGGCATTTGCCCTAACCCACAAATGGCCAGTCCGGGCCTGCACATACAGATTTGTATCTTGCCGTGTCAGCATCTATGGCAGAAATTACTTGACTTGTGCTCTTTTGATAATTTATGATGATTCCTAATCATAAAGGACCAGTAACAAACATTTTATGTAAAAAATCCCTTCTACCCAGGGTTAACAATCTCTTATTTTTTTCCATCTAAATAATGACATGAAATCCCTCTTCCAGTTGTACTGCTGTCTGAAAAAGGTGATAGGGCGAAGCGCAGCGCTTACTTGAGAGCTACCGTCTCCTGATTATTATATATATATTATTATAGTTATGCCTCTGCAAGCAGAGGAGTGAATGAGTTTGCACTTTTTTAACTTTCTGCAGTCCTCAGAAGATTTATGGATGACCTGGGTGCTGGCCTTACGGCTGGTGTACAGTAAATCACAGCTCAGAAAATAAAACTACCCACACACTCCCCAAAAAGCAAAACAACAGGAATACTAAGGAACTGTGCAGGCTCCCTGAAACCAGAGAAATTGACTTCAGGAGTAAGGGCAGCAGCCATAAATCTTCCAAGGACTGCAGAAAGCCCCAATACAGTCAGCGCAAATGCATTCACTCCTTCATTGCTTGCAGAGGAATAGCCGGCTATCAGGAGACAGTATCGCGCACGTAAGAGCTGGTTCAAGTGCTCGTTGCCCTATCGCCTTTTTCAGACACAGCAGTACAACCGGAAGAGGGATTTCGTGTCATTATTTCAGTGTAAAAAATTAAAAATTGTTAACCCTGTCAAGATAAGAGGTGTTATTGAAGGTGGGTAGAAGGTTTTTTTTTTTACAATAAAAATGTTTGTTACTGGTCCTTTAACCTCTGAACAGACCACACTGAGCATGTGCGTATTCTTGGACTTGCAAAGATGTTTTACAAAGTTACAAGATGACAGCCCCCTGCAGCCAACTTTGAAAGCATAAATCATTTGTTTCATTGGGTTTCTGGTAAAATATGTTTTCAATTTCAAGTTTATATTTAGTATAAAAAAAATACAGCATTTCTAGCATTATTTTGTTTTGGACTATAGTTCCCCTTTCAACAACCATTTACCATAATATTATAGCCCTTGTTTGGAAATTTAACACTCATTTTAAAAGGTCCTGTATGAAAAAAAAAACAAAAAAAACAAAAAACTTATAATCTAATTATAGGCATGTCTGTATAGCACGGAATGGATCTACAGTGAAGGCTCAGCAGTTGCACACCTCGTTTAGAAAGAGCTGTGCCTGGATCTCCTGCTGCTTGTTATTCCCATGCTTTGAGATGGTACATGGAAGTAGCATTGATGTACCCAGTCAACCTCATCACTTCTAAACGTCTTATTTTCCATAATTCCCATCATATTTTCCATACTTGTACATAATTTTTTGATATTGTTGCCTGCTTAGGTGGTGTAGGGGTCTCAAAGGCTGATTGAGGCCTCTATGCATTTAAAGGAACAGTAACAATAAAAACTGAAAATAATGAAAATATAATATACTGCTGTGCTACACTAGTATAACTGGTGTGTTTGCTTTAGGAACTCTACTATATTCATATAAACAAGCTACTGTGTAGAACAGTGATCCCCAACCAGTAGCTCGTGAGCAACATGTTGCTCTCCAACCCCTTAGATGTTGCTCTCAGTGGCCTCAAAGCAGGTGCTTATTTTTTGAATTCCTGACTTGGAGGCAAGTTTTGGGTGTTTAAAAACCAGGTGCACTGCCAAACAAAGCCTCAAGGTAGGTTGACAATCCACATAGGGGCTACCAAATGGCCAATCACAGCACTTATTTGGCACCCCAAGAAAATTGTTCATGCTAGTGTTGCTCCCCAATTCCTTTTACTTCTGAATGTTGCTTGTGAGTTCAAAAGTTTGGGGATCCCTGATATAGAACATCTCTGTTATTGTATCCTGTGCTTGAATGCCTGCTACACAGCAGCTTGTTTTTATAAACTATAGTAGTGTTTGTGATGCAGTTTTACTAATGTAGGGCAACAGTAAATTATATTGTCATTCCTTTAAAGGACCAGGAAAGTCAAACTAAAGACATAAGCTAGAAATGTTGTACATTATGTTTTGTGCTTCTGTACCAATCCCAAGCAACCACAGCCCTTTAGCAGTAAAGATCTGTGTGTCTGAAGATGTCCCAGTAGCTCCCCATCTTCTTTTCTGCTGATTCACGGATTCACATGCTCTGTGCTGCTGTCACTTACTGAGCTTAGGGACCCACTCACAATATTCAGTACATATAGAATAGAAATATCACAATATAAGGCTGATTAGTATGGAGTAATATGGATAAGTACTACATGGCAGCACAGAAACCAGTGCAACTAGCATCAGAATTTAATAATCAGCCCTGTAGCATCAGCTTATATTACAGGGGAACCTCATTTTCTGCTGGATAATTTGTGACGACCCCTAAGCTTAGCTTCTCAACAACTGCTCAGAGCCCACTAAGTATGTGAGTGTCACAGACACTTTCCAAGATGGTGACCCCCTGTGACAAGTTTGAAGTCCTGGATCATTGCCGCTATTGAGGAGCTAAGACTTTAGGCTAGTGCAATAAGTTCAGTATATAAAACATGGCATTTTTAGTCTTATTAATTTTCAGGGTTTCCTTCTCCTTTAAGGCTTCAGGTACACAGGCAGATTCAGGGAGATTAGTCGCCCTAGTGACAAATCTCCTCTACTTCAGGCCGACAATCTCCCCCCTGGCTTGAATGAAAAATTGCCAGTGGGATGGCACTCGCGGCACTTTGTTTTCCGAAGTTTGCTTGTGAGGCAGCATCGAGGGAATTCGTAAAACGAAGTGCCGTGAGTGCCATCCTGCTGGCGATTTTTCATTCAAAAAAGGCAGTTCGGGTTCAAGTTTGTCGCCCTGAAGAAGAGATTTGTTGTGGGGGGCGACTAATCTCCCTGAATCTGCCTGTGTGTCCCTGCCCTAAAACACCTTTTATTTTTGGTGTTAATGTTCTTTTAATTAGAAAGATGAGAAATTCAGGAGACATTAACTAATCCTTTTGATACATCCCCAGATTTTCAGATTATCTAGTAACCTTATAAACATGGAACCCGATATTACAATACTGAGGGTTGTGCACATGCGATTCTGGACCCACATTAGGTAATTTACAAATTCCAGGAACCAGTGTGGCCAAAATAGAAATTTGTGACCTAGACGGGGGGCTTCAGGCCCTGATTTGTGGAAAGGCCACCTAGGGTGGCAGGATTTAGGGGGCGGCATGCTGCCCAACCACACCCACATTGGTTCAGAAACACTGGGGATATGCAGGCGATACAATAGTTCTTTAAATTTCCCATGCTCCTATCCCCATTGCGCTGGTCCTGATGATGAAAATTTGCGAATAAAGGGCAGAGTATGGGGGCGACGAATGGCAGTGGGCCTAGGGGTGCCCGCTATGTAAATCCAGCTCTGGGGGGCTACTGTCCATAACTAATTGATGACAAAAATAATCCTCCATCAAAGATCAAAGCATGTAAAATGTGATAGTGTTGTCAGGGTGACTGACCCCTGTAACCGTTGGCTGTGAGATAATCTTATCTTTATATTACTAGTTTGGTGTAAGCATTTATTGAAAAAAAAAAAATAATCTCCATTTTAAATACAGAAACACCAGCACATAGGTGTTTCCATATAAAAAACAAGGAGCAGGAGAGGAGCAAGTGACAATAAACATACAACACAGGGATGGTCTTATTCCTGAGAGGAAATCCCAGAGGAAGAGAAGCAGCAGTGAAGAAACACCATAAAGAATGTACGTGGTGGGCAGTGGGAGGAGCCACAGGAGAGTTAATGAAATATTTTATAAGTAATATAAGCTAGGGACCTTGTAAACATGCCGGAAGTTAGAGTCCAGGAACATTTTGGCACTGGCTCTTTATGTTTACTCACTTGCTGTGTTCAGATGTAACAGGCAGTTCACATTTCTCCTGCTGTCTCACTTTCCTCCTCCTCGTCTCAGACAGCTAATACTTTCCTCTCACTCACTCTCTCACAGTCAGTCTCTCCCACTCAGAGCAGAGTTACTCGCAATAGAGTTCTCTCAGGGATAAGACAGCCTGGACCGCTGCATTTCGCGTAAGAATGTACTTTAGTCACACTCTCACCTGCAGCTTCCTCCCCCCCCCCCCCCCCCCCCCCCCCCCCCCCCTCCTCCTCCGGTACCAGCGGCCCTTTTTCTTGTTCACGTGACAGGGCACGTCAAGGACACGCCCACTGTCTGCAGGTAGCCGGACTCAGCCTGTGACTCACAACCCCCAGTTGTTTATATTGAGATTCAGTGTACGCGTGGAAGAAATAAATTAGCCACAATATCTTGCAGTAACAAGGCGATACACAACGATCAGGATCATTTCTGGGTACAAGAGAACGCCTCGCACACACCTAGGGCTGCTACTGCTGTGCGCTCCCATTGAACTAGGAGTGACCGGAACATTATTCTGTGGCCTCAGTTTCATCCGGAGCCTTCTAAACGCAGCACCCAAACACCCTCCTGTTTCGGCGCGTGGGAGAAGCGAGAGGAAGAGAGAGAAAGAGATGTAAGTTGCTGTCATTACTATTAGTCATTAGCGGGGAGTTGATTTCTATCTCCTTGTTCACTTTACTCTGCGCATGAAATGACTGTAAAGTCTAAGCAAATGGCACATTCGGTTTTGCACTGTTTGACATGAAAGCACTTGCACCTGTCTCCTAGTAAACGAGCCCTTTGTTAAATAAATCATTTTCAGTTTTTGCCAGAAAGTCTCCTTTGCCAGTCCGTCTATTGTCAGTATATATATTGTTCCTAATCTGTGTGTTCCTTTAGAATCCTCAGGAGAACGCTGCCCTGTGCGAGATCTAATCATGGATGAAGAACCAGAAAAGACAAAGCGCTGGGAAGGCGGCTATGAAAGAACATGGTACAGTTCACAGCGCAGAGTTTCTTAATGGAAGAGACACTGGAAGATTTACTTTCCCAGTGACCAATCGCATTTTCTTTGGGCGACTAATCTCCCCAAACTGGCTTTCCGCCGGCTGGAATCTAAATCGCCCACGGGATGGCATTTGAAGGGCTTCATGTTCCGAAGTTGCCTCACAAGGAAACTTCGGGTGACTTCAGTACATGAAGTTGTCAGAGTGCCATCCCGTCGGGGGGCAACTAATATCCCTGAATCTCCACGTGTGTCTCTGCCCCAAAGTTCATTTTTTAAGTGTGTTATAGAATGGGCAGTTTTAAGAAATTTTTTAATTGGTGATCATAATTTTTTTTATAGTTTTTGCTTAATGATTTGCCTTCTTCTACTTTCTCTTTCCAGCTTTCAAATGGGGGTCACTAACCCCATCTAAAAACAAATGTTCTGTAAGGCTACCAGGGTCGGACTGGGCTGGCAGGACACTGGTAAAAAACCCGGTGGGCCGCCCTCATGTGCCACCGCAGGCCCATACCTTATCCTCCAGAAAAGACAGTTAACAGGAATGTTCCTGGAGGCGGGCATGGGGCTGCAGGTCAGGAGGGGAGGCCCTGTGACAGCAGCCCCGGTGGGCCTGGGCCTCCCAGTTCGACCCTGAAGGCTACAAAAAATTACTTTTTGTTATTGATACTCCTCTTTCTATTCAGGCCCACTCCTATTTATATTCCAGTCTCTTACTCAAACCATTGTGTCACAAACATCCAGAGACGGGGAGCATACTACCTCTCTTGAACACTCACCTCCGTGCTGCACGCAAACCCCTCCCTCAACGCATAATATCCAATAGTGAAAAAGCAGCCAAAGGAGCAGCTGGGTCCTGATGTTTTTGTATGGATATACTGAATATAAGCATTTTTAAGATGGAACGTTAAAAACTACATTTTATACACTCGCTCTGGTGCTCTGTTGGCTGCTTTTTCAAACCATTGCTTGTTTGCTATATCCTAGAAACCAGATTTCTGAAATTGCAATCCGGACAGTTGCTAAATAACTCACAAACCACAGATTATAAAAAAAAAAAAAGATTAAAACCAATTGCAAATTGGTTCAGAATATAACTCTATATCATATTAAAAGTTAATTAAAAGGTGAACAACCCCTTTAACTTTGCTTTGTCTAGTTTTACATGAATTAACCTTATATTTGGTGTCTATAGGGAAGTTCTCAAAGAAGATGAATCTGGATCTCTGAAAGCCACGATTGATGAAATTCTTTTTAAAGACAAAAGAAAAAGGTAAGCATGCAAGAAATATGGAAATATTCCAAAGATCAACATGACATGAAAAAAAAGGACCTCGGGAGTCTGTATGGAGAAATGCTTTGGAAGTTAGTGTGTATTCAATGTGAAAAAATTAAATTTGCTTTTAGTCGTGCTATAGATTATTATAAATTATACATTTGGGCTTAGCTTGAGAAAATGGACTGAGTTAAAATGTTTTCATATGGGGCCATATATAGGGCCAGATCTGAGGGCCTGATTGTAATTAAATGTTATATACCATACAAAGAGGACAGTGGAGCTCTTGCACTGTTTATGGGCCATAAAAATCTCTTGGATGGCCACATCTGGCCTGCAGGCCCATTTGGACAGCCCTGATCTGGATAAACACTGAACCACAACTGCAGAATATGTTTGCTTAACATAAATAAAGCTTGATGATAATTATAAATACAAGCCCTGATTTGCATGCTCAAATCCTTACAAATTCTATTTTTCAGTTAAAAAAAAAATATTACTAAGAATTTTAATTTTGTTTCACTTAACACTAAGATTCATCTGAATCCAGCATCTGTAAAATGTGCTGGGATTCAGCAAAATGTTTAGTGGAGTATTCTGTGTTTGGCCAAATCCAGGAATGATTCAGCCCTACTCAATATGATGACTGACTGTGGCGTATAGACAATTTATATTTCCCTGTAATTTTAGGATCTTTGAAAATCGTGGTCAAGTTCGACTTGGAATGGTGAGAATGGTCTCATTTTATTAAATATCATGGAACTTGTTCTTTGAAACATAGACACAGATATGCCCTTTTGGACTGATGGTAATTCTGTTGCCTTATATTGACACATTATTTACACATTTTATTGGTGTACTAGATGCGGCATCTTTATGTGATAGTTGACAGTTCAAGAACAATGGAAGACCAAGATCTGAAACCTAATAGGCTCACAAGCACTTTAAAGGTAACTTAAAATCAGTACAGTGTGATTTTATCCCAGTATCTGCTAAATCTTAGGGGGCTAAGATTAAGAATTAAAACATAGAAATGAAAGCTTAAAGGGATACTGTCATGGGGGGCACATCAGTTAATAGTGCTGCTCCAGCAGAATTCTGCACTGAAATCCATTTCTCAAAAGAGCAAACAGATTTTTTTTTTATATTTAATTTTGAAATAGACACAGGGCTAGACATATTGGCAGTTTGCCAGCTGCCCCAGTAATCTGACTCGTGCTCTGATAAACTTCAGTTGCTCTTTAACAGCTGCCTGGTAGATATAACAGCACTCAATAGTAAAATCCAGGTCCCACTGCATCAAGTTCCATTACATTGAGGAGGAGGAGAAACAGCCTTCCAGAAACTGGTTCCATCCTAAAGTACTGGCTCTTTACAAAAGCAGATGACCAGGCAAAATGACCTGAGATGGCTGCCAACACATCAATATTACAAGTAAAAAAAATAAATGTTTGCTGGTTCAGGAATGACATTTTCTACTGTAGAGTGAATTATTTGCTGTGTAGACAGTGTTATTTCAAATAAATACCCCCTTCCCCTGTTCCACCCCCCAGCCTATCCCTCCCCTGAGGGAAATACCCCTAAGTCGCTGCTTACCACTCCATCCAGGTTCCCTCCAGCCAGGTTCCAAAAGTTTGCCGATTGAACTTCGTGAACTTTAAGCGCATGTGCAGTAGTACAAATTGGCAAATGCGCAGACAGAAGAAGACGTTGCTGTAGAAGATGGTGCCCAGGAACCTGGCTGGAGGGGACCTGCACGGAGGGGTAAGTAGCGACTTAGGGGTATTTACCCCGGGGGGGGGGGCAGGGGGGGGGTCTACTAGGGGGATAGCGCGGGTGGGGTTGAATTCCCCTTTAAGGAGTCCAAATGCAAACACAAAGCTGTGTCTGACTGTCTTTTTTCACAGGCTGAGAGAAGTGGATCTGTGCTGTGCCCCAGCACCCTTGATCTGCACTGAAAAGTTTGTGTGAAGACACCTGCAGAGGAGTGGCGGTCTGGGTGAAAACACAACAGTAACCATTTTCAGACAGACCTCTGCTCTTCTGTGTGTTCCTGCACTCAGATCAAGGGAGCTGGGACACAGTGCTGAACTGCTTTTCTCAGCCTGCACAAAAAACAGATGATGAGGACAATATAAACAGCTGTCCGTGTGCTCATGCCCTTAGGATATAAAGATGAACATGCTAGCTGCTTGCTAGGGTGTTTCCTATGGTCTGAGTTCTGTGCTAGTGCACACAGATTTATTGCACCTTACAACAACATACGACTTGTGTTTATGCATTTTCTTTATAATATATAGATGTAGTGAGAGGCAGCTACTATATACATTTTGGCATTTACTTGGACGTCAAAGCTTTTGTGCATTCTAAACTTGCAACAACCTAACTCACTGTTTCTTATTGTTAACTGTAAATGAACTTCTTGTATACAGTTTGCCGTTGCCATTTGATTGAAGCTATTGTTCATAAAGATTGTTGAATTATGTATGTGGCAAATTGTATAAATTTATGAACTGAAATTTTTCTTTTTACATTTTTAGCTTTTGGAATTTTTTGTGGAAGAATACTTTGATCAAAATCCCATTAGTCAGGTAAATGCTTTATCAATATGTGTGTTCTGATTTTGCTATAATTGTAAATCATCTGTTTTTCGAGTATGTGTTGGAAATGGCGAGTAGAGAGGGAGGCGCAGAGTGAGGCTGTACTTTAATGCTTTCACTTATAATTATAATTTAGTCTAAACTTAGTCAGGATGCTTCTCTGAACGCATGGGCAATTTACATAAATGTTTCCATTATAGCTATTACATAGACATTTGCATGTTAGGTTGGTAATAAGTCTTTTGGCTTAGCTGAGAGTGTGCAACCCAAGAATTAACTGAATACATGAAGTTCACAGAAAGGGCATACAAAGATAGCCAAAACGTTTCTGTTAGCAGTCTAAAATCATTTAAAATAGAAAATGAATGTAAAATGTGCTCAGAGGGTCACTGAGTGTTTGCATCAAATATTATCCTTGGGTTTAGGTTATAGTAGCAGGATGAGCCTGCTTCTTTTCCGGTTTCTCTTGTTTCTGTCATATTATAAAGTTAGTGTAGGCTGACCTTTTATGTTTGTGATACAACCCAGTTTATTTGAGTTATTTTACATGTTGTGTGTTTGTATTAGGGATTCCCTTTTACACATAATAAATAACAAGCTGTGCTCTGTTTTACTGTACTCCACAGATTGGCCTAATCGTTACCAGGAACAAGCGAGCAGAAAAACTTACTGAACTTGCTGGTATGAACAACATTTTTTTCCCTTTGACATATTTCTTGCTCCATTTTTATTTAGGTATAGCCCTCCTATTCTATTCTCTAAAATGTATACTAAGTGGTAGAATGTTTGATATTACAAATAGGTGGTGGTCATGCCTTTTATTCTGATTGGGATTATGGTGTGTGTGTTCTGTCACCATGGGATGAATATTATTTAATGTGGTATGTCCTCTGTTATAGAAGGGTTCATTGCACAGAGATTAACTGAAATGATAATATTACAAGAACTGATCTTTGAAAAGGATATACTGTTAAAGCTAGCCCCACAACTGATTTATGTAAATGTTCATTTGTGTAATTGTCAACAGAATTTGCTAAACATAATTTATGTGTATCTCCTGAACTAGCCTGTGAACCCCATTGGGTTATATAAGGGGTCACTGGCCAACCCTGGCTAGCACGGGCTGGAGTTCTGAAGTGATCTGACTAACGGGCAAGTGGTCCAGTATGTTTGTTAAATACAATTTAGCCATCAAGATGGGCCACAATTGCACAATATTGATTGGAAAATCTGTTGAAGAGCCAGAATATTGTTCAGTGTGCTGCCAGTTTACTATTATGAGTACCGATACTCAAGATGTCCAGTATCTCTGTAGACTGCTTTTCAATAACGTCACAGGTAACCACCATCACTAGGAAATCATTGTCCAACACATTTAAAATACAGTAGAACCCCCATTTTAAGTTTTTCAGGGGACCAGGAAAAAATTTATGTAAAATCCGGGAAAATGTAAAATCAGGGAAATTTGTAAAAGTAACTTTTTCTTCAAGTACTGAAAGGTTAAGGGATCTGCAACCTTGGCTCTCCAGCTGTTAGGGAACTACAAGTCACACAATGCATTTGCCTTTATGAATCATTGCATTGTGGGACTTGTAGTGCCTTAACAGCTGGAGAGCCAAGGTTGCAGATCCCCGGTTTTTACTTTGAAATACAATATTTACTGTGGTTATGACAAGGGTTAAGCATTACAGTGTTAGTTACACTTTTTATCTGTCACATATACAGTCCTGCACCATTCACTTATTGCTTTAGGTTGTGTAAGGGTCAAACTCATTGTAATTGACCATTTACAGGCAGAACAATGGCAAAATATAAAACTGGTTAGCATTTTAATCCTCTTTATTTTACAAATAATAACATTCATAGAGGAAAAAAAGCTGTTTTTGGGTACATCAGGACAAAATTTAGATGTAAAATCTGGGAAAACATGACTTGAAATCAGGGAAATGCACCCAATGAAATGCATTATAATTGGTGGGACCAAAAGAATGTAAAATGTGGGAAAACTTAAAATCAGGGGACTAAAAACTGAGGCTTCACTGTACTAATACAGGAAATAAATTGATTGAAGACCATCCTTCAAATAGAAGAGAATGTAAGCACGGCTAGCCATTCAACATATATGACAGGTAGAGCTTGGGTAAGAATGCGTGTGAATAGCAGGCGCACTTTATAGTAGCCTCTGAAGGAAGATTCCAAAGCATAAAATGGGCTGTCTCTCAGAGCAGGATGTAAAGCTGTCTTTTAGTATGTTGTAAGTATAAATTTTAATAACTTATACGTTTCTAGCATGGAATTTCCTCTAGATAATTTTTTTGTTTCATGCATAACTGAAGTAGACTTCTTTATATCGCTCCTCACACTTTATTTTGATCACAGTATTAACAGTATAGTGTTTGCAATAAAATAACAAAGTATTGTCTTTTGTCATTTATTTTTAGGCAATCCTAGACAACATATAAATGCACTGAAGAAAGCTGTGGACATGACTTGCAGTGGGGAGCCATCGCTATACAACTCGCTGAATCTCGCTCTGCAGACACTGAAGTCTGTAGTTCCTGGCTTTAATTTTCCTTTTTATTACTCAGAAAGTTAGTTTAAATGACAGGAGCGGTCGGTCCTTCACAGTATATTTCTTTTAATTTCTATAGCAAATTGTTAAGTGCTGCAACTATTTTCTAAAACCAAGTTTCTCAAATATATTTGACAAATATTTAAACATACAAATTTATACTTTTCTCCTTTAATCTGTCTGTTGACAGCAATTTAGTTACTTGGTCATGTTTTTTTACACAGACACATGCCTGGACATACCAGCCGTGAGATCTTAGTGATTTTTAGCAGCCTGACTACTTGTGACCCAACGAACATCTATGACATGATAAAGGTGAGCAGCCACTGCAGGAGATGCTGCCTTAAAGGAGTTATTCACCTGAGAGTTAACTATGATTGTAGAGAGTGACATTCTGAGACAATGTGCAATTGATTTTCATTTTTTAATATATGTGGTTTTTGGGGTTTTTTTTAGCGTTTTTATTCAACAACTCTCCAGTTTGCAATTTCAGTAGAAGTCTGTAAAAACGTTTCGCCTGTCACGTGCTGACACATGAATGTATGAGTGGGAGTGAGTCTCTCTGAGCATAGTCAACATTATACGCTTATTGTTTAATCCACTCTTACCCCACACGTAAGGCACTATTGCTGGAGTCTACAGAAATGACTAGGGCTGTACCTATTAAAGACCAATAGGCATAAATTAGACTTTCCTCCACAAAGACTCGAGTTATGTAAGTATAATTTATCTTACCTTGTGGGGTGGTAAAGTGCAAAGCCACCAAGCTTATATTTCATCAACTCTCTGATACGGACAGGTTGTAAAATCTTATTCACTATTTGAATGAGCCCCGATAGGATACCAATTATGTGCATTTAAATATAGGGCTTGTAAATAGGACAATAGGGGGGATGTTTCAGAATATAACAGGTTAAATATATCTTGGCATAAGTGAAAGTAAACTCAAATTGTATGAATGCAATGTTTGTGTAAGTCATTTTGTCTTTATTATATTTTCCAGTGTTTGAAAGCCAGCAAAGTTAGAGTATCTGTAATAGGCCTGTCTGCAGAGGTTCGGGTGTGTACTGTACTTACACGGGAAACTGGAGGTGAGTGGCACTCTATTTAGCCTTCTAAATGCTGATATGGTGATGAAGAAAAGAACCCGTTTTAATTACTAAATTATATTGAGTGATGTGGACGTAAATAGAAAACTATCATTTGAATGGATAGGATAGCCAAAATGGCAAAGACTCGCCTAATGATCAGTTCAAGGAAGATGTAAAGTTACCTGTGATACTCTTACAATTAAAAGACGCCTATGTGAAGCCAAGAAGCCCCCGCAAGTCCCAATGTTAAAAGAAAAAAAAAAAACATGCTGAAGAGCTTACAATTTGCTAAACAACACAAACTGACCTAAAGAGAAATGGTGCAACATTTTGTGAACTAATGAAAGCAAGATTGTTGATTTTGGATCTAGGGGCTGCAGACAGTTTGTCAGATGAGCCCCAAACACTGAATTCAAGTCACAGTACAGAATGCAGTCAGTGAAGCATGGTGGCACAAGCATCATGACATGGGGATGTTTCTCATACTATAGTGTTGGGACTATTTATCACATACCAGGGATCATGGATTAGTCACAATACTTGAAGAGGTCATGTTGCCTTATGCTGAAGAGGAAATGCAGTAAATGAGCAACATCTTGGTTCCAGACCAACAAGATTGATGTTATGCAGGGTCCAGCCCAATCCCTGAACCTTTATCCAATAGAGAACTTGTGACCTAAAAATGCTGTTGCTGAGGCAAAAGCAAGAAATGCAGAAGAATTGTGGAATGTTGGTGGACTCCATACAACACAGATGCGCAGCAGTTCTCAGAAACACTGATTATACAACTAAATATTAGTTAAGTCATTCAAAGGAAAGCAAAATCTTTAGCCATTTTCAGTTTATACAGTGAATGTTTGAGTTTGTAAAGAAGAATGCAGACACTGCTATTTTTTGGAACAGCCTAATATTCCCATTTCTTCACTTTCTGTAAAGGAATAACACACATTTGAATCATTGTGCTTCATATTTTGATTTGAAATATAATGTATATATAATGCATTTGTGTGTGGAAATAAAGCTCAAAATCCTTATAAGCTTTTATTTACTTTTTTAAACCCATTGCTATCATCCTGAACACAAGTGTACATGCAAATACCTCATAAGGGAATGTAGAATCGGTGCTCAATCACTTTACTGGATAACTTTATTAAAACTCACTTTATAGTACATAGGATCACCTCATAAAAAAAAATGCATTTTCTACATTCCCTTTTCATAAGTTATTATACTGCACACATATACAGTAAACTACAGTTTGTATGGTGGCATTTAGCGGTAATTTTTGTTGTGGCACCTTTGGACTCGCCTGTATATAAACTCATTAAGGCAATGGTGCATGATTTGCTCTCTGATTGGGCAACAAAGACTTGGAGTTGCTCTGCGTTTATTTGAATGGCAGTTAGCTGGTGTACCCGCTCATATGCTGACTTTAAGTTTCCAATTAATGATAATTCCCTGACATGCCCGGGGAATAATTCTGAATGTTGTCACCCTGGCATTTAATATAATTTCCTGACTTTTGTCATCCACTTGCAGAGATGTTCAATCACCCAGGTGGAAAACAAATACACAGAATGGTTTCATGTGCTATTGCCCTAACGCTCTAGTGTTTTTCTTTGTGATTGAATGATTTGTTAAATATAGATTCTTTATTGTGTTAAAGGCAGTTTATTTCCAATAGATTAGCCACAACAGTGCAAGCTAAAATGCCATTTTGATTCTTAAGAATGCTTTTCCATACCTGAATAAACGGTTCTAAACTCTGTTTGTTTAGAATAGCAGCTGCCATATTGACTTGCGGTGACATCACTTCCTGTCTCTTTCTGCTAACTGATAACTCTGAGCTCAGATTACAGCAGGGAGGAGGAGCGGAGCAAACTGACCATGCCCAAGCCCTGGAGGTTTAAGCTTGAAAACAGGAAGTCTGATAAGGAAGCCCATGTGTACACAATAGAAGGATAAAAATGCAGTGTTTCTTTTGACAGAGCAGCATTACTTTGAGGGTTTACTGGTGTATTTATATAGACCTTTTTGATAATGCTTACTTCATTTTAACCTTTCCTTCTCCTTTAAAAGGAGTCTATCATGTCATTCTGGATGAAAGCCACTACAAGGAACTCCTGATGCACCATGTAATCCCTCCACCTGCAAGCAACACTTCTGAATGTTCACTTATACGCATGGGTAGGTCATGGAATTAATCCTTTTATTATTCACTTATACACATTGGGTAGGTCATGGAATGAATCCTCTTATTATTCACTTAAATGCATGGGTAGGTCATGGAATTAATCCTCTTATTATTCACTTATACACATTGGGTAGGTCATGGAATGAATCCTCTTATTATTCACTTATACACATTGGGTAGGTCATGGAATGAATCCTCTTATTATTAAAGACCACAAAAAAATGATCATGTAAGAAAAATATTCCATATGATGCAGTGTTTGATGTTATTCTTTACTTCACCTGGAACATATTCTTTCATTTAGGTTTTCCACAGCATACAATGGGCTGTCTCTCGGATCAGGATGCAAAGCCATCTTTTAGTATGGCGTAAGTATACATTTTCTTTTAAACGTATTGATTTCTAGAATGGAATTTACTCTAAATCTGTCTTTTGTTTTATTCATTTTTATTTTGCAGTGGTATTTTAATCAGTGTACACTGTTCCATACTTATACAGGCCCTCAAATGCAAAATGTACTGCTATTTATTGTGCTTGAAGATAGTGGCTTTTTATTATGCTTGAAGATAGTGGCTAAGTGTTGCACTAGGTATGCAGAATTGCTTCTCATTGGAGGAGCTGCCTGCATGTTTAAGATACATTAAATATTGTCATGTCATCATTATCCTCATTGTCAAACTTTCTAGAGTTCCACATTTAATTCTAACATTTCATTTTCTCCTTTCCATTTGGGAACTTTCATGTCAGTCTGTGGAGGTTGCTTTCTTTTTTTCTTGCGTATTCACTCACTTGCCAAAGCTTACACTTGCTTTTTTAGTACCTAACCACAATGCAAGACCAGTTGGTATCAAAATAATTTGCTAATGGCTTGAATCAGTGTTTAGAGATGTCTTGCGACATGTCTTGCTCTGGCTGCACAATATTCTGTGTGTTTGACGTTTTTCACTGTGTTCTCAATGGGTTTTTTAATAGCTTCTCTTAGCACCTTTGTCTGCTGTGCTAGTAAAGGTCGTTCTTTCTTATTCATTTCTAGTCATTTGGATAATACCAGTGAGCCAGGCCTGACATTAGGTGGCTACTTCTGTCCTCAATGTAAAGCAAAGTACTCAGAACTTCCTGTAGAATGCAAAGTCTGTCGTAAGTACACATGCAATCTATCCAAGGATTGTGCCTGCAATATTGATCAAATGTAACTCCGTAATAACCATGTTGATTATTGCACTGTTCAAATGAATATAAGTATTCCTCATTGTGTCTGTCCCCACTTCTTAACCCTGACTTTTTCTTTTAGGTCTCACACTGGTGTCTGCTCCTCACTTAGCACGGTCGTACCACCACTTGTTTCCTTTGGATGCTTTTAAAGAAGTCAGCCTTGAAGAATATGACGGAGAAAGGTAATTATTTAAATAATTACCTAGGAAAGTGATTGAGCTGACATTGGAGCAATTCTTATTGTTTAGTGTGCACTAGTAAGTCGAGAGATGAGATGCTCGTTCTGTGAAAACAATCTCCATATAATAGCACTAAAATGGTGACTATTTTACATATTTTATTATTTTAAAATTGTCCTGTGCCTTTAATATTTAAGGTATTGCCGTGGGTGTGATGGAGAGCTTAAAGACCAGCGGGTAGGTACCATATGGATGCATCTTGGATAAAGAAAGTAGATGTTTATTATAATGTTGCTTTTTTAGCCGGACATTCACGCTGCACCCCTTTACAGAGTATGTTGTAATCGGCGACATATTTTAGAAATAGTGTGGGAGGGGGTTGTTTATTTTTCTTTAAAACCCCTGTTAATTGACTGTTATTTCCAGTGACGGATATGTAAAAGGGGGTGTGGGAGGGGCTTATTTCTTTTTCTTTTAACCCCCCCCCCCCCGTTTCCTTTCCTTTGCTTATTTTTCTTTAAAGGAGAATTCAACCCCTACCATAAAAAAACCCTACCCTATGTAGACCCCTATCCTCTACCCCAGCCTAGCTGCCCCCCGGGCAAATGCCCCTAACTTTTTGCTTACCCCTTCATGCAGATTCTGTCCTAGGGAGTTCAGGGGCGCCATCTTCTTCAGAATTTGAGAGGAGTTTCGGTGCATGTGCAGTTGGAGTGATTTTCTGGTCCTGAACAAATGCGCATGCACCAAAAGTAAAAAAAAATTCTGAAAACTTTTGGTGCATGAGCAGTTGTTCGGATCCAGAAATTTACTTCCAACTGCCCATGCACCGAAAACGCCAGTCTGCTTCCGAAGTTTAACAAACAAAAGATGGGACCCGTGAACTCCCATGCGTAGTTCTACATGGAGGGGTAAGTAAAAAATTAGGGACATTTGCCCGGGGGGGGGGGGGATAGGTTGTGGGGGAGGAGGGAGGTGGTTCTACGTAGGGTAGGATTTATATGGTTGAATACTCCTTTAAACCCCGTGTTAATCGACTGTTTCCGTTTCTTATTTCCATGTATTTAAGCCATACTATTTTTCACCTGTCCATATCGAAGTGTTTGATAAGTTGCAGCAGTCAAAACACCTGGCATTGCTTCCAGTAATAATTACTGCAAGTGGTTTTTGTCTGTCTTTTCACTACACCCTTTTGGCCAGCGGATGCCTCCTAAGGACTGTTAACAGAATTGGAATGGGTAGAAATACAACACAGAACCGACTTGCACAGGCAGATTTAGGACTTTCACAGAACAAAACCACATTGTAGCCCAGGTTTTTTTTTTATCTAATGGTTGTCACACTGTTTAGGTCCCGCTGATAAAATGTAATCCAGCTACAGAGAATAGTCGTTCAGAAGTAAAATGACAATTCAAGTTTAACAGAGCCAACTTCAATGTGAACCGAAATAAAATGTATTTGTGATGTGCTCTTAATCAACACTGGTTTATTCTTCTTTCTTATTGCAGGTCTATGTCTGCACTGTCTGTCAGTGTGTTTTCTGCATAGAATGTGACCTTTTTGTTCATGAGTCTTTACATTGTTGTCCAGGCTGTATACACAATCAGCCCACCCCAGGTCCAGTTTGAAGCCATCTCTATAAGGAATGCTAAGGACTACAGCCACACTATCTGACAGGAAACTTAAACATAAACATAAGGCCAGTTGGACCAAGTCAGCAGTTTAATTGCCCCAGTATAGTGCTAGCCAACGGGCCCAAGCTACTTTTATCTGGCTGCAAATAAGGCAGGTATAAATCAAGCAGTTTTGCTCTAACATAAGATCGAGGAATGCACTTGCTCATTGATGCTGTGCAAGTATGGGACCTGTTATCCAGAATGCTCAGATAACGGATCTTTCTTTAATTTGGATCTTCATACCTTAAGTCTACTAGAAAATCATGTAAACATGAAATAAACCCAAAAGGCTGGTTTTGCTTCCAGTAAGGATTAATTATATCTTTGTTTGTATCAAATACAAGCTACTGTTTTATTATTACAGAGAAAAAATGAAAGAATTTGGATTATTTCATTATAATGGAGTCTATGTGAGACGGCCATTCTGGATAACGGGTCTCCAGATAACTGATCCCACACCTGCACTTGATCCAATGTGAACAAGCAATTGGATCAGCCTGATATTTCCCAATTCAAGGCGGCCTTATTGCTGAAAGATCCACTCATTGGGCAAAGTTGCCAAGCAGCTCTAATATATGGCCAGCTTTAAATGAGGAGTTTATACACAGTTACTATTGCTATTTAGAAATAAAAAATGTTTTCTACATTGAGCCAAGCTCTTGTTAGAAATGATTATTCCACAGGTTTCTGTACAGGTACAGAAATAGATTTGAAATTCCCATTAAACTGAAAACATTTTTGTTTTCCATTTCTGATGGAGCTTTTACACACCTTTATATTTACAACAGAGTCTAAAAGCTTTCGTCCTATTTACATGTTTTGAATACAACCCAGCTGAATGTTGTTTTTTTTTTTTTTT
>CM044432.1:167311799-167328407 GCA_024363595.1 Xenopus borealis
ATACGCTCCACAATATAGAGATACAAGTGTATATAGTGTTCTTTAAAAACCAACTGAAACATTAATTTCTTTAATATAAATATATATACAGGGAGGGAAGGCCTGTGTCCCCCAATGTAGGACAAGAGAAAAGGATTTAACGGTAAGTACAAAAATCTATTTTTCTCTTGCCTAGATTGGGGGACACAGGCACCATGGGGACGTCCCAAAGCTACCCATGAGGGTGGGACTTGTGACCCCTAGTGTTCAGGATTTACCGTCTGTACACCTTCCTCCCGAAGCTCGCTTCAGCTGAGGCGAATGTATGCACCTTGTAGAACTTGGAAAAGGTATGAGTGGATGACCATACTGCAGCCCTACAGACCTGTTCTACCGATGCTTGGTGACGAATCGCCCAAGAGTGCTGAGTGATCGTGTCGAATGATCCATTTTGCAATTGTGGCCTTAGAGGCCTTGATGCCTTTTCTTGGCCCATCTGGCAGGATAAATAGGTTGTCACTCTTCTTATGCCCTCGGTTGCCTTGGTATAGGCTCTAAGAGCACGAACCACGTCTAAGTTGTGTAACTTCAGTTCTATCTGAGATTTTGGTTCTGGGCAAAAAGATGGGATCACAATATCTTGATTAATATGAAAATCTGATACTACATTGGGTAGGAACTCAGGAGTAGGTTACAATACTGCTTTGTCCTTATGAAACCTCAAGTATGGTTGACGACATGAAGAGCTGCCAGTTCCTACATTCTTCTAGTCGAAGTGATGGCTAGGAGAAAAAACTACCTTTATTGTTAGCACCTACAAGGAAGTGAATCCATTGGCTCCATTGGGTGTTCCTGCATTACAGGGAGTACTAGATTGAGATCCCAGAGGTATTGGATCGTGGTAAGGAGGTCTTATTATAATGCTCCTTGAATGAAGGTTCTAACTATTGGTATTGATATGAGCTGCTGCTAAAGAAGAATGGATAGGGCAGACACCTGGACCTTCAGTGAACTAAGGGCTAGTCCCTTGTCTAGGCCATCTTGAAGGAATAACATATAAGTTACCCTCGTCTAGAACCTGTGGGTCTAACTCCTTTGACTCACACCATGATATGAAGTTCTCCATACTCTGTGGTAAATACGTGCTGAGACAGGCTTTCTGGCCTTAAGTAGTGTCGGTATGGCCTGCTGTGGTACCTCGGCTCTGTTTAGTATCAAGGCTTCAGGAGCCATGCCGTCAAGGCCAGCTGAGGTGAATGCTGGTGGTGGATTGTTCCCTGTGAGAGAAGATCCTTCCTGTCTGGAAGTCGGAATGGTGCGTCTGTCGCCATGCTTATGAGCTCTGCAACCATGAGCGGTGTGGCCAATATGGTGCCACAAGGATTGTTCTACTCTTTCCTGTCTTATCTTTTAGATTACTTTTGGAAGAGGTGACAGAGGTGGGAATACATCCGCCAGGCGTAATTGCCACGGTACTACCAGTGCGTCGACCACTACGGCTAGTGTGTCTTTGCATCTTGCCTTGAACTTTGGAAGTTTGTTGTTGTATCTGGATGCCATTAGGTCGACCTCTGGTGTGCCCCATTTTGCTAGGTCGAATGAGCTCCTCCTCGGAACGGAGCAGGTTTACCTCTTACTTCCTAAGCTTTCAGAATGGCCGACTATTAGTTGAAAGACCTCTGGGTGTTGGCTCCACTCGCACTGATCTATTGTCTCGCGACTGAGATAATCCGCTACCCAATTCTCCACTCCTGGCATGCGTACTGAGATAGCTGGGACCGTGTTTTTCGCCCATAGTAGAATCTTTTGTGCCTCTGCAAGGGCCGCTCGACTTCTTGTGCCTCCTTGATGGTTGATGTAAGCCACCGTTGTCACATTGTCTGACTGTATTCTTACTGGAAGATTCCTTAGAGTGTTTGACCAGTGCAGTAATGGTAGGTAGACCGCTCTGAGTACTAGTATATTGATGGGTAGTAGCTGTTCCTCTGGTGACCAGCCCCTGAACTGTTAGGTCTCCTAACACTCCTCCCCAACCCAGTAGACTGGCGTCTGTCGTGATGACTGTCCATCTGTGGTTGGGTAAGAGTCTTCCTGACTGGAAAGTTGTTGGTTGGAGCCACCAATCGATAGACTTTCGAACTTGTTCTGACCTGGGAATCTTACGGTTTAAGTCCAATAGATTCCTCCTGTGTTGTATTAAGATCAGCCTCTGTAAGGGTCTGGTGTGTATCTGAGCATATGGTGCCGCTGGAAAGGATGATACCATGGTCCCCATGACCTCTCATGGCAAAACGTAATGGGACTTCTTCTGCTGTGCGGACGGTTGAAAGAAGACTCTGGGATGCTGATATCTTCTTCTGCGGAAGAATGCTCCTCCTATAGAAGTATCTAGGACAAGCCCTAAGTATTTTATATTCTGTGATGGAATGAGGCATGACTTGGGCAGGTTTAACTGCCAGCCTAGGAGATTTAGTGACATTACTTCTGAGAGATGTAAGGTGCCTGATGCCTGGATGGAGCTTTCACAAGTAGGTCGTCCAGATATGGTTACCGTCAAAAACTCCTCCTCTTCTAGTGACCTTAGTACCGACTGGATGGGCTCCATCTTAAAGTGCTGTCTTTTGACATGGTTGTTGAGCTCCTTTAATCTAGTACTGTACGAAAAGATCCGTCTTTTTTGGGGACTATATTTTGAGTAGAACCCCAAGCCTCTTTCCCTTAGAGGGACTTCCTCTACTACACCTGAGACAGTCAACGAACGAAGGACCTCTTGAAATGCCGAACGTTTGGATCCTCCTTTTGGGATCCTTGAATTAAAAAATCTTTTCGGTGGTATTTGTACGAACTCTGTTAGATAACCCAGGGAATTGACCTTGAGTACCCAAGGGTCCTGAACCGTCTGGCCCACACCTCCCGAAGTTCTTAAGGCGTCCGCCTAAGGGAAAACTCTCGGGGTGGGCACCCCTTCATGCATGGGAGGTCTTATCCTGTGTGGGCTTTGGTGTAATTTTTGTTTCCTGCCAAGAGCTGCTTGGTCTCGATTGGAACCTAGAGTGATTAGGCATCTGTTGCTTGTCATTTTGATTTCTTTGCCTTTGACCTTGTGTCTGGCGAAAAGGACGGAGAAATGGTCGTCTCATAAAAGTGGTTCTCCTGGGCTTGTTTTGTAGAAGTAAGAGCTCTTACCTCCTGTCGCGTGTGAAATTATCTTATCCAACTCAGTTCCAACTAGCTGTTTACCAACAAACGGGAGGCCCACTAGTGATTTCTTTGAGGTAAGGTCTGCAGACCAATTCTTCAGCCAGAGGAAGCGTCTAGCTGCAATAGACTGTGCTGACGCCCTTGCCACTAGTTTGGCTGCATCAAGGGCCGCTTCACAGATGTACGTGTTTGCGTCTGCTATCTGAGCTAAAAGGAGGTCTGTAGATGGGTCTTCTGAACCATTAGCTGGGTCACCTGTTCTACCCATACCTCCATTGCCCTGGATACCCAAGCTGTAGCAAAGATTGGACGAAGTGCACCACCTGCTGCTGTAAAAATTACCTTGCAGAAACCTTCGAGTCTCTTATCAATGGGTCCTTGAAGGACACAGCATCTGCAACCGGAATGGTGTTGGTCTTAGCTAGCCTGGAAACTAGTGAAACATGGCCCGTACGGGGGAAGAACCCGCAGCCTTGGCGTTATTAGCACCACGCTCTAGCCAGCTGAGCTAACCGGCCAACGTGTGATCTACAGATGGTGGCAAGGACCATAGATCTGTGCACTCCTGCGGAAGGGATAGTTTTGGGAAAAAACGTTTAGAGAATTGGACCGTATGGTCCGGTGTTTTCCATTGAGCTTTCACTATATCATTCAGCTGATCATAGGCTGGGAAACACAGAAGAAGATTTTCTCTGTCTCTTGAAAATGTTCTTACTCGGTTCCGCTGTTGGCGGTTTATTGTCTAAACATAGTGCCTGTAGTACTGCCTGATTTAGGCTGTATATCTTTGGCCCTCTGCCCTGTCAGTCATGGTGGCCATGGGTATTGAGGCAGGGAGGGGGATGAACCACCTTTCCTAAAGGTCTTAAAATCATGACCCTCTGTATAAAACCATTAGGCTAAGGAGGCCTGCAGTATAGCAGGGGAGGTACTGTGAAAAAGAGAGATAGGAAGTAAAGGAATCTCCAGGATTTGAACTCCAACCTTCTGAATAGAGAGCTAACCATTAAGCTACAGAGCCTAACTGTCAGAAACATCTAAGTTCCCTTGATATAAGAAAGAGAAGAGAGAGAATACCTCTAGTGCTACGAGTCTTTTACCATGAAGCGCGTTCACCATGCTCCAAAATGGCCGCCGCAAGTGGGAAACTGCCGGAGTTTGCGGTTCAGTTTGGATTGGCGCCACAATTGGCGCCAAACGAGCGCTTCCGGAACCTGCGGTTCAGCTTGGATTGGCGCCACAATTGGCGCCAAACGAGCGCTTCCGGAACCTGCGGTTCAGCTTGAACCGCGGTTCAGCTAAGCATGGCGCCCGCTTCGGCGCAAGGCAGGGCGTTAGGCATGACGCGCACGCTAGTAAAAGTTTTCCTGCTAAGCGCTAATGCTAGCGCAAGAGGAATATGTTAAGCGCTAATGCGAGCGCAAGTGGATCTGTTAAGCGCCAATGTGAGCGCAAGTGGATACTAGGCCCTTTTCTACAGACTTGTAAGGTACTGGATTTGGGGAGGGAGAGAGGAATTACTTACCTCCTCTGCCAGCCGAATGTGCTTATTTAGTATGCCCCTTTGAATGGCTGCTGGTGCAGCCTCCGTAGAGCGGAAACCAGTTGCCCAGGGTAGCAAGGGGGGAGAGACCCAGCCTGCAGACCTCCGTAGAGCGGGAAGGCTATATAGCACGACCAGAGAGTTTCGGCTGGAGGGGTTTTGGTACTGAAAAACCATACCCCTTTTGTGGCATGGTATCATGTAAAAACTCTACCACTTCTCCCAGCCACGAAGTGTCCATCCTCCTTCTGAGGACACTAAAAGAAAACTGAGGAAGCAGGAAGTAGGCAGGGGATGAAGCCCAGAGCAGGAGGAGGAGCCACTTTTAACCTTTTAGTGTCCTTTCTCCAAGCAACAGGATCTTCATCCCCATGGTGCCTGTGTCCCCCAATCTAGGCAAGAGAAAACAAAGCTGTTTGAGTTCTGCAATGCTGGTAAGTAAGGCAGTGGCTCCCCCTGCTGTTCATAAGTATGATTGTTTCCCTTCCAGAAGTTAGGGACTGTCTGACAATTCCTATCCACAGCACTAAATGAAGGGAGAATTTCACTGCATACAGTCAGGTTTCTTATAAAAACGGTACACATTTTTTAATTAAAGTATATTGGAGATAAATTTCTTTTTCATTAAAGAAAGTAAAAATGTGATTTTATTTCTTCGCTTTTCCTTCCCCTTTAAATGTTCAGGAGGAAGTGGTTTGCTCCACGAAACGCATCAAGCGTGCGGCTGCAGTATGCTTCATGATTTTAATGGAACATTAATAAAAGATGGTTTTTTAGCCCTAGCTGGTGCTCCGTGTGTTTACAAATCTGCATTGGTCTTCACGTTACGAGGAGCATTTTCAGTACGTTGCAGCTGATTTGGGAACAGTAAGTGCTCCCCTTGTACCTGTCTTTCCTATTCAACCCCTTTAATAAAACATTCACTTAAATCCTAATAAAATGGAGCTTAGAGATTTAATTTCTCATTGGCCATTATTATGCTTACCATTCCAAAGCCAGGCATAAACGGAGGAGGAACAGGAGGGAACTGGCCATTCCACTGTGATGATTTTGGTGGCTCTTGGCTCTGAGGATCTTTACTCTGAGGCGATCTTGAAGATCTGTCACTTTCATCTGTTGAATGTTCATCCCCATTTATCTCCTGAAATAGGTTGTTATATGAGGTACTGCTCATGTACAGATATAAACTTTCTGTTCAACTTATTTTTTTTAACAATTCCTATTATTCTGCAAATGCATATGTAATTATGAAAATGCTAGTTACCCCTAGCCATGAATCTTTCATTTTGATTTCCCTATGGAAGTATATTGGAAATATATTAAAGTGATTCTGACACTAAAAAATTAATTTTATCATATAAATGTACATTAAATGTTACCTATAGGTCATGTTGATCATTTTTTGCTGAGAGGTTTGTTTTTGTATATAATTGTTAGTTGAAGTTCCTAAGCCTGACTCTCTGACACTCTGACTTTGCCAACCTGACTGTCCCATCTCAGCCTGTTAGTTACAGTTTCTAATGCTAACGGACTCCTGCTGCACAAATATGGCAGCCCCCTCATACAGGAACATGGGGGCTCAGACAGGTAATGTAAAAGCATCATGCAAATACTTTATGGCAAAGTTAGAAGTAGATTTCAAAGCCAATATTATAATAGATGTAAAAAAGAGATTAATTTCAGGTGTACGCATCTCTTTAAGGATAATGGCATACAGGGCTGTTTTCAGCAGCCTAATAAAGTGTCCCACAATATAGAGTCCTGCGCGGGTCCATTTTTTGGGACCCGTACCCGACCCATACCCGCAATCTGCATTCTTACTCGCTTGGACCCGAGATCCGCAATCCGGACCCGCGACCCGCTGACCATCATGAATCAGGAAGTGCTGTCATTGTAAACCGGAAGTGACATCATCAGTAGTAGACATGCTCAGAAAAAGGAGTAAAAATTGCTATGGCGAGGATCCGCGACCCGACCCTCAACCTGCCAAGCTGCAGAACCACCGGCACGCTTCTATACCCGCATCTAGAAATTCTACGTGCAACCCGCAGGATACCGTGGGATTTTTCGGGTAACCCGCAGGTACCCGACCCGCTGCAGGACTCTACCACAATCACCCACTGCCTCTTCCCATTAACTTGAATAAGAAATTATTGAAGCTACCAGTGCACATGAACAATTCTAGTACTGTTATATTTCAGCCTGAAAATGTTTTTTTCTTTTCTTTCTTTTTTTGGGGGGGGGGGGGAAGTGTATAATGGCTCTTTAAAATGTAAAACCCCCAAATCCTTCAAGAAAGAGTCTGGGTGTCCTGTTCTGCATTTGGTTATTACTCTAAAATGGTAGTTCAGCTTTAACATTTAGTATGATACAAATTGACATTCCAAGGCAAATTGTAATTGGCTTCATTTTTAAATGTCACTTTAGCTTATTTTAATTGTGTAGCTTTTTGTTTGCTCAGCAGTTTGGAATTTCAGCCACTATCTGGTTGCTGGGGTCAAGTTTCCCCTAGCTCATTGGCAGTGCTCTGAATGCAAGACTGGAATATGAATAGAAAAGGGACTGAATAGAAAGAGAAGTTATTAGAAGTAACAATAACAATACTATTGTAGCCTCACAGACAAATTGTTTTCTGGCTGCCAAGGTCAGTGAAGTCCATTTAAAAGCCGGAAAGAGGCAGAAAAAGAGAGCAAAAAACAAAAAAAAAAAAAAAACTATAAATGGAGATGAAAAAACATTTCCAAAACACATCAGTTAATAGTGCTGCTCCGGGAGAATTCTGCACTCAGATCTGTTTCACAAAAGAGAAACAGAGTTTTTTATATTTAATTTTGAAATCTGACATGAGGCTAGAGATATTGTCAGTTTCCCAGCTGCCCCAGTCATGTGACTTGTGCTCTGATAAACTTCAATCACTTGTTACTGCTGTACTGCAAGTTGGAGTGAGAACAGCTGCCTGGTAGACCTAGGGACAGCACTCAATACTAAAATCCAGGTCCTACTGAGACGCAGTCAGTTAAATTGAGTAGGAGAAACAACAGCCTGCCAGAAAGCAGTTCCATCCTAAAGTGCTGGCTCTTTCTGAAAGCACATGACCAGGAAAAATGACCTGACATGCACCTACACACCATTATTACAAGGAAAAAAAATACACTTGCTGGTTCAGGAATTACAATTTATATTGTAAAGTGAATTATTTGCAGTGAAAACAGTATAATTTAAAAATAAAAACGACATCATAAAAATCATGACAGATTCCCTTTAAACCACAAATCACAATAACCTTTATACATATCGTTATGTTACATATAATTTCCTACCTGCTCTTGATCCCTCTGGTCACTTTCTGCTTCAGAACTATCTGGAAAATGCAGGTCAGCCAAGCTTTGTTCCTCGCTATTGCCGTATTCACTATAAACAACTATACAGGAACCTCTTTTAGCATCAATGGAAGAGATGGTGGCTGGGTAGATATTCCCATCTTCTGACCAAATGGCATTACATGTGTCGCCTACTCTCCACTGGAAAACAAGCATGTATTACGTTCAAATTAAATGTGAACTGGTTTAATATTTTAAAGTAATTGTTCAGTATGAAAATAAAAACTGGGTAAATAGATAGGCTGTGCAAAAGTAAAAATGTTTTCAATATAGTTAGTTAGGCAAAAATGTAATGCATAAAGGCTGGAGTGACTGGATATCTAACATAACAGCCACAACACTACTTCCTGCTTCCTTTGTTTTCACTGATTGGTTAGCAGGCAGTAACTAAAAATAAACCCTACCCCCAAACCTCCACAGACAACCCCAGCCTATTCCCCTCCCCCCACCTGGCAAATGCCCTTAACTCTTTACTTACCCCTCCCTGCATATTCTGTCTAGAGGAATTCACGGGCTCCATCTCATTCTCTTTGGAAATCTTCAGGAAGCGAGCGGCATATCTGCGCATGCACAGTTGGAGCAATGTTATGTCCCACAACAAATACGCATGCGCCTAAACCAGGCCCGGACTGCCAATCTGTGGGTTCTGGCAAGATGCCATAGAAAGTGACTATTAAGTGGGCTGGTGGGGGCTGGTTGGGCCTCTTTGTACTAGTTATGCCAGGGCCTATTTTGAATCCCAGTCAGACCAGGTTGAAATTCAAAATTGCCAAAGTGCCAGTCTCATTCCGAAGATTACTAAAGTGGCTGAAGATGGCACCAGTAAACTCCGCTGGACAGAATCTGCACAGAGGGTTAAGTGAAGCGTTAGGGGCATTTGCCCGGGGGGCAGCTAGACTGGGGAGGGAGAAGTCTATGTAGGGTAGGGGATTTTTATATTATGGGTTTATTTCTCCTTTAACTCAGAATTAGAGAGCTGAAAAGCAGGAAGTTGTTATGTTAGACTTACAGTCACTCCAGCCTTTATACATTACATTTTTGCCTAACTAACTATATTGAAAACATTTTCTATTTTGCACAGTCTATTTATTTACCCAGTTTTTATTTTTACACTCAACTGTTCATTTAGTGGCCTTTTAACACACTGCTTTGTCAATGACATCTTTATCTCGGTTAAAAAACAGCCACTAATCATGTATGATAAAAAATACATTTGTAATCTTTGCATTTAAGAGTTTAGCTACATTCCCTTTAAAAATTTCCACTTGCTTGATATCCGGAAAGGTTCAAAACTACAGATCAATGATCTCAGCCGTTATCATTAAGAAACAAATGCAACAACTCGCCACATTAGAAGGAGATTCCCAGGTGCCCCGAGCCTTCAGCGAGGGGAGAGGATCAAAGTGAATATTTGTTGCGCAAGCACTCTAAAAAAAAAAAAGACATCTTCCATCAGGTGAATGAAAGCAGTGCACAAATGTATTCATGTCACAAGTATGTTGCAGTGACAATTAAATCTCTGCACTTGCTTTCATTCACCTGATGTCTTGTTTAGAGTGCTTGCTCTAGAATAAAGCTAGAAATGCTGTATTTTGTATACTAAACATAAACATAAATTACTGCACCACAAGCCTAATCAAACAAATGATTTATGCTTTCAAAGTTGGCCACAGGGAGCTGTCATCTTGTAACTTTGTTATACATCTTTGTCTGACACTGGCACTGCACATGCTCAGTATGGTCTGTGCTGCTTAGGGATCATCATAAATGATCAAAACAGGGAAACAAACAATGTAAAAACTTATTCAAGTGCGCTGGAAGATGTTTGGCAACAACCTAAAAATAAGGAAATCTCGATAGTGTATTAACCTTTATCTAAAAGTTAAAGGTGTACTGAGAACTATTCACAGAGTTCCAAGAAATGTCAGATGGTTTTTAGCTGCAGTATTGGTTTGGCGTGATGTCACGCCAAACCAATACTGCAGCTGCTATCCTAAACAACAGAGAGCTTTGAGAGCTTTTTACTCAGAGGGTTCTTGTTGATCTGTTGTCTGGCTGGAATGGAGCTAGGGACACGCTGACTCTCAGCATCAGCAGGCGATCGCAGGTCAGATCGGTGCAACTACAACTACCGCTAACGGATAAATTGCGCTTGATTACTTCAATCCGGTAAGCTGAATACATCTGTTCCCTCCCCATGGCGCATACATACTGATCTGCACTATTGTAGGATTTTTCTCGTTAGATACAGGATAAGAGAAACTCAAACAGATGAAAAACGAAGCGATCCTATGCTAAAAACCATCTGACATTTCTTGGAACTCTGTGAGTAGTTCTCAGTACACCTTTAACTTTTAGATAAAGGTTAATACACTATCGAGATTTCCTTATTTTTAGGTTGTTGCCAAACATCTTCCAGCGCACTCGAATACGTTTTTACATTTTCTATTAGTGGACAAGTGGATCCACATCTTTTGGTGCAGCTTTTCCCTTTCCCCTTCCCCTTTACTTGCATACTTGAACCAGCGCGGATTTCTTAACCCTTGAAAGGGAAACAAACAAAGCTGCTTGAGTTCTGCATGGCTGGGAAGTAAGGGGGGGCTCCCCCTGCTGTTCATGAGTATGATTGTTTCCCTGAGGGACTGTCTGACAATTCCTATTCACAGAAGTAAATGAAGGGAGAATTTCATGGCATACAGTCAGGTTTATTATAAAATTGTTAGACATTTTTTAATTAAAGTATATTGGAGATAGGTTGTTTTTTCATTGAAGAAAGTAAAAATGGGATTTTATTTTTTGCCGTTCCTTGTCCTTTAAATGCCTACATATTAATCAAATTCCAAAGAAGGAATTGTACTGCCAACTACACTCATTAACGAGTGAAATGCTGGGAGAAATAACGATGGCAGTGAATATATTCTTTCAGTTTCCATAAACATGTTATATTACCTTTTTCAGCGGAACAGCATTACACTTCTTCCTGCTTCTATTCTTCTTCTTATTTTTCCTTTTGGTCCTGGCATTATTTTCTTCTGTTTCTGCATTAATTGTACAATCCCCATTCTTCAGTGCTCTCTGACATGTGTAATACAAGATGGAAGAATGAAAAATACTAAATGATGGTCACTGGAATAAAATAATTCCAGAGCAGGAACATCAACGCCTCTTCATTGCAAATATTACAGACTACTGCTGCATGTTCAAACAAGAAACAGAGCGGCAGGAATGCAAACTACATAGTGTCTACCTATACAGGGGCACATTTTAAAAAGGACTCATAATGTTCCTATAATGTAGGCAACTTGTAACACAATTATAATCTTCAAAAATGGCCCCTTCATTGGAATTCCCTATAGATCTGTTCAGATGCAGTTCACATGAGGGGTGGGCATGTCTTAAAGGAACAGTTCAGTGTACAAATAAAAAGTGGGTAAATAGATAGGCTGTGCAAAATAAAATGTTTCTAATATAGTTAGTTAGCCAAAAATTTAACGTATAAAGGCTGGAGTGACTAGATATCTAAATTAACAGAACCCAACTTCCTGCTTTTCAGCTCTCCAACTCTGCATTAGTTGGCAACTTTAAGGGGGGGGGGGGGAAATCACACGGGACATAATTGTTCAGTGAGTTTGCAATTGATCCTCAGAATTCAGCTCAGATTCAAAAGCAAGTTGTGACCCATGTGCCCCCCCTCAATTCACTGATTGGATACTGCCTGGTAACAGAGCTGAAAAGCAGGAAGTAGTATTCTGGCTATTATGTTACACATCCAGTCACTCCAGCCTTTATACATTACATTTTTGCCTAACTATATTAGAAACATTTTTTTATTTTGCACAGACTATTTATCCAGTTTCTATTTTTACACGGAGAAATTCATGCCAAAAGCATGTAGGAGAAGTACAACCAATCACAGCTCTGCATCACACAAGCAAAGACAGAAGACAGACTTAAGTTCCCTATCAGGTCAGTCTAGCTTGTGGTTCTAATCCTAAAGTGCAGTGTGCAGTTTCCCCTGCACAATGAAGACACTGGAGGCCAGAGAAAGTGGACAAATGGGCAGGAATAGTAGGGTTTTGAAGCCATATTCTATATATCAGCCCAAAACACAACTTTTATCTAAACGAGTATGTTGTGCATTCTGTTTTTCACACAATATGCCTGCGTTAGGCATTTAGTTTTACTTGCATAAACATAGAAGTATGAGGTACATCACTCCTAAACTGGGTATTTTTCCTTTAAGAACATGTAATACAACTAGACTATTCACACACATTGTCATTACCAAGTGGGATTTCAGCAAGCACCAAGCAAATTCTTACCTTAAAAGAAGATACTGCTTTATCATATTCTTTAATTAGAGCACTATCATCCCAGATATCAGAGTCATCGCTCTGTAAGATAAAAATAAATATTACATCGATAGGTAGGTAGGTAGATAGAAATAAGTACCTGAAGCACTCACGGGCATAGTGAAAAAATTAGTTTATTGGAGCTTCATATTATCTCCAACATCAACGTGTTTCAGTTTACCTTGAACCGTTGTTAGGACACATTAATGTGAGGGATTTATATGAAGCTCCAATAAACTCATTTTCACTGCTTCCGGTACTTCTTACTATTAACTTTAATGGGAAGTATCCAGGATTTATTTGGCATGCGATGAGTGTCAGTGCCTATGATGACTGTATATATCATAATAATGGAGGTTACACACAAAAAAGTCCAACTACCTGGGTTCAAGCACATTAACAATGACTTGGGACTTACTTTAAAAAACAAATCTGTTTATTGTGCAATAGCAAAGGGCATCAATCATAACTAAAATAATTTACTAAGTAAATACACTATGGGAATGTTCAAGAAATCTGATTTTGAAAACAGTTAGAATTGTTTGTATAATGTAAATCATCAGCTCACTATACTTTCTGCAAAATCTCCCCTATCTCCACTGCAGTTCTAGCTGAGGCAGGCATCTTGGATTTCACCGTCTCCTCCTACCTATATCTTCACAGCCAATTGTAGCTCTGAAATCTCGCACATGCTCAGTTGAAATTTCTTGGTTGCCTAATAAACCTTCTAAGCTAGTTTCAAAACTGCCAAACTTCTGTGTTAGTGCTGTTCAGTAGGGCTGCCACCTTCTGGAAGTTAGTGTGTGCCCTTCATTTGCATAATGACATCACCAGCAGGGGATAAGATAGGGAAACCGTTTGATACTTCTAGTCAGTGTTGGACTGGGATGCCAGGGGCCCACCAGAAAACCTTAGACCAGGGGCCCAACTTTCCAAACTATTATTCCTTCTCTCCTCATTTAACCTCTTTATTCTCCTATTCTTTTAGATTTACTTACTATACTCTATTCTTCCATTATTAAGGCTCTTTTTCCACATAAAGAAATAGGGAATGAACATGAAATAGGCCAAATTGTTAGAAGCAAGAGGCCCACTGACACCTGGGCCCACCGGGAGTTTTCCTGGTATCCCTGTGGGCCAGTCCAATACTGCTTCTAGTAGAGGAGTTTACTAAAGCTAGGCATTCTGGGTAGAATACTCAGGACAGTGCTACTATGTGAGCGTGCTCATGAACTCATGTGCATGTTATAGTCACAGTATCTCAGTGAGAGAACCCATTTGACAAAGAATGGGAATTTAAAAAACTGTTTAAAAAAAAAAAAAACAAACAAAAAAAAAACAACTGTATATGTAGTTTGGTTAAACATGTTTAGGTTGTTCTGGTCTGATTGTTAAAATGTGTTTGATTTTGGCTGTGATTGGTGGCCTTTAAACCCCTTTTCAAAAATATGATTTTTATGAGGTAAGTTTGGCAGCACATCTACAAATAGTGTTAGAAGTCAGGGAATCCCTAGTGCCAGGTATTAGAAGTACTAGAAGTGCCTGTCATTTGTCAGAAGCAGAACCTACCTACCTACAGTACCTACCTGCCTATAGCACCGCCCTGCCGATAGTGCCTACCTGCCGATAGTGCCTACCTGCCGATAGTGCCTACCTGCCGATAGTGCCTACCTGCAGTGCTTCCAAGCATTAGCTCCTATCAAGTAGTGACATGTTTATGTCCCAAAAGAGACCCTTTGGCCAGGAATCTCCCTCTTCTGGAACATTGCATTACAGGTTAGGTTTAAGTTAGTTTACAAGCAAATGAATACATAAACCAGGGATGTAACTATACAGGAAGCAGACACTGCAGCTGCAGGGGGCCCAGGAGGTATAGGGGCCCCACAAGGCCCTAATTCATAGACATTTTGGGGCTCCTGGAAAATAACTTGCTGTGGGGCACAGTGATCTCCAGTTACCCCAGTGACCTAAACCTCTGTATTGTGAATCCTCAGTTACCTGCAAATGACAGTGCCCAATGCAAGGTTAAAGGAGAATTCAACCCCCTAGGCGCAAAAATCCCTCTCCCCTCCCTCCGCAAATTCACCAAACTTGTTACTTGCCCTTCTTTCCAGTGGAGATCACAGGCGCCATCTTCTCCCAATCCGCTCTTCTTCCAAGAGTCACCAGCTTCTTCTGGCGCATGTGCGGTAGGCGGCATTTGCCGGTGCGGATCTACTTTGCACACATTGAAAGTCACAAAGTTTCTGAGAAAAGAAAACTTTGTGAACTTCGGCCGATGACTCCAGGAAGAAGAGCGCTTGGGGGAAGATGGCACCTGTGAACTCCACTGGACAGGACCTGGAAAGAGAGGTAAGTAACAAGTTTGGGGCATAGGAGATAAGGGGGGATTGAGGAGGGTTGGGATTTTTGAGCCTAGGGGGTTGAATTCTCCTCTAAAGACATTTAGATTTTATGAAGCAAATACAAGTTCTCCCCAGGTGACAATGTAATAATCACTGTAATCACATCACATTATAGTGTGACAAATCAATTCTGTATTTCTTAGCAAGTCCCCCTTCATCAAGAGATTTGTGCTGTCCTGCTCCAAGTGTTGCTGAACTTGAATTCCCACTGGGTCACATGATGCACAGTCACTTGAGACTGATCCTCCTCACCCAGAGCCAGAGCCCTGCACAATGACGTCAGTACAGTCGGTCACATGGCTGTCTGTGCCGGTGCAAAAGCAAAGCCATCTCTTTGCGCCTTACCTGTGCGGCTCCACGTCTGAACAGCACTTCCCCCAAGCCTGCCATAGACACGCTACTTGTCAGACTACTAAACGCATTCGCCAATTGACCACTTATGCTTTCCGTCATCTGTCATTTACCATCGAGTTTGGAAACGGCTGCATTGTAATTAGATGCAGGTAGCGCCCTCTGTTGGTTGCTTATCAGTCACCGCGCTCTTACTCCACAAAGAACAGAGGCATCTGGCAACTGGAGAACTTTGTATCGAGGGCTCGTTTGCTTTGGGTTGCTCAATACTTGGTATTCTCATAGATAGAGCTACATACCTCCTAACATTTTGGAAGTAAAAAGTGGGGCACATGTTTGACCACGCCCCTTTCTGTGACCACAACCCCTAATTTCCACATGCATTTTACAAAATTTGGCAGGTTAGGAAAGTTTGAAAATAATTCTCCTTTTCTTTCTCATTCTCTTATCTCAAAATTGTTACAAAGTATCTTAATTGCACCTGTTAGCTGTTCTGGGCTCTCTGCCAAAAGCCAAGTAAGTTAGAAACTTTGTTTCATTTTCTGGTTGTTCAGTGCAGAGAAAATAGGGACTTTCCAGTACAAAAATGAGGGACTGCAGGTTGAGCTGTCAAAAATGGGACTGTCCCTCCGAAAAAGGGACAGATGGGAAGTATGGAGCTAATAGAAACTGACCTGTCTGGGGTAGTGCTCTTGTGCGAGCTGACGCTGTGGGGTGTGTCCACAAGAAGAGGAAATTAAAATGCACAGTCGTGGACTGAGCTTGACTGTGTGTATTAAAATAAATGGTCTGATTGTTTGAATGCTTTTCTGAAACAGTCTTATAGCTTTACTCCAGTAAAACTAGAGGCACCCAGACCTGCACCAGCAACCCCATTTTGTTACTTGAACCTGACTGATGGGATTTATCCACACATCATTTCCAAGGACACCACCAATAATATGGGGGAACAGCAGCTGAAAAGGCTTTCTCTGGAAAACACGCCACAAAAGTATGACCTGCAGGATCCCATACAATTTGCCAGACAGTTTAATTTTACAGATCTGGCAGGGGGGCACCGGAACTAGAGTCCTGCACGGGTCCATTTTTTGCAACCCGTATCCGCATTCTTACCCGCCTGGAACCGCTACCCGACCCGCAAGTACCTTATCTGCAACTATACCTGCACCTGGAACTTCTATCCGCTGCAGGAATCTAACTGGAACAGAATTAAACCACGGGTTGCAATTAGGGATGCCACATCTTCAGAAAGTTTTTACCGGCCAGTGTTGGGGGTGGTCTGTTACGCAAAAGGGGTGGAGCTGAGCAAAATGTGCCACAAAACAGGGCAGAGCCACGTCACACGATGGCCAGAAGGCTGAAAAAAGGTAAATTTTAAGAGATTGGGGGGGGGGGGG
>CM044432.1:167333522-167356269 GCA_024363595.1 Xenopus borealis
GGGGGGGGTTTACTTTTTTAGCGCTGATGTCTGTTTGGTCTTTTTAACTTTGATGTGGATATTGGGGCAGGGCTTAGATGCCTGGGTGGGCGGAGCCGGGGCCCCGACAATTTTGTTGTGCGGGCCCCGACAATTTTGTTGTGCGGGGCCCCGTGATTTCTAATGGCGGACCTGTTTGGAGGTATGTGATATCCAACTGGCACATATGACAAAACTCGTCTAATAAGGCCCGTGAATACCCTACGTGTTCCACACTGCTGACAGCACTTTCCTTTAGATATTGCCTAAATTCCACATGTATTTTCGACGAGCGAAGTCTGACAGTCTCTGCTCACTCGTATGACGCTAGTACTCGTCGCTGCTGGATGATGTCATTGTGGAACCTCTTCTACCCCACGTGACTGGCCTGGCAGCTTGAGCCCTAAGGAGGAACTGCTATAGGATATTTCCAGCGGTGAGGAAGAGGACGGTGGTTCCGACTTAGCACATCATGATCCGCAGGGCGAGGTTTAGTCTGAAGCCCAATGTTAAGCCGGGCGCCCGCTGCCCTGGCCCCAGTCCCGGCACAACCGCTACTGAGACAAACACGGCCTGTCAGTCATCTCCCGGCCCGAGCCGTAAGGATAACGGAGCAGGGGATTCCGATGTGCCGGAGACAAGGAAAGCGATCTCGGTGCCGGAACCTATTGACCGGGTGGACTCGTTGGAGAATGGAACAGAACAGTAAGTGACAGCTGATTGAATCTCGGGGGATCTATAATCCGTTCCTCAGAAAGTGTTTCCCCTGCAAGGGGCGCTGTCACTTTTAGACACAAAGGAGATCAGTTTCATGGAAAGGAATTTCTACATTGTTTGAAGTTATTCTTATAATACCACAAGATCCAGCAAGTGTTTATGCGGCCACTTATATAGGTTCCTCTTCCAGCCTGTCTGCTTGCTCAAGAGCATCAATATATAACGCTTGGTTTCAGTGATGGTCAACTTAAATGTACAGCAGGCACCCACAGTAGACAGGTGGATAAAGCAAAAAGTACTTTAAATAAGGATCATACAGCTTTATACCTGTCCTGCTGTATTCATTGCTATTAAAGAATCTGAAACATCAAAAAATGTAATTATTTTAAAATAATAAAATTATAATGCAGTGTTGCCCTGCACTAGTAAAACTGGTGTGTTAGAATCGAAAGTATCCAAGGCACACAGGTTGTAGCAAGCAAGGAAGACCTTGCACGTTTAATGCGGAAGTGAGCAACGTTTTGGGGTCACGCCCCTTTGTTTGCCTCAGAAACACTACTATTATTTATATATACAAGCTGCTGTGTAGCAATGGGGGCAGCCAATAAAAGTAGAAAAGGCTCAGGTTACACCGCAGATAAGCTCTGTAGAACATAATGGTGTTATCTGTTATATACTATTTAACCTGTGCCATATAGCCTTTCTTCAATTTCCACCTTTGTTGCACAGCAGCTTGTTTCTATGAACTATAGTAGTGTTTCTGAAGCAAACAGATCAGTGTGTTACCAGTGAAGGGCAACACATTATATTTTCATTATTTTAAAACTCTTTCAATTTTTGGTGTTCCTGTTCAACTGCCTATGATTGCTCCAACCACTTGGTGTATGTGTCCCTGGACATATGTCGCACACTGAGCATTCACACAGCATAATCCTTTTATTCTCAATTCCACAAACTTTGTGAGCCAAAAAATATGTTTAGAATTTGAAAATCATTAAGCTGTATTAAAGAGGATTATGGACACCCATTCTATAACGCACATTTACCTAATTTTTGTTCCCGACACAGGTTAATAACTGATGAATTGGTTGATAATCTATCCCTGCTTTAGGTACTTAAAGGACCAAATAAGGACTGAGATTCAAAATAGGCCCTGGCATTATAGGTACACAGAGGCCCAAGAACCCCCCCCCCCCCCAGCCTAATAAATAGTGACTGTCTGTGGCAATTTACAGCAGTCCCTCTGGCATTTACCAAAACCCACAGATCTCCAGTCCATGCCTGACCTGGACACACAAGCACTAGAAGTATTGTCATTTAATTTAGCAGTACCCCTTGAGGTGGGTATGATTCTGTTAGAGAAAAGCACATTTTTATATGGAACATTTTCGGTAATTTTGCTGTGGTGCTGCCACCATTTACTCTTCAAAGGAATGGCAAGTGGATCTGGTGGTATCTTGTCGTTCTCCGCAAACAGATTGCATGCTGCTGCTGAGTTTACTCTGTGTGCTATATGCCATGGGAGACTCAGAAGTGTGTTTGTGTATGTATCTGTGTGTATAAATAGACACACCCTGGTAGAATTTATGATTTGTAACCATTTTACCGACAATATGAATGATAACATAAAAGCTTTTCTTTCACTCATGGTTAGTGGTTGGCTGAAGCCATTTATTGTCGAACAACTGTGTTTACTCTTTTTAAATCATAATCACTACACAAACTACCCAAATGACCCTGATCAAAAGTTTACATACCCCAGTTCTTAATACCGTGTATTGCCCCTATAACATCAATGACAGCTTGAAGTCTTTTGTGGTAGTTGTGGATGAGGCTCTTTATCTTCTCAGACAAAGGTAAAGCTGCCCATTCTTCCTGGCAAAAAGCCTCCAGTTCCCTGGGTAAATTCTTGGGTGTCTGTCTTGTATGAACTGCACGTTTGAGGTCTCCCCAGAGTGGCTCAATGATATTGAGGTCAGGAGACTGAGAGGCCACTCCAGAACCTTCACTTTATTTTGCTGTAGCCAATGACAGGTCGACTTGGCCTTGTGTTTTGGATTATTGTCATGTTGGAATGTCCAAGTACGTCCCATGCACAGCTTCCGGGCCGATGAGTGCAAATTTTCCTCCAGTATTTTTTGATAATTTACTGAATTCATTTTGCCATCAATTCAGACCAAATTTCCTGTGCCTTTGTAGCTCACACATCCAAGCCCCCACCACCATGTTTCACAGTAGGAATGGTGTAACCTTTCATCATAGGCCTTGTTGACTCCTCTCCAAATGTAGCGTTTATGGTTGTGGTCAAAAAGTTAAGTTTTAGTCTCATCACTCCAGATTACTTTGTGCCAGAAGGTTTGAGGCTTGTCTCTGTGCTGTTTGGCATATTGTATGTGGGATACTTTGTGGCATTTGTGTAGTAATGGCTTTCTTCCGGTAACTCAACCATGCAGCACATCTTTCTTCAAGTGCCTCCTTATTGTGCATCTTGAAACAGCCACACCACATTTTTTCCAGAGTCCTGTATTTAAACTGAAGTTATTTATGGGGGTTTCCTTGCATCCCAAAAATTTTTCTGGAAGTTGTGGCTGAAATTTTAGTTTTATTTGTTTTGGTTTCAGCAGAACCCCTCATTTTCCACTTCTTTATTAGAGTTTGAAAACTGCTGATTGGCATTCTCAATTCCTTTGATATTTTTTTACATCCCTTTCCTATTTTATAGAGTTCAACTACCTTTTCCCTCAGATCCTGTGACAATTCTTTTGCTTTCCCCATGACTTAGAATCCAAAAAACATGAGTGCAGCACTGGATGAAAGATACAAGGGTCTGTCAGGAGTCCAGAAAGTCACTGACCTTTTATACACACCCACTAATTACAAGCAAACTGGTCACAGGTGAAGATGGTTACCTTTAATAGCCATTCTAACCTTTTTGTGACAAGTTGTGTGCATGTTATCAGGCCAAATAACCAGGGTATGGAAACTTTTGATCAGGGTCATTTGGGTAGCTTGTGTAGTGATTATGATTTAAAAAGAATAAACACAGTTGTTTGACAATAAATGGCTTCAGCCAACCACTAACCATGAGTGAAAGAAAAGATTTTGTGTTATCATTCATATTCTCTGAAAAATGGTATGTACACTTATGAGCACAACTGTATGTGTATATAGATATTGGTGTATATATAGATATATAGTATGTGTATATAGATATAGGTGTATAGACCTCTTAATACAAAAATAAGTAAAAGTAAGTAAAGTAAAAGTTGTCAATGTCCATTAGAAATCAGCGGGAGCTGCCCTGATGTTATTGGACTTCTTTTAATCAAATTGGATTTTTAGTGGTTTTTAGATTTTTTTCCACCAGTGTCCGAAAAACTTGCATTTCTGAGTTTTTAGAGGTATTTATATTTTTTAGCTCATTGTTATGTTTTTTTTCTTCTCATTTGTACTTTTTATATTTGGAATATATATTTGTGGTTTTAGATAATGTAAGTATATCAGTGATTTCAAAAACCTCTAAAAACCACTAAAATCAGACTTAGAAGACTTTCGGTACAGTTATGTCTGATTTGCGTCACAATGCAATCACAGTTGTGTTATTTTCGACACATTGATGCTACAGTTGTCACCTGGCACATGCATTGATGCTTTGCCCATAATTTAAAAGTGAAATCACTGCATAAAAAAAAAAACTAAAAAAAAAATAGCAATTGTATCTGAAATTGCACTGTGCACATTGCTGTAAGCATTTGGGCTCCTTTGATGTTGCACATCTAGTTTTCCTTTAAATTGGCTGCTTTTTTGTTGTTGTTTTTCCCTCATACTTTACCATTTTTTGTCAGGTGCAACTATGCTCCCTCAACTGTTGCTGAAGTGCAGCCAAGTTCAGCATCTACACCTCTCCAGCGAAGGAAGAGAATTGCTACTTTGCCTAATCTTGCAAAGCCAAGGGTCTCCGTTCCTTCTGCAGTTACCACATTATCACAGAAAGCATCTCAAGGAGAAGTTATTGTAGCTGCACCTAGTAGCAGTGTGGCCGAAGCTACTCCAGAGAAAGCCAAGTTAGAGAACTCTTCAAAAATACCTACTCCCCCTGGCATTTCCCAACCACCATTGCCTGAAAAGAGGACCCCAGTGCCCCAGGTTCCTCACTTTACCCCATTTGTGAAACCTGCCCTTAAACAGCCTGAAGTAAATCCTGTGAAAGCTGTTGAATCTCCGCCAAAGGAGGATCTGTGTCCACTTAAAGAGAGACCCTCGCAGGGATCCTGTATTAGCGAAGAATTCCCAAAGGGAGTAAAACCTTCCCCTTTAAAGAAAATTGCTGGTAATTTGGAGAAAGAAAGACTTCAAAGAAAGAAAAAATTAAGGGATTTGCTTCGTGAAGAACTAAGAAAAGATCGAGTAAGGACTGTTTTAATTTCACTGTTTACTATAATGCCAGTTATAACAAAGACACTGTTTAGTTTTTCTTAGCATATCCTGCTAAATAGTTGTTGGGGAGGATTTTGTGCATTTTGACAAAGCCAACAATGCCTTTAATGAAGCCGCTATGTGCCACAAGACAGAGATTGTAACATGTGCATGATAGAGATAAAATGCCACATCAAATTATTTTCCCTTTGTTCTATTACTGTTCCTTGAATTTATTATAGTAATATCTTACACGTCATGAAATGCATGAGAGGTTTGTATTATCCTAATACGTTTGGAATACGTATTCTTTTGGATATAATATTTTCCAATATGCAAGTTTTTTTTTTTTGTGTGTATTTATTTGTGTGTATGTTCAAATGGATATGTGTCTTGAGAGGCAGCATGCACCAGAATTTAGAGATGCAACAATACTAAAGTATCTGCATATGGCAAACTACCTCTCCAAAAGAACTGAACAAACAACAAACTGAATCAAATCTAATCCATGATACCTGATGTAGGACCTTGGAGTACTTGATGATTAAAAACGCTTGGCTGTAGCAAGCAGTGCCAGGCAGCAGCATCAAGGGCAAATAAGGTCTTGAGCTGTCACGGGAGGAGGGGGTCATTCTCCCACTTTATAGAGCACTTGTAAGGCCACATCTAGAATATGCCGTACAGTTTTGGTCTCCCTCACTCAAACAGGACATTATTGTATTAGAGAGGGTACAGAGAAGGGCAACTAAGCTGGTGAAAGATATTTGAACATCTCGGGTATGAGAAAAGACTGGCCAAGTTGGTGGTGTTTATGCTGAAGATATGCTAACTCTATATAGATATATAAGCTGACACTGGGGCACCAATTCTGATTAATAGCAATGAGGTTCCCTTGAAATTTTCTGAAAAGGTATTTTTTACAGTGAGATCTGTAAAGTTGTGGAATTCTCTCCCTGAACCATTTGTAATTGCTGATATACTATATAGCTTTAAGAAGGGGTTGGATGGCAAGTTGATCTAGGGACTGGTCCGATTGCCATCTTGTAGTCAAGAAGAAATTCTTTCCCCCTCTGAAACCTATTGGAGAGGGTTCACAAGGGTTTCTTTTCCTTTTTTTTGCCTTCCTCTGGATCAACTAGCTAGCAGGTTATATATTGACATAAAAGTTTGAACTTGATGGATTGGTGTCTTTTTTTTTCAACCTAACTTGCTGTTTTGCTTTTGTTTTTGTTTGTAGAGATCATCAAAAGGAAATGTTCCGAGTTTAGACCTCGGCAATGAGATGGACCACTCCAAAATGGCCATGAGGGACTTCATTCGCTATGTCCCAGAAAACAACCCGATGACGTAAGTTACTAAATTATTTAATGTAACTTGTTGCCTCATCATGTGACTCTTATCTGGTGCTGGAAATGTTACAAGATCAACTAGAATCAAACTGATTAATTGCAGAGATAATTCTAAATTCTATTTTCTTTATTCTGTCCAACTTCATGCATTGCAACAACATGCAACTGTTATTATTATTTCACAGCACTGACTATGCACAAGAGAACTATAATACACAGTTTCTCCTTGCCATTATCTATCCTCCTCCAAAGTATCCAAATGTTCTGACATTTTATAGGGAAACTTTTGAGTAGGATGCAATATTACTGGTATTATCCGGACAGAGTGCAGTTATGTACATACGCAGCCTTTTGAATGAACAGCAGTTAAATCATTTTATGCCACAATTTTAAATCCATTTTTCAAAAGAGCAAACAGATTTTTTTATATTCAATTTTGAAATGTGACATGGGGCTAGACATATTGCCCGTTTCCCAGCTGCCCCCAGTCATGTGACGTGTGCTCTAATAAACTTTAGTCTATCTTTACTGCTGTACTGCAAGTTGAAGTGATATCACCCCCTCATTTCCCACCCAGCAGCCAAACAACAGAACAATGGGAAGGTAACCAGATAACAGCTCCCTAACACAAGATAACAGCTCTCTGGTGGATCTAAGAACAACACTCAATAGTAAAATCCAGGTCCCACTGAGAATGATTCAGTTGCATTAAGTTGGAGAAATAACAGCCTGCCAGAAAGTAGGGATGCACCGAATACCGAACCGAATCCAAACCCTAAATTGCATATTATGGGTGGGAAGGTGGAAAATATTTTTTACTTCCTTGTTTTGTGCTAAAAAGCCACATGATTTCCCTCCCTGGCCCTAATTTGCGTATGCAAATTAGAATTCGATTTGGCCAGGCAGAAGGATTTGGCGGAATCCTGCTGAAAAAGGCAGAATCCTGGATTCGGTGCATCCCTACCAGAAAGCAGTTCATCCTAAAGTGCTGGCACAAGTCACATAACTGGGGGCACCAGGGAAAGTGACAAAATGTCTAGCCCCTTGTTCGATTTCAAAAATATATATTAAAAAATCAATTTGCTCTTTTGAGAAATGGATTTCAGTGCAGAAGTCTGCACTCATTTCTGGTTGATCCAGAGTAAGAAAATTTGTAAACATCTGTAGAAGCCTCTTGTTTGCCTTAACGTACACTATACACTAAGTCTACATTTGGCCATTTCTCCTTGTGCTTCCTGTCTGTGTTTTTCTGTTGCCTATGAAATTGTAGTTCAATATATAATCAAATCAAATGTTTCAGCGCATATGTGTCATCTCCATTCAGCTGCTTTGTGTGTTTTTTTTTTTATAGATCTTCACTTTTTGACAAAGATATGTGCGACAAGTCTTCCACTGCTGAATCTCAGAGAGCTGGGTAAGTGCATTGAATAAATACCAAATAAGTCTGGTCTCTCTGTCTCTCTATATATTTAGTATATGAAATACACATAATGTTAATGTGTACTATAAGGCAAAGGACTCTCAACCTTTAAATTAAACACCATGTTATCCTTTAAAGGAGAATTCACCCCCCCTCCGTTCTTCCCCCTCCCTGCCTCTCCCCCTGGAAAATGTTACCCGTGAATCCTTCTCCCCTAGTGACTGGAAAAGCAGAGTCTGCACAGCAGAGCACACAGCTGCCATCTTTGGTATCTTCGTAATCCTCACAATCTTCGTGAATGGACTCTGCGTTTTGGCGCATGCACAGTTGTCAAATGCCAAAACGACGACTGCCTTGACTATGTATGCACCGAATCCAGGATTCGTTTTGGGAGTCTGCCTTTTTCAGCAGGATTCGAATTCGGCCAAATCCTTCTACCCAGATGAACGAATCCGAACCCTAATTTGCATATGCAAATTAGGGGAAGGGAGGGAAATTGCATGACTTTTTGTCACAAAACAAGGAAGTACAAAACGTTTTCCCCTTCCCACCCGGAATGTTCGGTATTCGGATTTGGTTCAGTACTCGGCCGATTCTTTCTTGAATCCAAAATAGTGGATTTGGTGCATCCCTAGTCTTGACCTTTGCGTTGTTGACCTTATGCAGCACAGTTGAGCTTACATGCTTCTAATTAGGTTGATTGATGTAACTATTCTTGTGGGCTTTGGCTAAATAAATTAAAAAAATAAAAATCTGCAAGATCTCCTTTATGGCAAATTCATTTTAATATGCACATCATAATAATCCTTTTTGTTTTTCTCTTTAGGCCAGAGAAGAAAACTATTGTCGTTGAAGAGGAAGATCTAGACGAAGAGGAAGACGAAGGTCCATTATTGGTCCCACGTGTGAAAGTGGCCGAGGATGGCTCCATTATTCTTGATGAGGAGAGGTGATCTATGATGCTCCACCCAGACTATACTTCTTTCTCTAGGCACTTTGTTATACAGAAGCTTACTTTATAGTAACTGCAGATGGGGGACAATGGGGATTGGAGGTCATAAGCAGAGGGTCTGAACTGGATGAGATTTGAGTATTTTTCTATGTTTGATCCTCCTAGAAACCAATCTTGTACGTTAAGTAGGATCAAATTTAGTGTGAAAAGAATGTGCTGAAACTTTGTGAACCCTTTAAAGTTTTCTATATTTTAGTATGAAACATCATCTTATCTTCAAACAGCTCATAAAAGTAGATGAAAAAATTGTAAACAAGTGAAACAGCAATTATTCTATTTGGTGATCTATTTATTGAAAAAGAGATCAAATAACCTATGTGTGTGGCCAAATTAAGTGAATTAATTTACTTTCACTCGATATTTGGTGTGGCCCCCTTGTACAGCAAAAACTGCAATTAAATGTTTGTGTTAACTGTTGATCAGTCCTGCACATTCCTCCATAAAGAATAGCTTCAGCTCTTGGATGTTGTTGGGTTTCCTGACATGAGCCGCTCACTTTAGGCCTTTCCACAACATTTTAGTTGGATTAAAATCAGGACGTTGACTTGGCCATTCCAGAACATTCACTTTATTCTTCTTTAAAGGAGAACTAAACCAGTAATAACAGCCTTCCTTGACTACCCTTCATCGCCCCTCACCCCTCCCTCCCCACACTGTGCATTAGGTGCCCCTTAAAAAAAAAAAAAAAAAAAAAAAAAAAAAAAAAAAAAAAAAAAGAAACCACAATCTAAAATGCAGTGCAGCGGAGTTTCCTGGCACTATGTTCTGGTCATTTGCATTATTTCAGGTCTCTTCGCTGACATAAAGCCTGAGGGACCCTGCCCAGTTGAAGCCAATTCCTGATTACTGCACATACTCCCGCAGGCTTAGTGTCAGTGAAGAGACTGGAAGACAATGTGAATGGCCAGGAGATGGTTCTGGGGAAGTCCTCTGAGCTGCTCTGCAATTTTAGCCTTGGGTTTTTTCAGGGGCACCTTTCTGTCTAAATGTGAAAGTTCCTTTCAAGTTGCAAGAATTAAAACATCAAGCTTTATTTAAAACAGGGCTGTCCAACTGGCAACACACAACCCCCCACCTACCTGCTGTGCTTGCATGTGTAAACATTAAATGGTATCACTACAGAGATTAACTGGGCCCTCCATTGTTTAAACCTTAAATTCAGACTAATCCCCTCTATTATTCACACCTATGATCCCCCTGCATTGTTCACACTTGTAACACCTTTATTGTTCACACCCCTAAAGCCCTGTACTGTTCACACCCTGAGACCCAGACTGAAACTGCCCAGATTGTTCACATGTTCACACCTTATTCAAAATGCTAATGGGGCACCAGCACTGTCACTGTATATAGTACATCTTCGATTGGTCCTGATAGGTTTCCCTGTCTCCTGCTCTGTTCTGCCTTCCCTATGCTCCATGTGTGTGTGTCCCTTGCTCTGCCTGTGTGTGCCCCTTGCCTAAGCCTGTTATTTGTTCTGGGGGTTTGTTAGCATATGAAAATAAATTATTGTTAGGGGCCCCTAAGGTGTTTAATCATGTGCTGGGGGTGCTGTGTTATCCACTGGGGAAGAGGAGGCAAATGGATTTAAGGGTGTGTATTAATATGACAACTTTTTCACATATGAGTGATAAGTGATATCCCTGCAGTGAGCACCAACTGTTTGTTTTTTTTGTGGTAACATGGGTGTGGTTTAAAGTGGGTGTGGTTTAAAAACAGGGAGTGGTCAACACTTGCTTCCATTATCGGCCCTCCACTATGTAGGCCAGAAAAGTTTCGGTCCTCTGTACCACAGAAGTTGGACAGCACTGCTTTAAAACATCGAACAGGTACATTTCTTTCTAATATACAGTGCAGGGAGGGAGTGGTGAGGGGGCGATTGCAGGTAGTTAAGGGGGGATGTTATTACTAGGGGGGTTTAGTTTTTTAAAGAAGAATAAAGTATGGTTCTGGAATGGCCAAGTCAAAGTCCTGAGCTTTATCCAACGGAAATGTTGTGGAAAGGCCTAAAATGGATGGCTCATGTCAGGAAACCCACCAACATCCAAGAGCTGAAGATCTTCTGTATGAGGGGCTGTTGTTACTGGGGGTGGGGGTTAGTTGTTTTTTAACCATTCTGTGGTAGAAAGACGTGTGTGTTTAGGATTGTTGTCTTGCTGCATGACCCACTGTCTCTTGAGATTCAGTTCATGGACAGATTTCTTGAATTTTCCTTTAGAATTCTCTGCTGTAGTTCATGTCATTGTTCTATCAATGATGGCAAGGTATCCAGGCCCAGATGCAGTAAAACAGGCCAAAACCAGAACACTTCTAACACCATGTTTCACAGATGGGATAAGGTTCTTGTGCTGGAATGAGTGTTTTTCTTTTTCCAATGTAACGCTTCCTATTTAAACCAAAAAGTTGTATTTTGGCTTTTTCCCTCCACAAAACATTCTTCCAGTATCCTTCTGATTTGTCCACATGATGTTTAGCATACCTTAGCCGGTCAGCAATATTTTTGGGGGAGAGTAGTGGCTTTCTCCTTGATACCCTGCCATACACACCATTGCTGTTTGTGTGTTTTCCTGATGTTGTCTCCTTAAAATCTACATTCGCTATATGATCCCTTCTCGTCTACACAAGATAAACCACCAATTTAGTCCAAACTCTTTTTAGAGGATGTGGTCAAATAGGCACCATGATGCATATCTGGTGGGACCACCCAAACATCCAAAGGTTCTGGACCAGGATTTATACTATTATATATTCGGTAACACAAGTCAACCTTAGGGAAGATCCTTTAAAGAGGACCTGTCACCTTGAGATATGAGTAAAATATTTCTTTTCCATCCTTAGTTAAACCCTTTAGTCAGCTGTTTTTGTCTATATCTGAAACGGATTAGAAAATATCCTTCATGTAAAAAGGGCTTCATAGGCGCTGCCATGTTTAAACACCCCTTTGTTTTCCGTGTGTGGGCTGTGCCAAACTGCCAAATCTCATTCATGCTTAGTCAGAGTATACTCTATGATAGACAAGTTCTGTATAACTCATGTCACACCAGGACTTGATATTCTATGGGAATTATTTGAAACACCTTCTATTGTTCTATTCAGATTGTGTGGGCTACTCCAGCCACTAACAACTGCACAAACTGGTGATATCGTGAGAGGAGTCTGCAGGACTGATTCTACCCATGATGCTTTGCTCTCCTGACTTTCTGGAAAGTCAGGGCTTCAGTTAGTGTCTCATGGACATTTTGAAAAGTAGTTATAAATTGAGAATTAGTGAGATTTGAGCATAATAAATAGGGGTATGTGGTTTGTTTTAAAAGTTGTATTTTCTTCCTAGTGTTAACTCAATCATGACAGGTTTCATTTAAATGCTATGCTGCATAAAAGGATATCTAACACCAATACCTATATGAAAATTCTGATAAAATGTTATGTTTTTGCCAGCGAAAATTACAACAGCCAAACGCTGGAAATCACCCTTTTTAAAGACAAACTGAACTGGATAATGATTAATGAGGTTAAACAGTATACTTACAGATAAATATGAGAAATTCTAAGAAATATGGAACCGATATTCTTTCCTGAATACAAGAAGCCCTCCCACCTTTCCCATAATGGTTCTATAATGACTATATAGAGAGATGAGTTTTGCTATACCCTCTATTTTTCAGAGTTCAAGCATAGATAATATTAATAATAATTTTTATCTTGGGCTATTCAACACCATGCAGTCTTTGATGGTTGAGTACTTCTAGTAGGGTAAAAACAGTCATTTATGCACTATATCTGTCTGTTGATTAGTGAAGTCAAGCCTCTTTAAGGTTAGTCTTGTAACTTTTCCCAGCTTTATGGGCATCGACAACTCTGAGGTCCTCAGACATCTCCTTTGTTTAAGCCATGATACAAATCCACAAATGTGTTGTTTGTGTGATTGGGCTTTACTCAATCCCCGTTCTGATAAAAGCAGGGTCTCTCAATCACACCTGATTGTCATCCCATTGACTGAAATATATAGAGTACCGTTTAAGCTTAGCACACCAAATCAATACCTATACAAATGCTGGGTGCTCACTGAGGACTTCCTGACAGCCCTCATGTGTATAACCTAACAAAGAACACAGTCTAGAAAAAAATACTCACTTTTCTCTAAGTAAGCTTGGGGGACACGGTGGCCATGGGGTATAGCTGGTAAGTCCAGGAGGCAGGACATAACATTAGGAAAAAAACTAGCCCCTCCACTACTTGCTATACCCCCAGCAGGCGGAGCGGAGCGTCTATCAGGTTTTATGTCCTCAAACGGATAGGACATTGATACAATACCAACATTCTGCCCTTCACCATCCAACCCGAAGGAAATGATTCTACATACCTTGGACCCTGTTAGGGCCCTAAAGTTCTACCTGCACAGAGTTCAGGACATTCACTAGGAGGACTCTGTACTAGTCAGCCCTTCAGGCCCCGCAAGGGGGCTGCCGCCACGAAATCATCCAGTTGGATCAAGCTAGCTATTCCAGCTAGACTCACAGCCCACTCCACCAGGGTGATCAGTAAATTGTGGGCGTTCAGAAACCAAGCATCAGCAGTGCAGCTGTGCAAGGCCGCTATGTGGACGTCTGTTAACTAGTTCTCCCTACCATTTCGACACATTTGCAGCTTAAATCTCTTTCTCTTCATTCGCTTGGGGGACAAAGGGCTTCCCTCCCTGGATTGAGGCCCTTGCTTCCGTCAGACATGATACGGTTCCTTTTTTTTTTCTTTTTTCTACATTTGATTAATAAGGTTAGTAAATGTTAAAATTACTGTTGACTTTGGAACAAACTGATAGACGCTCCATCTGCTGGGGGTTTAGCCAGTAGAGGAGGAGCTAGTTTTTTTCCTAATGTTGTGTCCTGCCTCCTGGGTGTACCAGCTATACCCCATGGTCCCTGTGCACCCCAAGTGACTGAAGAGAGAGGGATTTAACAGTGAGTTCACAAATTCTCCTTTTATTCCATATACCTATAGTATTAGCAAAAAAAATTAAAAATCCCAACCATAGGGTCTTCATCAGGGGAACATGCAACAATAAAAAATGCACGCCCTTTGATTGAATACATCCGATAATACTACAGATTCACTTAGTTTTGCCACACACAGATATGTTATTGGTTCATTTACTTTCAATAAATACATGAAAAATATAATTTTGTTTAATTTTTTTTTTCATCTACTTATAGAACTTGTTTGAAAATAAGATAATGTTTAGGTCACATTCATATAAAATCTGACTGCAGAGTGTGGCCCTTTTATAACATGCCATAGATTGTACAGTTCTGGGTTCCATTTTATTCTGTTCCTCATATCTAATAGAAATGTGCTGATCTTGGAATTTAAAGGTAATTGTATTATTTCTCATGAGAATATGTTTTGGAACATTTTAACAGCCATGTTTTGGCTAGGTGTTACTGTTTTGAGTGCAATATATAGTGTGTCATGTACCCCCTTGATGTTTTCTTGACCATAGTGTTGAATTTAGCTGTTGCTGTTTACTGTGGTGCCTTCTTTGGGAGGAGTTGGCTTAAAGGGGTGGTTCACCTTTACGGTAACTTTTATTATGTTATAGAATGGCCAATTCTAAGCAACTTTTCAATTGGTTTTTATTATTTATTTGTTATAGTTTTATAGTTATTTGTCTTTTCATCTGATTCTTTGCAACTTTCAATGCTCTGCAAGGCTACAAATGTATTGTTATTGCTACTTTTTATTGCTGATCCTTCTATTCAGACTCTCTCCTATTCACATTCCAGTCTCTTATTGAAATCAATGCATGGTTGCTAGGGTAATTTGGGCCCTAGTTACAAGACTGCTTAAAATGCAAATTGAAGAGCTGCTGAATAAAAAGCGAAATAACTCAAAAACCGTAAATAAGAAAAAATGAAAACAAATTGCAAATTATCTCAGAATGTCGCTCTCTACATCATACTAAAATTTATCTCAAAGGTGAACAACCCCTTTAATATGTTGCTGGTTAGGTTTCTCGTGTACAACGCCATCAAACCACTGCAGTTTCTTTTAACTTGGCTATCCCAACACACTCTTAAGGTGGCCATACACGGAGAGATCCGCTCGTTTGGCGATGTTGCCAAAAGAGTGCATCTCTCCCCGATATGCCCACCTTGAAGTGGGCGATATCGGATCACAATGGAGGAGATATGAGCGATTGAATCGTGGGACTGCATCAACAGATGCAACCACAATCCACCTGGATTTTTAGTCTTGTCCGATCGACATCTGGCCAACTTATGGCATGTAGGAGGGCCCCATATACACAGGCCAATAAGCTGCAGACTTGGTCTGTGAGCAACTTTTATCGGCCCGTGTATGGCCACCTTTAGACTCTAGTCTTAAGTGCAGCCTTTCACTACGTAGTGTTTTTTCCTCCCCTTTTATAAGTTGGCTTGGGGTGGCTGTTCTGAACCCATATATTCTAGCAACATGTTGTTATAGGTCTGTATTTATGTTACAGTTTAACAGTGGAAGTGTCCAGAACAAAAGGTACAATTGTTGAGAATGATGACCCAATCTTTGAGAGAGGCTCCATGACAACGTATTCGAGTTTTCGGAAGACCAAGTACTCTAAATCGTGGTCTGATAAAGGTAATGACTCCATAGTTAGTGTTAAGTAGGGATGGGTGAATTAATTTGACACGTTTAGGTCGCCAAAAATCGCAGACAGTGTAAATTCACCGATGTCCATTAAAGTCTACAGGTGTTAAAAAAATTTTGACACACGGGAGACTTGATGTGACCCCATTCAAATCTATTGGCGGCAAAACAAGACGATAAATTTGCCCAACCCTAGTGTTATGTATAGATATGGGACCTATTATCCAGAATCATTGAGACCTGGGGCTTTCTGCATAAAATTACTTTCCGTAATTTGGATCTTCACACCTTAATTCTATTAGAAAATCATGTAAACATTAAAGAAACCCAATAGACTGGTTCTGCATCCAATAAGGATTCATTATATCTTAGTTGGGATCAAGTACAACCTACTGTTTTATTATAACAGAGAAAAAGGAAATTGTTTTAAAAATTTTGGATTATTTGATTATAATGGAGTCTATGGGAGATGGCCTTTCGGTAATTTGGAACTTTCTGGATAACGGGTTTCCGGAAAACGTATCCCATAACTGTACTCGCATATTAAATGGGAGGTTATTGAAGAAAACATTTAAACGTCTAATAGTAGATCGAATAGTCCCAACACTATTGGACTGAATTTCCCCTCTGAAACAAACTTGAATGTCAGGAAGGTCATTAACATATTCAAATAATTCAACAGGCCTCTGCCATTGACTTGTAAATGAACTCGACAAATACTCCAATTAGAATGGTTTCCTTGGTCGACATGTGATGCATCTCGCATTCAAATGTACAATCGAATTGATTGATTCCATTTCAAAAGTGAATTTTGACACCAAAAATCAATTAGAAAATTCAAATTTATAATTCAAACTTTAATAAATCTGCCCCTTTGTTGTTTCCCGTTTTTACTTTGTTTTAGAAACAGACATGTTCTTTTTGGCTATCAGCATGGTTGGAACAGACTTCTCGATGATAACACAGCTTTTCCCGCACAGAGAGCGGTCCGAGATCAAGGTATTCTGCTCACACACACACTTGTTCAACATATATATTTGAATGGAAAGGAATAAAATTACCCTTAAAGGGATACTGTCCTGGGAAATTTGTTTTTTTTAAATGCATCAGTTAATAGTGCTGTTCCAGAAGAATTCTGCATTGAAATCCATTTCTTAAAAGAGCAAACAGATTTTTTAATATTTCATTTTGAAATTTAACATGGAGCTAGACAAATTCTCAATTTCCCAGCTGCCCCAAGTCGTGTGACTTGTGCTCTGATAAACTTCAGTCGCTCTTTACTGCTGTACTGCAAGTTGGAGTGAGATCACCCCCTCCAGCAGCCTAACAACAGAACAATGGGAAGGTAACCAGATAACAACTCCCTAAAGGTGACCATACACTGGGAGATCCGCTTGTCTGGAGATGTTGCCAAACAAGCAGATCCCTTCCCAATATGCCCACCTTGAGGTGGGCGATATCAGTCTGATCCGATCGTGGGCCCTAAGGCCCAACGAACAGATCACAATGGAGGACAAATGGACGGTTGCATCGCGGGACCGCATCAATGAACAGATGTGGCCTCGATCCAACTGGATTTTTAATCTCGACATCTGGCCAACTTGGAATGTCGGCAGCTTTTATCGGCCTGTTTACGGCCACCTTAACACAAGATAACAGCTGCCTGGTAGATCTAAGAACAACATTCAATAGTAAAAACCCATGTCCCACTGTGACTCCTTCAGTTACATTGAAAAGGAAAAACAACAGCCTGCCAGAAAGCAGTTCCCTCCTAAAGTGCTGGCACAAGTCACATGACTGGGAAATTGACAAAATGTCTAGCCCCATGTCGGATTTCAAAACTGAATATAAAAAAATCTGTTTGCTCTTTTGAGAAATGGATTTCAGAGCAGAAGTCTACTGGAGCAGCACTATTAACTGATGCATTTTGAAGAAAACTTGGTTTCCCATGACAGTATCCCTTTAAAATAAGTGGTTGCAAATATGATGAGTGCTAGTCTAAGCATTTTTTCAATTTACATAATTTTTTTTTTTTTTATCTCGACTATATTAAGGGATACATGTACTGTTTATATGAATCCTTTTTCCTGCCGCAGCACCACTGGCTGGTCAGTTTCCGATCCAATCTGACCACCTGGTAGTCGAGGAAGTTGTCAGGAGAAAGAAATAGGGCTAGTCTGATGTTCTGCTTAGGAAAAAAACATTAGAAACTTTTCTCACATCTTTCCTAACCAAAAGAACATCAGACCAACGCTGTTTGTTTCTCCCGACAACATCCTTGACTACTTGGTGGTCAAAACGGTTGAAAAGCGACCAGCGGGTGGTGCTGTTGTAACAATTCATTCATGTTAACAGCACATGTATCCTGTAATATATTGGAATTAAAATAAAAAATAATGAATGTTGCAAAAGTTCCTCAAATAGCACTTTCATCAGTTTACATTCACTTATTTAAAATGTTCACTTATTCTTTAGACTTTCACCATCTATTCTTTAGGATTAGGGATCCACAAGATATTAATATTAACATTTATTTATATAGCGACAACATATTTCACATCGCAAGTTACAACTATGTCTCCTATATTAGCAGTGTGGAGTAGTATGAACGTATTATTCATTACTGCAGACTAACCTAATAAATAAAACCCCATTCTGCATTCACATTGTTGCTATTGGTAGTTATTTGTAGGAATAGCCGGGGTGATAAATTCAGGGCTGTCACACATAAATGAGATTATTTGCCTTGTGCTCAAGGCCAAAAGTATGTAATGCTGATCTGTGTGTGATTGTAGATGATGAAAAGGAATTAAATATAACTTTATTTCTGTCCACTTTCAGAACAAATTCAAACGAGAAGAAAGAATGAATGGATGGAGAATAGACAAGGCATTCCGTAAGTTACTCACACTCAAATGAAGATGGGAAAGTAGTAGTGGCAGGTTAGGGGAGTTGTGCAATTCATTGAAACTGTGTTTTTTTTACACTTGATTTACAGGAGAAAGGAAGGAATTTGATCCAGAGTCTTTTGCCCAGCTTCTTGAAAAAGCATTAATGCAGGAGGTGAAAAAAACGAAATCGCCAAAACCACTTAAGGCTAAAGGTGAACCAGGAAATAAGACTCGAAAGCCACGTAAAAAGCGAAAAGGTATCACCTGTAAATTTCTTTTTATGGTAGAACTCCATGGACGATATTGACACGATCCGACGCGCTGGTCAAAAACGCAGGCGTCACGTTGTATGCAACGGAAATAGGGATGAAGTTGCAGAGTTGATCCGAAGTGACACGACTGTCTGATGCAGACGTAGCGTCTGCATCTGACAGTAGTGTTGCGTCGGATCAAAGCTGCTATTACTTGCCTTATTTCTGTCGCATCCGACGTGATGCCTGCGGTTTTGCGCAGGGCGTCGGATTGCTCTGATATCACCTGTGGAGTTCAACCCTTATATTTCACTGAAGTATATTAATGAACATGGAGAGGCACATTTATCAAGGGTGGAATTTTGAAATCATGCGAGTTTTTTTAAACTCTAATTAATAAATTTGATTGTACTCAAAATGTATTTAAAATTTTTTGAGAAATGGATTTCAATGCAGAAGTCTGCTAGTGCAGCACTATTAACTGATGCATTTTGAAAAAAAAAAAATTTTTTCCCATGACAGTATCCCTTTAAACGAAGATGTGCAACTGCCAATGTAGTTTATTTTATGCCATGTTTATATCTGCATTCAGTTATCGGAAACTGTGGGAGAAATGTCTGTTATACTTTCTATACATTTTGCCATTATCCTCCTCTTCACTGTTTACTGATCATACAGAGCAATTGGCAACCCATTCTGTCTGATTTCAATAGCAGATGAAGCCAGTGCAGAGCAAGCCGATAACCTGGGGGATGACGAGGTGGAGGCTTTAGATTCAAGCATTGCAGAGAAGGAAAATGAGGAGTCCCAGACACAAAATGCCCCAACCTTCCTCCCTGGGAAGAAAAAGAGAGCACGAAAGAAAAAGAACGATGCACAGTCTGGTGAACCGGAAGATCTTTCGGAGGAAGGAATGCCTGCAAAGGAATTAAAATCTAGGAAAAAAAGTGAGGCACTTGCATATCCTATCCTCTGGGTAGATTCTTTGAAAGAAAACATATTCCTTGTTTATAATTGATTAGCTGACATCTAAATAATTGGGCACACACTATCTTTCCACTAGATAAAGTAGCTCCTGATCACTATATTGCAGATCTTCGTGTAGTCTTTGGGTCTCAACACCAATTTGAGCATTCACAGTTGAAGCAGATTTCTGACTTGGCCCAATTGTACATCACAGGCAGGCTCTGTGACTGCTAAGAGCCTGGAAGACTACACGTAGATCCCAAAGATGGCGACCGGGAGCTCCACTGCGCTTCTCTGCATTTAAGGGTCAGAATTTGAAAAGGATTTTTTTTTAACACTAAAGCACATTTCAAGGAGGAAGAGGGGGGCAATGCCTGGAAGCTTGGGGGGGGAGGCTAGTTATCCTTTCAGAGCTACTGGTTATCCACCTGGGGTTAATAAGACCCAGCTAGTCTTCCTCGGCTATAATATGGCATTATGGACCCTTCAATTTATTTTATATATGTGTATTCCTTTCATAGAAAAAGGACAGGCTGTGGATTTTTCTGCTGATCCTGAAACTGTTGATTCCATGGAAATGGAAACAACGGAGGGTGGAGAAGGTATTAATGCAGAAAACATCCAAGAGAAAAAGAAAAAACGGAGACGGAAAAAGAAACCAATCACAGAGGATTCAGATACTGAGTGCCATTCAGACAGTGATCTATTACATATAGCTGGAGATAAGGATTCTGGGACTAAAGGTAAGGACACCTTGAACTTTTTAAGGCTGGTTTGTTAGTTTTTGTGCTAATTCTAATAATACACTAATTTACTAAAAGTATATTTTGTATAGTGATTAAAAAAACAGTAAAATATTAGTATAAATAATGTAAACTTTTGACAGCAGAAATACTGTGCTTTGTTCCCTGAGGCAGCCCTCCAGAGAGTACTAACTGACCCCCCCCCAGCTACTAAACTGCAGTTCTCATTAGGGTTGGGGCATACGGGCAGATTCGGGGAGAATTCCGTCTGCTAAAATGAATTATCGTCTGAGCTAATGCACTCGCAGCACTTCAATTTCTGAACTGGCCTCACAAGGAAACTTCGGAAATCAAAGAGCCATGAGTGCATTAGCGCAGTCGATTATTAATTTTAGCAGACGGAAGGCAGGAAGAAGGCAGTTCGGAGAGATTGTCGCCGCACAGAAGAGGCGATTAGTCGCTAGGCCTCCAAATCTCCCAGAATCTGCCCGTGTGCCCCAACCCTTATTCCCTGAAACTCCTTTGTGATATGAAACTTGTACATAAAAAGCAGCTAGAGGGCAGGAGACTTCACACTGCACAGATCAGATTACTTTATTTAGAATCTACTGAGCCGTCTTTCTTTGTTTCATAGAGTCCGATTCAGTGGAGTGTTGTGACCAGTCTGTGCAAGAATCAGCAGAAGGCAATGTGGGTGCAGTCCCAGTGGAAATCCTTTCTGTAGATGATAGCGACGAGGGAACTCTGGAACCTTTTGAAGATGATTATAGCGGAGGTGATGATGAGGAGTTGTTAAGGTACAAACAATTGTATACATTGATACGAATCAAATGAATGTAATAATTACAGAGAATACATTATGCTAATGTGTCCTGCAATTGTTTTCTTATCTCAATCTTTTGCTTTTTTTATTTAATTTGAAAAGGGCACATTTACCTGCTCTTGCAAGCATTACTTGGGCAAGAAAATCATAAAAGTAGATTAAAATATTGCTAAACAGATTCACATTTTACAAAGTGTCCATTTAGCATTCTCTATAGACTTTCCATAAAGGACAAGGAAAGTGTAAAATAGAATAAGGGTAGAAATGCTGTATTGTGTATACTAAACATAAACATGAACTTACTGCACCACAAGCCTAATCAAACAAATGATTTATGCTTTCAAAGTTGGCCACAGGGGGCTGTCATCTTGTAACTTTGTTATACATCTTTGCAAGACTAGACTACATACACATGCTCAGTGTGGTCTGGGCTTCTTAGGGATCGTCATAAATGATCAAAAAACAAAGCTGCTTAAGTATGACTGTTTCCCTGTGGGACCATCTGACAATTCCTATCCACAGAAGTAAATGAAGAATTTCACTGCATACAGTCAAGTTTCTTATCAAAACGTTAGACATTTTTTAATTAAAGTATATTGGAGATGGGTTTCTTTTTCATTAAAGAAAGTAAAAATGGGAGGGTTAAGTAAACGTTAGGGGCATTTGCCTTGGGTAACACTTAAGCTGGGGGGTTGGAGGGTCTTAGTGGGGATGGGGGTAGGGTTTTTTTTAACGTTGGGTTTGAATTAAAGGAGAAACAAAACCTCGTGAATTGGTCAAAATAGAAAAATCAAGTGAAAATGTTTAAATGTGCAGCTTTTTCAATATTAAGCACATTTTCTAATTAAACACACTGTATTAAATAATAATAGTATAAAAAATGTATTTAATTATAAAGGCTCTTTCAGAGTTTGCCCAGGTGCAATAACCCATAGCAACCTGCAAGAAGCATTTACTGGTCACCTGTTTGAAAGTAAATATGTATTTGTTTGCAATGGGTTTACTGCTCCTGGAAATATTTACTATTTTGTATTATGGGTTTGTGTGTTTCCCAATTGGCAAGCTCTGCGTTTCTTCATTTTTAGCACTGGTGTTTCATTATTTTAATATGAACTTCCTTTGGGTTTTCCAGCGTACACGAATACACCTTGGTTTCCAATGATCTTGATTCAGTTGTGCTGCTGGCCTCTGATATATCATTGCTTGACCATAGCTCCTTATCTGTAGCTGATACTCCGGCTCAGACAAGCCCTGAGGATTCTCTCCAGGAAGCAACCGACTCTCCGGTAAATCGATGAATCTTTAACTATCTTGAACATCAGATCAGCACATTACTTTCAAGTCAGCCTGATGTACAAGGTCTTGCGGCAAGCTTCAATTTAGTGCTGTAATGTGTATGCAGCTGTCCAGGACAGCTCAAAGAATACCTGGGAGACTGGAACAAGATGGAAGTGTTGTGTTCTATACAAAAGAGTATATTTAGGCAACTGGGGGGGGGGGGG
>CM044432.1:167359460-167396850 GCA_024363595.1 Xenopus borealis
AAAAAAAAAAAAAAAAAAAAACATGTTTTCCCATGACAGTTTCCCTTTAAGACCGAATATAACGATTAACATGGCTCACAAAGTATCACACTACATAAATGATGTACAGTATTGGAACTGCACAATAACTAAACGTTGTGAATAAATGTTTTTGGGACAGAATAATATGGCTCTCAAAGTAACTTTAAAATAAAACTATTACAATAAACTATGCACGATATTGAACCTGCACAATAGGTAAATGTTATGTATACGTTTTTTTGTTGGGACATTCATGTGTTCTTGTGCTTTTTGCCCTTGAACATGGTCTGTGTTGTTTTCTAGAACCCAAGAGTCCTCTGCTTCTCCAGCGTCACCCATTAATCCTTCATCTCAGGGTAAAGTAAGGCCTCAGAGGCCAAAGCCTAACTTACTTACAATATCTGCTAGAAAAGGAAAACCAGAGAAGAATGAAGATAACCAGAAGGCAGGGATGGAAGACACCACAGAGAACCCCAATAGCTTGGAATGTGAAGAGTCAGGTTCTTGGATGCAAGGGGATGCATCTGATAATGACAAAGGACCAGTAGAGATGTAAGAAAGCTATTGATGAAGAATAAGTGTTATGCTTTCTCCTTATGTTTTCTCCTCGTGTAGTGTGAATAGTCTCATACATGCTCCACCCAAACTATACAGTCTATGTTTCTTTACTGTAGTGCAGGTAGATTGTACTTTCCCAAGGCTATGAGCAATTTACAAACTTGATCCCAAAATACTTTGTTCTTAGGAGCCAAGTATCTTCTACCTTCCTGCTTAGGCCCACGCAGACTCTTATTAAACCAGCACCTGTAGTTCGGTTCCGAAGGGAAAAGCCTAACTTAACAAAGGCTAGAAGTGACAAATTGGAGGAGAGAAGAGACAACCAGATGGAAGGAATTAAAGTATCTACTGAAGAAACAGCAGAGATTGACCAAGGGCCAGAGAGTAGCATGTCAAGACCCAAAGACGTAAGCAATCTTTTTATGGCTATAGTAATTATGGATGTGCTGAATTTTGGATACAGTTTCTGGATTTCTTCAAATGTCAATGCTTTCTGCAGAATTTGCATTTGGAATCCTATAACCAAACTGCATTCCACCCATAAAGTCATTTCTTTAAAGCTGTAGAAAGATAAAGGCAAGATATTTTTTTCCACATGATTTGGTTTTTAGGATCAAGTTCAGACATGTAAATTTGGGTTTATATTTTTCTAACTATTGTGCAACTGATTGTGTCGTCCTGCTCTTTGCTTAGGTTTTTCTCTACCAGTGTTCCTACTAAGGGGCAAATTCACTAAAGCGCAAAAATGCGCTAGCGTTGCCTTCGCCGACATTCATCTGCACTTTGCCAGGCGAATTTTCGCCAGCGCTACACAAATTCACTAAGATGCAAATTTGCGCTCAGGGCGGCGAACAGTAGCAAAGATGCTCTACTGTTACTTCGCCAGGCAAAGCACATTTACGCTAGCGATGCCTAATTTGCATACGGCGCAAACTTAAGCGTCTAATAAATGTGTATGTTACAACCACTACATTCCACTACACAAGCCCAGGAAACCTTTAATAAATAAAATAAAGTTGTCCTATTGCCCTACATGTGCCCCCTGTATAGTTGTGTTTCCATATGTTAGGAAATGTAGGCGGGAAGGCAGGTAAAATGCTGTTTTTCAGACTATCACCCTACAAAAAGGTAAGACAACAGCGTTTTTTGGGACTTAGAAAAAATTTCAAGGTTTTTCAAACTCCTATCTATAGTATTGAACTTCGCCAGGTCTAACCTGGCGAAGTAACTTCTAGCGTAAGAGGTAACGTTCACAAAAATTTTCATCTTAGTGAATGAGCGAAGTTACGTCCCTTCGTCAGTGCGCAACTTCACCTGGCGTAAGGATGCGAAGTTGCGCAAGTCGATCTCCTTCGCTAGCAAATTTTCGCCAGGGACACTGTTAGTGAATCGACGATGTTGTGAATTGACGTCATGCTGGCGTTAGACGTTTGGTGATTTAGCGAATTTGAACCTAAGTTGTTCTCACTGTTCATTTAGGTTGAAATGGCAGTTTGTATACAAGAGGATTCCCCCTCAGCTTCAGTTCATTCAGCCTTCATGGACAATACCAGGCAAAAGCCCTCTCAAGAAAGTCTGATTAAGGAACAAGATACAGCAACAGAAGGCAAAGATGCAGAAATTGTAGTGTATGTTCCTATTGTTTTAAATATTTGTTTTGGTTAATCTGTAATTTTCTTTTTGTTGGTTAGAAGCAAGCTTGCCGTTTTCCAAAAAAAACAAAACAAAATCACATAGTCTTTTGCGTAAATGAAAAGTTCACCTAAAAGCAATCTTCAGGTTTTGATGTAGACTTTTTATTTCGAGGCAAAGTGCAGTCCTTCATGAGGCATTACGTTCAGTAAATGTACAAATAAAAAAATGAGAGCTAGTTGAAACGTTGTTTAAAATAGACGCATTAAACATTAACTCAAACTGATACTGATTAAAAGCTGTACTTTAAGAAATAGAACCCCTTCGCCATTTGCCGAGGATTGAAAACCGCTACTTGGAATATTGCTCTGCCAATGGCCATGGTTTTCTGTAGAGCAGAAAACTATATAATTTTTTTTAAAACTCCCGTTTAAACAGTACTGTTCTAAGGTGGATTCCTTCACTTATTCCTATTCAGACACTCTCAGACTCTCAGACACTCTATTATCAGAGTGTACAGTATTTTATTATGTCTAAGCAGCTTGAATGAGATGAACAATGTCAAAGTGCACTAATTTGTCACCATGATTTGTGTTCTGTTTCTTCACAATTGCATTTGTTCTGTTTGTTGTATAGAATGCAGGGGACTGCTTCTCAAGAGGAGAGCACACCTTCCTCTGTTATGTCCTTAACCTTACTGAGAGGAAGGCCACAAAGACCAAAGCCAAATCTGTTGAGTTTATCTGCCAGAAAAGGACAAAAAGTAAAAGCAGATACCCAGCTGTCTTCCAAGGCAGCCAGTGAGGATGCTGTTAAGTCTATAGAGCATATAAAAGAGGAGCCTTCTGCCAATGGAAAAGTAAGACCAATTATCTTTATCTTAAGGGATAATGATCTTGAGGCCAGAGTGGCCTAGTTTGCAGTTATTCCTTAGGGTAGGGGCAGACAGGGAGATTCGGGGAGATTTAGTCGCCTGGCGTTTTTTGCAGGCGACAATCTCCCCGAATTACCTTCTCCCTGTCTGCCGATCGTAAAAGCACAAAGCGCCAGCGCCTGTGCAGGCGCGGCGATTTCCGGAATCGCCCGAAGTTTCCTCACGAGGTATCTTCGGGCGATTCCGGAAATCACCGCGCCGCGTCTGCACAGGCGCTGGCGCTTTGTGCTTTTACGATCGGCAGACAGGGAGAAGGTAATTCGGGGAGATTGTCACCTGCAAAAAACGCCAGGCGACTAAATCTCCCCGAATCTCCCTGTCTGCCCCTACCCTTAAGTTGTTTGGTTTCTGCAGGGTTTAGAAAGGAGCCTTAGGGACTTTTTCTAAATAGCTGTTCCTTCTTCTAATAAGAAGCAAATAATTCTGTACTGTATTTTTTCATTTGTTTGAGCTGTGTTAATGGAGAAGGAAAGCTACCAAAGCAGCTTATTGCCAATAGATTAGCCACAATAGTGCAAGCTATAAGACTATATTTATTCTGCAGAATGCTTTACCATACCTCAGTAAACAGCTATAGAAGCTCTCACTGTTTGATTAGGATAGCAGCTGCCATATTATTTTGGTGTGATATCACTTCTTGCCAGAGTCTCTCCCTGCTCACTCATAGGGAGGGGAGGAGGGAGGGAGAGAGAGAGGAGCAAACTGAGCATGCTCACGCCCAGGGCGAGGAGGTTTAAGCTGAAGGCAGGAAGTCTGATACAGAAGCCCATGTATACACAATAGAAGGAAAGAAATGCTGTGTTTCTTTTGACAGAGGACTCAGAGCAACGCTACTTTAACAGGTTTACTGGTGTATTTATATAGACTTTTCTAATAAAGCTTACTTAACTTTCGCCTTTCCTTCTCCTTTAAAATGTGGCCTCAAAAAGTGAGTATAGCCGTAAAATTCCACCTTAAAGGGCAAGGAAAGGCAAAGATATAAAATCCCATTTTTACTTTCTTTAATAAAAAAGAAATCTATCTCCAATATACTTAAATTAAAAAATGTGTACCATTTTTATAAGAAAGCTGACTGTATGCAGTGAAATTCTCCCTTCATTTAGTGCTGTGGATAGGAATTATAAGACGGTCCCTAACTTCTGGCAGGGAAACAATCATACTTATTAACAGCAGGGGGAGCCCCTGCTTTACTTACCAGCCATGCAGAACTCAAGCAGCTTTGTTTTTTGATCATTTATGAGGATCCCTAAGAAGCCCAGACCACACTGAGCATGTGTATGTAGTCTAGTCTTGCAAAGATGTATAACAAAGTTACAAGATGACAGCCCCCTGTGGCCAACTTTGAAAGCTTAAATCATTTGTTTGATTAGGCTTGTGGTGCAGTAAGTTCATGTTTATGTTTCGTATACAAAATACAGCATTTCTACCCTTATTCTATTTTACACTTTCCTTGCCCTTCAAGCAATTTTCATCTGTAAGTGAAGCCCTGTGTTCAGTGGAGAGCAGGACTCTGCATGTTAACATCACCTGTTTAGTTAATGGGGGGAAATGTCCAAAATCCTGTTTTTGAAGTTGTCCTAATGTGACAGGGCAAGACTGTCAGTGATGCATTGTTTCTTTAAGGTTCAACTCCAGGATAAGGAGTCTAAGATAATCGAAGATGTTCCTCAGTGCATCCCGTCTACTGACTCCAGGCTTCCCCCAACTGCGGCGCGTGATTCAGTTTCAGAAAATCCTGATGCAAAAGGCACAAAGTAATATATATTTTTAACACTGTTACATATTTGAGGAATGTTTTTTAGACATTTTAACACGTCACTAATAAGGTTATCAGAAGTCACGGAAAAGTAACTTGACGGAGGTGATTATATTCATATAATTAGGTGAATGTTTGCTTCAGGACCCCAGTAATATGAAAGGTTTAGTTCAAACAAGTTGTCAGTGACTGGCACAGGACAAAAGTTGTTAATTATTTGAAGGGGTAGGTCAACTTTTAGTATGACTTTGATATTCTGAAGCAATTGCGGTTGGTCTTCATTTTTTGTTTTTAGCATTCAGCTTTTGATTCAGCAGCTCTCAAGTTTTGTATTTCAACAGCTATCTGGTTGCTCTGGTCTGATTTATCTCCGCAGCCAGGCAGTGGTTTGGATGAGAGTCATTGAACGGTGCTTTGAACAAAAGATTACGAATAGGGCAGGGCCTGCATAGAAAGTAAAATATAACCATAGAACTATGGCCTCTCAGAGCAACATTTTAAATTATTTCCAATATATGACATTCTGAAAACCCAGGTATAGGATCAGTTGTCCAGAAACCCATTATCCAGAAAGCTCCGAAATTCGGGAAGGGCATCTCCCATAGACTCCATTTTAATCAAATAATTAAAATTTTTAAAAATTGTTTCCTTTTTTTGTGTAATAATAAAACAGTAACTTGTACTTGATCCCAAATAAGTTCAAATGAATCCTTGCTGGTGTCAAAACAGGCCTTTTAGGAAATAATTCAGGTTTAATTATTTATTAGATTTAAAGTATGGTAATCCAAATTCCCGGAAAAATGCTTTTATCCAGGAAACCCCAGCTACCAAACATTCTGGATAACCTCTCCTATGCATGTATAAGTCTTGTTAAAGAAACTAGTGTGGTTGCTTCTTAGTCTTTGTTTAAATATTCAAACATTTCCTTCCTGGTTTGTTGTGAAGCCTTTTTATCTAGAGAATTTTCCATTGGTGCCAAAAGTTCTAATCCATTTTTTTTTCTTTGTGGTTAGCAATAATTCCCAGCAAATCAGAAAGCAAGAGCCACTGAAACCAGCAGTGTTAACAAGGGGTAGATTTCAGAAACCAAAACCAAACATAGGGCGAGCAGCAGGCACAGCCAAGAGGGAAGCCCACAAGTTAAACTCTGATGGAAACCGCACAACTGCTAGTGACCACAGCATGGAACTTGCAGAGACCGATTTACCCACCGTTTCAGAGGTAGGAACATAGTTCTCCGCTCATTAAAGGCTAACTTTGCACGTGGCATTTTCTCCATTAGGGTAAGTTCCTAAATTGACCCTTTCTTTTGTTTTGTTTTTAAATGAACTTTCAGGCTAAAATGATGGTGATGTCAGAGGAGCAGAGTTGGTCGGTTGAAGAATCTGAAGCATCTCAATTGGGTAGCGAGGATGTTCAATACAATGCCAAACCAGCCCTTAAACAAGAGGATATGCCGCAGTTAGTCTGCAGACTTTAAACTTTTTTACAGATGAAGTATTAATTATCAGAAGCCTTCAAAACACAGAATGCTTTTGCCTTTAGTTTTTTTTTTTATTGTATTATATATGAACTGTAAATAATGATGGAACATATTCCAGTAATATGCACAACATATACAGTAAATTGAATCCAGTATCAGTATGTTTGTTTTAATACAATTCAGTCGGGATCACCTTGTACTTACTGCTGGGTCGCAAGCAGAGAGATATTTACATGACAAATAGATATGTTATATGTTACGAATGGCTTCTTCTTTTTTCGGTATTCTCTAGCTGGTACCAACGGTTTAGCCCCAGGCCACATTCCTGGGTCAGAAAGCTGCCTTTTCAGTGAAAAATTTGGTTATCCAGAATAAAAACCTGAGCTGTTGATTTGTTGGTGGGTGGGTGGGGGATTAATGCCTTTTGTTTCACCATCCACAAACATTTTGATCTGCATTGTGAAAAAGAGCCACTATTGTCCTGACACTCTGTCTCGGGTACAGGAAGCTTAAAGAAAAAAGGGGCAAAAGAAGACACAGAAGCAAAAAAATATACTGGTTTAAAAACAAAAGTGAAAAAAAAAAAAAAAACATAGGGCATTTAAACTGTTACCAAGCCACCATTACTGGACATTTTTAGGCAGATAATACCTAAAGGACATATTCACTATCTTCTATATTGCATAAAAGCAATTGTATTCAATCATTTATACATTTTTAATTCTTATGGACGTCTAACTCTTTTGACTGTCAGACAGCAATCTGTGAATGCAGACAGCAGATCAAGTCCTTCCCTTCAACCGTCGCCTCTGAGGGGTCGTTTTCAGCATGTCAAACCAAACCTGCTGCGAGCTATAGCCAAGAAGGCAGCATCTCCTGTAATGAAACCTGCGCATGATGAAAAGGTAAATGATTGAGACATTTATTTGAATATAAAGCAAATCCGAAAAAAAACCGTGGCAGTTGTATTAGTTACAGCGCCACGCATTATGTATTTAAATTAACAATGTGTGGCACTGTCTTCGTGCTACTTTGTTTTTGTGGCCTTTGATGTTTAATTTGTATAATTGAGATTAGTGTGTCGGGTTACATATGCTACAAACACATTATTTATTTTTAAAATTGTGCAGGTGGATGAGTGAGTTTAAATTTAGATTTTCCTACCTTTATATAGCATTTTATTTGGTAAGAACTGTATTTGTGATTTGCAGACCATCCTGAAAACCTGCAAACACGCATTCTTCTGCCCCATTCAGTGAAGGCAAAGATGGTTGGATATATTAGAAGTGATGGCTCCGTTGGGGCATATAGAGCTCAGGTTGGGAGTAGGCTGATTGGGGACAACTTTTTGTTAAGCAGTAGACCTTGTCTCCCAATCACTTCCTCCCACACCTGATAAGCTAATGTCCCAGCCTTTCTTATAGTAAAGATTCACTCTCCTGACTTGAAGGAGGGGCTTTGAATATAAGGAGGATGAAATAACCAAAAATTATATAAAAAATGAAAACTCAGATCTGTATACAGATTATACTTTTTCTTTTTTTTTTTAATCTGGAATATGAGTAACACTTTATTTAAGGTGGCAAGAAAGTCTTTAATAGTTGCATGGATATAGTGATCCTTGCAGTAAATGATGCTTTGTCCATAGCTTTCAGACATCCCTTGTCTGGAATGCAATTTTAGTGCCAAGAAGCCTCTTTTTAGGTTGATTATTTTGAAATGTTCTTCTTCTAGCATTCTAGAATTGGTAAATGTGTGTAGGATAAGCTTCTCCTTAAAAAGGCACCAAATCTGTTTTAGTAAAATCTAGATTACGTATTTCTTGTAGATAGGTGACTCAAAAGCCGAGGCCAAAAGCAGGGATTCGGATTCCAGTGATCAGCTTTCTGTTGTGGAACATAAACCTACAAGTGGGTCTCCTCTCGACTCATCAGGGAACGGAGCAGGAGACCAGGATATCTCTCTAGGTGCATTACCCAAAGGACCTGGAAGGTAAATTGCAGGATTAGGAATCTATTGGGTTTCCTCTGTGGGATCACTTTCATTAAAAGGGCAGTAAACTCTGTTTTGTGTGGATTGGAAGGAACAAACACAGCATCACCCGACTATAACTGTAACAGACTCTTTCTAACTACAATAAATCAGTTTGTCCTAGAGTGCCGCTCCTCTTATTATTCCTATGAGGAATTAGGTTTATGGTATTGCTCTGTGTGGGGTCTTTATTAGTCATGGGGCATTATCCCTGCTGTTGCTACCTGCGCCAGTATTCTCATATTACAGTGCAAAAAATGTAAAGAAGACATAGAAAACTCTAAATGATCCTTTCAAACAGTGTGTTGATTTGGATAGGAATTAATATAAGAAACCTGGCATTTATATCTAAATGTGGTGCCGCTATTCAAAAAGGGATCCCGTTCTCGGCCTCAAAACTATAGGCCAGTTAGTCTGACAATGGTGAAAAGAAAGCTTTTCGAAGGATTAATAAAGGATAAGATACTGGACTTCATAACAAATAACAATACTATGGGGCAGATTTACTAAATTCACATGAATGATTCGAAATTCAATCAAATTTTCAAATAGATAAAAATTTCGAATATGCAAATTAGGTAGATTCGACCAGTGAATTTATTAAGTTTGATCGAATCGAATGATTCGAATAATTTGAATAAAAATCGGTTCGAATACCCGACTATCGAATAACTTCCCCTTTAAATTTTTATTCGACTGCCTAGTTCCGCCAGTTTCAATCTACCAAAGTTGTTTGGCCGAATTTTGATTAAATAGTAGAATTGTTTGGCCGAACTTTGATTGGATAGTAGAATTTTTACTGTTCGATCGTTCAACCAATCGAATAGCGGTAAAATCCTTCTAATTCGATATTTGAATTTGAAGGATTTTACTTCCCTTTTATTCACATGGTCGAATTTCAAATTTTTTTAAATTCGAAATTCGACCAATGATAAAGCTGCCCCTATGAGTTTGTGTCAGAATGTGCAATAGATCTTGCCAGACTAACTTAATTTCTTTTGAGAAGGTAAGCAGGGACCTTGATTCTGGGATGGCAGTGGATGTGATTTACTTAGACTTTGCTAAAGCATTCGATACAGTGCCACACAGAAGGTTACTGGTTAAATTAAAGAATGTTGGCCTGGAACATAGTATTTGTACCTGGATAGAGAACTGGCTAAAAGATAGACTACAAAGAGTGGTGGTAAATGGAACATTTTCTAATTGGACCAGTGTTGTTAGTGGGGTACCGCAGGACTCTGTACTGGGTCCCTTGCTTTTCAACTTGTTTATTAATGACCTGGATGTGGGCATTGAAAGTAAGGTTTCTATTTTTGCAGATGATACTAAATTGTGCAGAGCTATAGGTTCCTTGCAGGATGCTGCCACTTTGCAGAGTGATTTGTCTAAGTTGGGAAACTGGGCAGCAAACTGGAAAATGAGGTTCAATGTTGATAAATGCAAATGCAAGTTATACACTAAATGGCAGTGTGTTGGGAGTTTCCTTAAGTGAGAAGGATCTTGGGGTTTTTATAGATAACAAGTTGTCTAATTCTGGGCAGTGTCATTCTGTAGCTACTAAAGCAAATAAAGTTCTGTCTTGCATAAAAAAGGAATAAACTCAAGGGATGAAAACATAATTATTCCTCTTTATAGATCCCTAGTAAGGCCTCATCTGGAGAATGCAGTGCAGTTTTGGACTCCAGTCCTTAGGAGGGATGTAAATGAGCTGGAGAGAGTGCAGAGACTAAGTGCAACTAAACTGGTTAGAGGGATGGAAGACTTTAATTATGAGGGGAGACTGTCCAGGTTGGGGTTGTTTTCTCTGGAAAAAAGGCGCTTGCGAGGGGACATGATTACACTTTACAAATATATTCGAGGACATTATAGACAAATATCAGGGGACCTTTTTACCCATAAAGAGGATCACCAGAGGCCACCCCTTCAGACTAGAAGAAAAGGACTTTCATTTGAAGCAGTGTAGGTGGTTCTTCACAGTGAGGACAGTGAGGTTGTGGAATGCACTGCCGGGTGATGTTGTGATGCTCATTCTGATTTTATGCTTTCAAAAGGGGCTTGGATAATTTATTGAGCAGACATAATATCAAAGGCTATCGTGATACTGATATAGTTAGTATATGGGCATATATAATTTATGTGAAGGTATAGAGGGTTGTGTGTGTGTGGATGCTGGGTTTTCATTTGGAGGGGTTGAACTTGATGGACTTTGTCTTTTTTCAACCCAATTTAACAATATATGCTATGGCTATAACAAGTGCTTGGGAAGCCATCCTTTCCATGATGTTTAGATCATAAGACAAAAGTCTAAATAAATAAAAAGTGGCATAAACAGAACATTTCCCTCCCCAGAGTGGTGTTAAGAATTGTTGTAAAATGGTTTAAGAGCATGTCTTAATTGCATCAAACCACCAGTATTTGATTGTTCTTTTCATTCTTAAAATGCAGTCTTAACACAGAACACAACTCAAGTCCAGCAATGAAACCTGTGCCACTAAGAAGGGGAAGGACATTGCGACTTAAACCAAACTTGGTAAATGTGCCCTACCGGAGAGAGAGCCCAGGAGGGGAACAGACTAAGGCTACTAGTGACCCTGTCACAGATTCATCCAAATTAAATGCTGGTGTAGTAACAGAGTATGTGCCTTTGGTAAGGACACTTTCTCCATATGTCGTTAATGTACATGCACATTAATATTATTATTGTTCATATTTTTATTATTATTTTAAAAAAAAGTTAACTACTGTGCTTAGACTTTTTTTTCTGGTACAAAAATATAAATTTGATTGTACTGAGAATGGTACTGCAGGTTTGCATGTGGATTGAACCTCAATTAATGTGCTGTGTCTTCCTACACTGACACGACCCACTGTCCTGTTGGAGTAAGTTTCCACAGACAGGCACCACGCATGGCACACACTGCACTGTAACATGTACAAATGTAAAACCACTTAAAGGGATCCTGTCATGGGAAAACATTTTTTTTCAAAATGTATCAGTTAATAGTGCTGTTCCAGAATAATTCTGCATTGAAATCCATTTCTCAAAAGAGCAAACAGATGTTTTTATATTTCATTTTGAAATCTGACATGGGGCTAGACATATTGTCAATTTCCCAGCTGCCCCAAGTCACGTGACTTGTGCTCTGATAAACTTCAATCACTCTTTACTGTTGTACTGCAAGTTGGAGTGATATCACCCCCTCCCTTTCCCCCACCCAACAGCCTAACAACAGAACAATGGGAAGGTAAACAGATAACAGCTCCCTAACACAAGATAACAGCTGCCTGGTAGATCTAAGAACAGCACTCAATAGTAAAACCCATGTCCCACTGCGTTATATTCAGTTACATTGAGAAGGAAAAACAACAGCCTGCCAGAAAGCAGTTCCCTCCTGAAGTGCTGGCATAAGTCACATGACTGGGGCAGCTGGGAAATTGACAAAATGGCTAGCCCCATGTCAGATTTCTCAACTGAATATAAAAAAATCTGTTTGCTCTTTTGAGAAATGGATTTCAGTGCAGAAGTCTACTGGAGCAGCACTATTAACTGATGTGTTTAAAAAAAAAAAAAAAAAACATGTTTTCCCATGACAGTTTCCCTTTAAGAACAGGCTAGTTTTAACAAATATGTTATAACTATTATTTTAAGATTACCATTTCACTGTGCATTATTGCTTGATTTAACCTGTATGTTTCTACAGAGGAATGCAAGCCACGTAACTGACGTCTTCGGTAAACCACCAACTCATAAAAGGAAAGCGGACGATAAAAGCAATATTGAATTATCTCCAAAGAAAATCCGTTTTGAGATAGCTGAGCCACAAAGCAGTTTGTCGGAGAGAGAAAGTGACTGTGGTTCGTTGGATATTGAGGGGCAAGAAAATGCTACAGTTACTCGAACAAGGTATATTTGGAGTAGTGAAACCTGTGCTGTCTAATAAGTCTACGTATTTCTCCTTAACTTAAGTGTATAATTATTCTACAATAATACTCCACTTAATATGACATACTCATAAAAGATATATGCATATTAGATACAAAATGCACTGATCTCCATGAGTTTTATGTTGTGTATTAACAGGTAAAAAACAGGAGCATCAAAAATACCCTTTTTTTTTTTTTTTTTAAATTGTTCCTTTGCACATCTGATTTTGCATAATGTAAATGATTTATTTTCTTATGTAGATTTGGACAAAAGGTGAACAATTCAGTACCAGAAAGACCTACAGTACAGCCCAAAATGCCAGAAAATTTGGAAAAGGACAAGAATGCACAAAACATGAAGTCTAATGGCAGAAAAGTCAAAGTGGCGAAGACAATATGCAGGAAAGGAACTGCCCTGGTGAAGCTCAGGGCTTCTCGATGGGAAGAACAAGATGATGATGATGAGGAGTTAGACTTTAAAGATGAAAGCTTTAATCTTTCCCCTGATAAGGTGAACCAAGCACCAGTATTTGTTCCTTTCAGCTTACGTTCCCTGAAGTGTGGCCCCGCTGAAATCGAGGAGACTGTAGAAGAGGTATTGCCTTTTTTTTAAAATTCTTTATTTTAGTTTTTCTGTAACAAATAGTAACAGCAAGAAAAAAAAGGAATCCTATATAGGCACCACACGTTATACACTCAATATTCATATCGATAACAACATATTCCCATGTGCCTAGCACGAGGAAAAATTCAGACAACTAGTAATGTAATGTGCCCAAAATAACAGAAAGTAGAAAGAAAGGAAGAGAGAAAGAAGAAAGAAAAAGAAAAAAAAAAGGGTGAGAAAAGGAGAGAAAGAGGGGACCGGAGTTTGGTGAGGCTAAAGGGACGTCTCTTTGAGGGCTCCTACATTATAAATACCACTTTGTGATGAATCTTCTATGAACTTAGAATTAGATCTTGATATTCTCTTGATTCAAGGAGATCCAATGAGACCATCTGCTAGTAAATTGTTATTGTTGATTTTGCTCCATTTTGCTCTGCTTCAATATTTCAAACGAAAGATTTCTTGAACTTTAAATAACCAATCTTTTATTGTTGGGATATTAACTTATTTCCAAAATTTTGGGATAAGAAGCTTAGCAGCGTTGATAATGTTTTTTTGTATTGCGGACAAATTATTTGCATGTAGAAGGTAACAAGCTGGTGACTCTTCCAATTCTATATCTGTAAGTTTTTTTTATTAATCTATGTATCTCGAGCCAGTAAGGTCTAATTTTATTGCAATGCCAAAAGATGTGGCTTAAAGTGGACCTGTCACCCCCAAAAAAAATTCAAAATCATATTTTATCACATTAGTCAAGCAAAATGAACATTAATTACACTATATAAATTATTTGAATCTTGTTTTCTTCATTCTGGGAATTCATAATTATAGCAAGCAGGCAGGAGCCATTTTATGGACACTGTTATTAAGACAAGCCTTGTATCATCTCAGAATCTTGTTTGTGCACCAGAATGGGGGGACCCTATGTCTATCCCCATGTCCTGGCTACACAATTAAATGGTTAAGAGAACTGGGGGAATGTGTGGAGAGCAGTGGCATCTAGGAAGTGCTGAATGAAAAGCGAAAGTAATTATCTGCCCCGCCTCTATACCTAAGGCATAGAGGAGTGGCAGACTATATTTGATTGACAGCTGGGATTTTTAAATGAGCTTAAAACAGTTATGAATGCTTTAATAGAAAAATTAAATTGGATTTCATGTTTCATTTGAAAAGGACTTTTATTATACAGATTTCATTCTTGCTCCCATTTCTGGCGAAACCTCTCCATGGGATAGTCTGTAGCATTCGATAGGTTCTTATATATTCGTGATATCATCTGTGTTGGCCTCTGTCTGTTAATAAACAAGCTTTCAAATGCTGTATCAGCTGGACCATTTCTCTCCAGGAGACCAGTTCTGGACAAAAAAATTTTGAATTTGCATCCACCGTAACTTATTTATTGGAACCCACAGATCTTCAGTTAGAATGTCTTGTATTGGTTTAAGATTTCTTCCGTTCAGCAATTGGAATGCAGAAAGGGATTCGGCATTAGACCAGCCTTTAAAGTTTGACGCTTTAAGTATTGCCATATTTCACTCTATTTTGTTTTAATATTTTGTGATAGAATTATTACTAAACAGTTTATTTCAAAGTAAGTCTCAAATATGCCCTTTCTGATATAACACAGTTGACCAGCTGGTTATTGTAAGATTCATCAGCCATATCCATTTTCGGCTTTGTCATTAGGCAGCAGCATGGCATTGTGATTAGCACTGCTTTTTGCCTTTGTTTACACAGTAAGTAAATTACAGTAAATTGTTTCCTCCTGTGTGTGAATGTGATAAGGAATGGTATAAGGACCTTAGATTGTAAACTCCACTGGTACATGGAATAATGTATAATCTCTGTAAAGCACTCTGGAATGTGTGCTATTTATACAGTTGTGCTCATAAGTTTACACACCCTGGCAGAATTTATGATTTCTTAACCATTTTCCAGAGAATATGAATGATAACACAAAAACTTTTTTTTCACTTATGGTTAGCGGTTGGCTGAAGCCATTAATTGTCAAACTGTGTTTACTCTTTTTAAATTATAATCACTACACAAACTACCCAAATGACCCAGATCAAAAGTTTACATACCCCAGTTCTTAATACCGTGTATGTCCCCCTTTAACATCAATGACAGCTTGAAGTCTTTGTGGTAGTTGTGGATGAGGCTCTTTATCTTCTCAGACAAAGGTAAAGCTGTCCATTCTTCCTGGCAAAAAGCCTCCAGTTCCCTGGGTAAATTCTTGGTCTGTCTTGTATGAACTGCACGTTTGAGGTCTCCCCAGAGTGGCTCAATGATATTGAGGTCAGGAGACTGAGAGGCCACTCCAGAACCTTCACTTTATTTTGCTGTAGCCAATGACAGGTCCACTTGGCCTGGTGCAAATTTTCCTCCAGTATTTTTTGATAATTTACTGCATTCATTTTGCCATCAATTCAGACCAAATTTCCTGTGCCTTTGTAGCTCAATCATCCCCAAAACATCAGTGATCAACCACCATGTTTCACAGTAGGAATGGTGTAACCTTTCATCATAGGCCTTGTTGACTCCTCTCCAAATGTAGCGTTTATGGTTGTGGCCAAAAAGTAAAATTTTAGTCTCATCACTCCAGATGACTTTGTGCCAGAAGGTTTGAGCTTGTCTCTGTGCTGTTTGGCATATTGTAAGTGGGATACGTTGTGGCATTTGTGTAGTAATGGCTTTCTTCTGGCAACTCCACCATGCAGCCCATCTTTCTTCAAGTGCCTCCTTATTGTGCATCTTGAAACAGCCACACCACATTTTTTCAGAGTCCTGTATTTCACCTGAAGTTATTTGTGGGTTTTCCTTGCATCCCAAACAATTTTTCTGGCAGTTGTGGCTGAAATTTGTTTTATTTGGTTTGGTTTCAACAGAACCCATAATTTTCCACTTCTTTATTAGAGCATGAACACTGCTGATTGGCATTCTCAATCTCTTTGATATTTTCCTCTATACTTTTCCTGTTTTAAATAGTTCAACCACCTTTTCCCTCAGATCCTTTGACAATTCTTTTGCTTTTCCCATGACTTAAAGTGGACCTGTCACCCAGACACAAAAATCTGTATAATAAAAGTCCTTTTCAAAATAAACATGAAATCCAATTTCTATTTTTTATTAAATCATTCATAGCTGTTGTAAGAGCATTTAAAAATCTCAGCTGTCAATCAAATATTGTCTGCCACTCCTCTATGCCTTAGGCATAGAGGTGGGGCAGACAATTACTTTCACTTTCCATTCAACACTTCCTACATGCCACTGCTCCCCACACATTCCCCCTTTCTCATCAATGTTTAATTGTGTAGCCAGGGCATGGGGATAGACATTGGGTCCCCCATTCTGGTGCACTAACAAGATTCTAAGGTGATATTCTGCTTGCCTTAATAACAGTGTCCACAAAATGGCTCCTGCCTGCTTACTATAATTATGAATTCCCAGACTAAAGGAAACAAGAATCAAATAATTTATATAGTGTAAATAAGGTTCATTTTGCTTGACTAATGTGATAAAATAGGATTTTGAATATTTCTTTTGGATGATTGGTCCACTTTAAAATCCAAAAAACATCAGTGCAGCACTGGATGAAAGATACAAGGGTCTGTCAGGAGTCCAGAAAGTCATTGACCTTTTATACACACCCACTAATTACAAGCAAACAGATCACAGGTGAAGATGGTTACCTTTAATAGCCATTCTAACCCTTTTGTGTCGAGTTGTGGGCATGTTATCAGGCCAAATCACCAGGGGATGTAAACTTTTGATCAGGGTCATTTGGGCAGTTTGTGTAGTGATTATGATTTAAAAAGAGTAAACACAGTTGTTTGACAATAAATGGCTTCAGCCAACCATGAACCATGTGTTCTCATTCATATTCTCTGAAAAATGGTTGAGATCATAAATTCTGCTAGAGTATGTAAACTTATGAGCACAACTATATATATATATATATATAGACCTTGAAAAAGGTCCCAATGGGGACCGAAACGTCGGATGTGCATACTCCTTTCTAATATAAGTTTTTGCAAAGACCCTTGGTGCTGTTCTTTTCTTCTTTTTTGTTTTACATATTCATTATACGTGCACAGGGGCAGCTGCAAGGCAGCTAATTGGCAAGAGGTGCTGTCCAGCACACACACTATATATATATATATATATATATATATATATATATTCAGTAGTTTATTTTCATTGTGTTTTATATATTAAATTCAGCTTGAAATCCCATGGGATGTTTTGGATCCTGACACAATCCCTGAAACCCAGAATAATGATCCAGTATCTGGAGAAAGGCAACATTCTAATTCGAATTCTCCTCTAATGTCTGATCAGCTATCAAGTTATGTAAGTGTTTTGTGTAAATGAACAAATTGTAGTTTGTGCATTAGTGTTTTCAGCACTAGATGACTTTTGCATGGTCTGTTTCATTTTCTCTAGGCTACAGACTCTGAAGCAGTTACTGACGATGAAGGTACTAAATGGGGAAAATGGTTTGTTGAATGTGTTTTTACATTTTTATCTGTGGTTATTTGTACACAGGCATATAAAGTCAACGTTGGCCGATTTTGACCGGATTTCCCAAAGAGAAAGATATTGCAGTTGGGTTATTTATATTGCTCCGTATCAGTTACGTCACTAAAGCATTTAATAACTTGTTTGGGAGATTTCTAAAAGAGCAAATCTAAACCAGCACTGAACAGTTTGGCCCATGATTTGTGTTGGCAGATTGAATTATAGTTTTACCCCTATAACCTAATATCTATAATCCAATGAAACTAGAGGCTACTTCCCCTCTGCAATGATTAAACTGGTGACTATGTAGATGTTTATGTTGGATTAGTTAACTCTTGATATTCTAAGGGTTGGCTACATAGGGACAAAACATTAGTTAATTTCATTAAGGAGTGCACAGCGTGTTAGAGACCTCTGGTGGTCAAACCGAGGTAATATTGCAAAACATAGAAAATTCTCCACAACGCCATGCTATAAAAATACAAATTTATTTATTAATACATAAAAAATTCAGTTACCCTTCTTGGAGCCTGACTCGTTTCGTGCTTCTCAGCACTTAATCATAGGCCATAAAGAGACAGGAACAGACCTGCTCCTTAAATACATGCTGCATTAGCCAATGAAACTTTCTATTGGTTAAAATCAAGAAAACAGCTGGTTCATATCTCAATCACCGGGCTGGTCAATCGAAAGACTGAACCTGCCCACTCGAGGTAAAAGATATGTTACATACATATTACAGATATGTTACCTCTGATCTAAGGGGCAAAAGAGGAATCTTATATAGTATAATACATACAAGATCGAACATCGATTAAGTTTATTCTATACATAGCAAGTAACATCGAAGATATAGTTCAAACCTAAAGGTAAGCACGTCTGTAAATGGAAAATCCAATAAACTTCTCTTTTATGAAATAAATTGAGGAAATCCCCCCCCCCTCTTGTTCCTAACTCGACTTTTTCTATTGCCTGCACTGAGAAATGTCTAATATCACTGTTACTGCACTCTTTAAAGTGCCTTGTAACGTTAGTCTTACAAATAAATTTGGGATTGTTAATTTGTTTTATATGTTCCCTAATCCTCTCTTTCAAAGGGCGTTTAGTGCACCCAACGTATTGTTTGTTGCACTTTTTACAGGTGACTAAGTAAACTATTCCTGAACTGTTGCAATTAATGTAGCTTTTTATCTTGTATTTTTATAGCATGGCGTTGTGGAGAATTTTCTTCGTTAACTCTTGGTCTTGGAGCTCATTAAGAAAGCAGTAAGGCTAGGTTATAACTAGATGATAAACAGAGAAGACAGTAGTTAGGTTGGTGCCACAACTAGTTGCATTCATAATGGCCAATTTGCCATATTGTGGGTTGATTTTGTGAGAAGGAATTGTGCCTAATGGATACATTGATGGGATCTCTTTCAAATATCTGACAATTTTTGTGTTCTACCAACAAACAAAAATAGGTTGGTCCGCTGGTTTCTTTCATAAAGCAAAGGGCTACCCTAATTTTCAGTTATATGACCGCTTGCATTTACTGGTTGTTTCTGTTGCAGATTGTAGCGATGGAAGTACAGAAGCTGCTATGGCATTAATTTCTATGGGAAATCCTGTCTTCCAGTCGAGAATTCATGGTATGTTGCCTTTCTTTCCAGTTTACTTGCTCTTCTACTAATAGAGAAATGGAATGATGCTGAGAAGGCCTTACAGTAGCCAAAAGCATTTGGACTCCAGAAGTTTCCTTAGAACTAGGAAAGGGTCCATTTTCCTGTTTGGGAAATTAACATTGGGATACCATCATGCCCTTTTCAAACAATAGTTTTGACCTTCACCAAAACTATGCAATTATGATGCTGTTGCTTTATGTTTTACTCCTATTTGATATTCAAATTGTGCTGTCTCCTCTCACTGTAGTGCTAGCAACATTCCTGCAGTTACTGTGCTTGAAAAACAGATACCGTTACACGTTTCATGCTTTGGGACCGCTGACATTTTATATTTTAATTATATAATTATTTAAAGAACAAGTAAACCTTTTTTTTTTCTATCTGTAAATTTGCTCTAAACAGCCCCCCAGATAATGTACCTTAGTCCCTGCTGCAAGTCTGCTCTGGTTTCTGTGTTATCAGCAGCTTGTTTCCCCTTCTTCCTGGTGCAGAGTGAAGCCCCGTCCCTTAGCTTACTGAGCTGACCTTATCTCTTGGACTAGTCCTGGAGATCATTTGCATACTATGACATAGCAGAGACCAGTGTGTTTAGCACCTTTTGCTTGGGGAAACTAGCTTACTAATGAAACACTGGCTCCCTCTTCCTCTCTATTGTGGAACAGCAGCAAAATGCACTGCTCAGTAAACTAAGGGGCGGGGCTTCACTCTGCACCAGGAAGAAGGGGAAACAAGCTGCTGATAACACAGAAACCAGAGCAGACTTGCAGCAGGGACTAAGGTACATTAATCTGGGGGGCTGTTTAGAGCAAATTTACAGAAAGAAAAAGAAAAACATTTACTTTTCCTTTAACGATCTGTCATATCTGTTTACATTTTCAGCAGAGTCTCCAAATTTTCCGGAGGATATCTGTTGTAGTGGTGAAACCCAGAGTGACCTTCAGCACCTAGATCATATTGGCTCATTGGCACATGCAAGAAAGGCAGAAGTTATTGATCCTCATCTTCACATGTGAGATTCAGATTCCTCTTTCTTACATAAAGACAATATTATCACCATTGTGCAACGCCGATGTTACTGGTTTTTTCCCTGCAAGCTTCTTCTGTCTACATATACTGCAACCTTCACTGCCCTGTTATTTCTTATAATGGGCTAATTCAAAGGTCCCTTCCTTCCCAGAATAGTTTGTATGGTTCACCAAAAGTGCTTTGTGCTCCCACTCAGGGGAAAGGTTGTATAACTCCATGGCAGAGATGGTTCTTCTATTCCAAAACAGCACATTGCGGGATAAGCAAGGGCGCACCCTTTCAATATGGACAAAACTTCTGCTGCTTCTTTTTTATACCTATAATAATAATATTTTCGCATTGTTACATTGAAAAAGGTGGTTGAGACAGAGAACAACTCCTCTTTTCTTGGCAGAAGACACATGGGGGTAGTTTATCTACTGGCATATTTTTTCTTCCCTAGATTGGAGGGACACAGGCACAATGGGGATGTAGATGCTGAAGCTGGAGAAAGGTTAAAAGTAACTCCTCTTCCTGCTCTGGGCTGCATTCCCTGCCTGTTTCTCTCAATCTTCAGTTTTCCTTTAGTGTCTTCTAAAGGAAGAAGAATTTTTCCTGGTGACCCTGGGAGAGCATGGCCAGGACTATGAGTCAAAACCATGTCACCACCATGAGATGCAGGCTTTAGCTCCCCCACCACTGGGATCTACTGGCTCCCATTCTCAGGAGGAATTTGCCAGTAAATAAATGATACCTACCTCCAGGCTTGGATAATGGGCATTTGGGTAGACTGTTGGTAAGTACTGTACCCCTCCCACCTCTGTGTTACCTGGCCCCTTTTGTCTTTCGCATCAGAATATTGGCATGTCAGTATTTTTGTGGCCGAAAATTCAATCTGCCCGTCCAGTTTGTCATAAGGTCTATAGAACCCAACGAATACATGTCGCAATGAACATAAAGGACGCTTATTACATGTACTTATTCATCCCAACCTCCAGAAGTTCCTTGGATTCTTCCTTGCAGGACATCATTGGCACTTCAATGCCTTACCATTCGCCATCTGGACCATTCCATACTGATTCCTCAGAGAGTCCAGGACACGATTTCATGGTGGCTTCAACCACAGAGACAGTAGGGCTGACCTTTTCCTTGCTACATCTGGATTGTAGTCCCAACAGACACCAGCCTTAAGGGGGCCCTTCAGGGCTCAGGCCCACTAAACACAGTCCCTCAGCACCTCCTGGGTGAAGAGGCCTCAGCAGAGCAAATTTGCCAGGCTGCCCACTGGAGTTTGTTACATACCTTTTCTAGATTTTACAGGATGGTACTTTAGACTGCTGTGTTTTAGGCTTGCAAAGGAGGTGCCCACCCTCAGGTGAAGCTTTAGGATGTCACCATGGTGCCTGTGTCCCCTCTATGGAAGAGAGAGATTTTTTACATACCATTAAATCCTTTTACCCGGCACAGAACTGACTGAAACCTCTCCTTTTGACTACAATGGAAACCATCTGACACAGCTGAAGTTGTTACTTATGAAGCAGAGGTTGTTGTTTTTTCTGCATTAACTGAAAGTGTGTTTATTTTATTATTACAGGTTTAAAGAGAATAATGGTGATGCTTCCAAAACACAGCCAGCAGCTGAGAGCCTTGATGAGCCAGATATCATTTTGCTGGAATGTTTTGATTCCCAAAATCTTGATGTAAGTGCTGCCCTGTCTGCCACATGTGATGTTCCATTTGAGCGGGTGATTTGCAGGATTCATGTTATTTTACATTAAGTCTGCCAGCTTCTTGTTCACTGTTCCACTTTACTATATACAATAAGAGCTATCATTTATTCATTCATTATTTGTGTAATGTGTTCTTTCTAGTAAAAGATGCTCTGATATTCTTATCTGGTTATTTCAGTCAGATAGTAAAAATCATTAGCTTACTTGTTTATGCTTAGTGTTGAGATTGGCATATACTGTAACTATGTAGAACAGGGATCCCCAACCTTTTGAACCCAGGAGCAACATTCTGTAAAGTAAAAGGAGTTTGGAAGCAATGCAAGCATGAAAAATGTTCTTGGGGTGCCAAATAAGTGCTGTGATTGGCCATACGGTACCCCCCTATTTGGATTGTCAGCCTACACTGAGGCTCTGTTTGGCAGTGCACCTGGTTTTACCAAAACTTGTCTCCAAGCCTGGAATTAAAAAATAAGCTCCTGCTACTGGGAGCAACATACAAGGGGTTGGAGAGGAACATGTTGTTCACAAGCTACTGGTTGGGGATCACTGGTGTAGAAATATACTTGTGAATATCGGATTAAAGGGCACCAATCATAACTAAAATGATTTACTAAGTAAATACACTGTGAAAGTTCAAGAAATCCAATTTTTAAAACAGTTAGAATTGTTTGTATAATGTAAATGATCAGCTCACTATACTTTCTGCTAAATCTCCCCTATCTCCACTGCAGTTCTAGCTGAGGCAGGCATCTTGGATTTCACTGACTCCTCCTACCTATATCTTCACAGCCAATTGTAGCTCTGAAATCTCGCACATGCTCGGTCGAAATTTCTTGGTTGCCTAATAAACCTTCTAAGCTAGTTTGAAATCTGCCAAACTTCTGTGTTAGTGCTGCCACCTTGTGGAAGTTGCTGTGTGCACTTCTCTTGATACTTCTAGTGTTTACTAAAGCTAGGCATTCTGGGTAGAATACTCAGGGCAGTGCTACAATGTGAGAATGCTCATGAACTCATTTGCATGTTGTAGTCGCAGTATGGACTCCCTCAGTGAGAGAACATTTCACAAAGTATGGGGATTTTTTAAAAACTTTTTTTTTCTTCCAAAAAACTGAATATGTAGTTTGATTAAACATGTTTAGGTTGTACTGGTCAGATTGTTATTATGGGTTTGATTTTGGCTGTGATTAGTGCCCTTTAATAAGGAAGAATTTAACTGTATCCTTTCCCTATTGATTTTATTTGTACTGTTTCATTTTTCTTTGTTGTGGGTGGCTGTGAGCGTGCGAAAGTGTATGTTTTGAATGGATTATATGACTGGTTCTCTTTTACAGAGTGAAGATGTTTTGCAGAACACTATTGTTCCTGACTGTGAGAACATGTCAGGTAGATTTAATCACAAACTTATTCATTGCAAAGATATGTATTATGCTTTTGGCTCAATTTTAAGATGCCGGCGCCTGAATTAAATAGTAGTCCTCATTCCACTTATACATTGTGCTGTAATGAGTAGTGATTGCTGCTTACCTCCCAGCTGTTGCTGCTCTTGGAATTGCTGGGGGAAGGCTTTTGGCCACAAGTATTTAAATTCCCGAAACGCCAGCGAAAATTCGCCTGCCGAAAAATCACTGGAGTCAAAAAAAAAAAAAAAGTTGCGCGCCGAAAACGACGCGACACGTAGGAACTCACGCAATGCGCGTCGAATTCAACACGACGCACGTCAAAAACATGCCGCAACTCGTTTCGCGAATTTTTCGCCAATTTGCGAATTTCACTGGAAATTCACTAATTTTTCAGCGAAATGGGATACATTTGCCCATCACTAGTATTTACCTCTACTCAAATACAGTGTGTCATTCCAGGTTACTATTTCTAGCATAAACAGCAATTGTACCTTGCCTTATGTAGTTATAAACTTAAACTTTAATTTGGCCCCGTCTATTTGTATTCTGTATTGTGCTTAAAATGGCAGCAGACAAGGTTACAAATGGATCTGTGCAGCTGTGGTGTTGTTTAATTATAATTCTTGTTGTTCTGCTTTATCTGCTGCCTATCAGGCTTTGAAGCTGCAGTTGCTATGATTGAGTACTCCTGTGATATGATGGGTATTACTGTTCTATACCATCTCCTAATAAATGCTCTACCAATAAAACTAGAATGGAAGGGCTAGCATTAAGATTATTCTTTATTGGCAATTCTAGGTGTAAATGAATGCCCTGCCGAAGAAGAAACCTTTATTCTGACTCTTGTTGAGATTCCAATACCCTCAGAATGTTCGTACTCCTGTGATTCATTCATCTCTGGGGAACTTCTTCCTGCACCGATGCTGATGAGCTCGGGCTCTTCTCAGCTTGGAACTCAGACACAAAGCAACAGGTGAGAATTGGCCAATTCCAGTCTTAGTAGCCACTTTCTTCATCCCGGGACTCCAAGTAAATTCCTCCTGGGAAGTCTTGGCCACTTTTGATGGTTTTCACTCAACGCTAAAGGATAATTGTTAAATTTCATTGTCAGGTCTGAGTCAGCTGAGGTTTCAGTTCTATTGTCATCTGAGCAGAGCTCTTGTTCCGGTGAGGAAAGTAATTTGTCTTGGTCATCCTCGTCAGCCCCCAGGAAGAGAACGGCCAGCAACCAAGATGACGGATCTCATCCAGTAAAGAAAGCCCTGCTGTGCGTTAAGGTAAGCAATGGGTTAAAGGGCTGTTATGCCTTTTAATTTCTTTGTATTTGTCTAATGGAATGTCAGATTTTATATGATAATAGAAAATGGATTTTACGCAGCCTCTTAATTAAAATTCTAATTGTCCTGTTTTATTTGCAGACAGAAGAATCCTTTGAGGACAGTGGAACTGAAGGTAAATTCACTTTGTCCCTGTATTGCCTAGGGATGCACCAAATCCAGGATTCGGTTCGGGATTCGGCCTTTTTCAGCAGGATTCGGCTGAATCCTTCTGCCCAGCCGAACCCGAACCCTAATTTGCATATGCAAATTAGGGGTGGGGAGGGAAATTGCATGACTTTTTGTCACAAAACAAGGAAGTAAAAAAATGTTCCGCTTCCCAACCCTAATTCTCATATGCAAATTAGGGTTCAGTATTCGGCCGAATCTTTCTCAGAGGATTCAGGGGTTTGGCCGAATACAAAATAGTAGATTCTGTGCATCCCTAGTATTGCCTTTTCACCATTTGCCATTACCAGAGTCTATTTTAATCATAATCTGCTGGGCAGTTAATTGATGCAATGTGTTTCCCCTGTGTAATAAAATAAAACCCCGTGTTTTCCAGGACTGTACTGAATTGGTGCAAAATAAGTTGATTTTGGTGTTGTTACATTTCTTTTTTTTTCTAGCACTGAATTCTCCTGAGGTCAGCACTCCCTATACTCAAAAATTAACCTCCCCAGAAGTGATGTGTGACAATGCTACAGAGCCTTCCCAGGACTCTCAGCCGAGTGACGATGCCCTCAGTGGGATAGAAACGTTGCCAGAAGAGAGCACTGAGAACGAGTCACTCGATTCGCTGACCGCTATTGAAGCTCGAGATGCCAAAATTGAACAAGATGGATTTATTGATGCATCGCATTTCTCCTCTACAAACAACCCTTCAACTTCCAACCCTTTTAACAGGTATTATGACTGTACTTACTGTACTGTGTCCACTTACTGTGGATATATTTCTCTAGAGACTCAAGATCAATAAAACTGTCTTTCCACTGTACTAAATGATCCTTTGTTGTTGCCATTATGTTTTGGTATTGTGTTTTTGCACATGTCCAAATGCTGAATATGTGTTTTTTTTTTTTTAAAGGGATACTGTCATGGGAATTTCCAAAATGTCATTTCCAAAACACATCAGTTAATAGTGCTGCGCCAGCAGAATTCTGCTCTGAAATCCATTTCTCAAAAGAGCAAATAGATTTTTTTAGATTCAGTTTTGAAATCTGCCATGGAGCTAGCCATTTTGTCAATTTCCCAGCTGCCCCATGTCATATGATTTGTACCAGCACTTAAGGATGGAACTGCTTTCTGGCAGGCTGTTTATTTTCCTTCTCAATGTAACTGAAGGAGTCTCAGTGGGACATGGGTTTTACTATTGAGTGTTGTTCTTAGTTCTCTAGTTACCTTCCCATTGTTCTGTTGTTAGGCTGCTGGGGGGGGGGGTGATATCGCTCCCAACTTGCAGTACAGCAGTAAAGAGTGACTGAAGTTTATCACATGACTTGGGGCAGCTGGGAAATTGAAAATATGTCTAGCCCCATGTCAGATTTCAAAATGAAATATAAAAAAAAAACTTTGCTCTTTTGAGAAACTGATTTCTGTGCAAAATTCTGCTGGAGCAGCACTATTAACTGATGTGTTTTAAAAATAAATTCCCATGACCGCATCCCTTAAAGTTTACTTGCACTAAGGTGCCTTCTCACAGTAATAAATCTTACATGTTATTAGGCCGGGAAGTACGCCATTTGGATTTATACCACTGGTTTGCAAAAGCAAAACGAAGTCAAATGAACCAAGCAACATGGAAAAGAGCGTGCCCAAACCAAATGTGTGCACAAAGACTCCCTCAGCAGCAGCAGCTCAGTCCCAAGATGCCACTGTCTCTGAAGTAAGTTTTAAAAGCAGGAAAATCTAAGTTTTGTGCCTGGTATCTTTTCAATATTGGACATGAAATAAACAGCACAGGGACCGAGTTATCCACAGTAATTAGGGATGAATGAATCCACTATTTTGGATTCTGCGAATCCTTCACAAAAGATACTGCCCAATACTGAACTGAATCTGAATTTGCATATGAAAATTAGGGGTGAGAAAGGGAAAACATTTTTTACTTCCTTGTTTTATGACAAAAAGTCGCGCAATTTCCCTCCCAGCCCCTAACTTGCATACGCATATATGGATTCAGATTTGGTTCAGCTGGGCAGAAGGAATTGGCCGAATCCTGCTGAAAAGTGGTTAATTCCAAACTGAATCCTGAATTTGGTGCATCCCTAACAGTAATAGTTAAGTCGGTGCAATGCATATCCCTTGCCTAGATTTCAGCACAAAGCCAAAATAGGGTTAAGCTGCAGCGGATTCTTATTGAAGACCTAATATAGAGAAGTGCCTCCTTATGCTCTGGTTTTCCTCTCTATTGTGCCATATAAATTAGGCAAACCAGTTTGTCTCCTTCCACTGATGGTTATCTGCATTTGTCACAGTCTCTTCTTAAAGTGGAGAGTGGGTTCTCCTTCTTTTTGTCTTTATTCCATGATTGCTACTTTAGCAACTTTTCCAATCCAAGGTAGATTGCAAGCTTTATGGCCCAGTGGTTTAGTGCCCACTACGTGGAGGTCTGCACTGTAAGACGCTAGGCATATAAATCCCCATAATATATATTTATGGTTCAACCCCAAACACAATTCATAAGTATTTCTAGGTTATTTCTTGGTTGTCCCTTTATTACTCATGGATTAAACATATCTCCCAACATTTAAAAAAAAGGACATCGTTATCCACATGGCGGAAACATTTTCACCCACCTTTTACGTGCCCGCCCCTCAATATGCCATAACCATAAAAAAAGTATTAAAAAGACCCAGACATGCATGTGATCTATGGTATGGATTTAATTTCTGTACATTCCATAATTATTACTTCAAGGATTTAATGCTCTTAGTTCTCTGATGCTCTAAAAATATTACTTTTCATCTGGCTTGAGTAAACGTCGAGTGGTGTAGCCTGGTCCTGCAGGAAACTGCACACTAAATCCTGCTGAGGCTGGACCCACTAGAGATACAAGGTTGTCTTTACTTGTGGTGTGGCTCACTAACAAACCAAACTAAAGGTTCCCAGTAAATAAAAAGGAAGGCCAACTTTTGGTTCAATCTTTCTTCATTTACGTCTCCCACCACCTCCCAACAGACTCCAGCAGTTCTCTAACTAAAACAAAAGCTGTTCCTGAGGCCCTAGTATGTGCATAACCCACCTGGTTTGGGCCTCCTGTGAAGAGCTGATGGTTGATCCCAATTTTGGTTGATGGTTGATCCCAATTTTATTAATGGGAAAAATGGTTGATCCCAATTTTATTAATAGGAAAAAAGATAAATATATAGGAATATTCAGGGAACCCTAGCTGGGATCAGCTTCTTCTCCGTATTTAGGATTCATGGATGAGAATGCTAGTGCATCTCCTATCAATGCAATGCATATTTTCTTTTTCTAATGTAGTGATACTGTTGCCTTCTCTCTCTCCCATATAGGTCCCTGACATTCAGATGGTCACTGCCAGTGAAAATGAAGTGTCTTCTGATGAAGAAGAGACCACAGTTTCACAGTATTTTTTCGGTGATATTTTCATGGCTGTGGATGATGGATGAAATACCATTAAGAAGTCACGAGCCCTCTAACAAGCCTTAAGGTTTTTTCCTATGGACAAAGAGAATGTTTTTCCCTTCTCCAAATAAGGAAACATCTTCGAAAACATCCCCCGTGTCTGTAAACATTCGGCTTTGCAAATGTGGAGCATAGCGGAACCCTCTTTTGGAGGAAGGCCTGTGTATATTTAAGGAGGCAGTGCCATGCTTTCTATTTTCTGTTAGACCAGGCATAGCTAAAGCTGCTTTCTTTAACAGTTGTGTACAGTTGGGAAATAGTTATATTTATTTATTTAAAGTTTATTTATTTACTCCTTCGGTTGCAGGAGGGGTAAAAGACTACTGCTTCTTATTGCCATGTAATGCATTGCAAGCTGCTCAATCAGCAAGGATTCTGGTGGAGAAAGTCCCTGGTATCATTGAGTTAAATGACATCATTCATTGTTCAATTTGGTCTATTTGAACTAGGGGTCGACATTACATTTTTTTTTTTATGACGTGCATTCAGTTGAAATTCAATCTTCAGGAATTGCCCCTAAGTCTTTACTTACCTCTCTTTAACGATTCAGTGCAGTGGGGCTCATGGGGTCTATGTTCTTCGGTAATCTTTGTGAAGTAAGTGCCGTATCGGCGCATGCACATTTGGAGCAGTCTTCCGATTTGCGACAACTGCGCATGCACCGAAAGTGACACAAGTTGCCGAAAGCCTGAAGATGCCCAGAAGAGCCGGAAGATGGCGCCCGTGAGCTCCGCTGCACAGAATCTGCAAAGAGAGGTAAGTAAAGACTTGGGGTCAATTACTGAAGAACACACCTATGCTGGGGATGAGCTATGTAGAGTAGGGTTTTTATTAATAAAGGTTTGGTTCTCCTTTAAGCTTACAGTGAAAAGAAGAAATTGCCCCAGAATATGATGCACCAGGAGAATGCCACTGGTAGTCTGGCAGAATAGTCCAAATGTGGCCTTAAATATAAATCATTGCAAAAGCACAGTGCTGCTAGTGTCTCCTATATAACATTGTGACATCTAATGTGTGCATAAAACAAGGCATAAGTACAGCGCCTTATAGCGACCGGTTATTTGCTGTCATTAGTCAATCAGCGCAAGACTCATCAAAGTCCACTTCTATTTGGTGGAATAAGGTCCTGCAAAGTAGGACATTCTGCAACAGAAACGTATTTATAACCATGTTAAATGGCTCAGAGTACTCATTTATTTTGTTTCCATAATATTAACAGTTTGTTCACAGCTAATATCATGAATGTGTAAAAAGAGCGACCCCTGCTGTCCTATGTAGGTGGTGCCACAGCACAATTTACTGACGTAAGAGAGGTTTCTTCTGGCACTTTAAGGCTCAGTTCTATAGTCTAATCTTAACATAACACTTTTAAACAAATTGTCAGCGTTGGGTGTGATCTCTATCCGTGTCATATATTGTGTGGCTGTACCAACAGACGGAGTCCATTCTACAGAATGCTGTTTTATATTATTACTAGTTATAGGCCAATATCACAAGTGGCCGTTTTAGGCAATTGAATCCCCACGTTTTAATTCGGCACATGCCAGGTAATTTAAGCTTTTATCCTACAGGAACTTGGTCTGTTTGAGATGCTTTTTAAGAAGCCCAAAGACTTAAGGTGGCCATAGACGCACAGATAATATCGTACGAAACGAATTTTCGTACGATATTCGGTGCGTGTATGGTGGGAAATGAGCCGACCGACATCGTCAGAGGATTAAGATATCGGTCGGCTGGTTGATCGGGCTGGACGGAAAATTTTGATCGGATGCCTTTGAAATCTCCCTGAACATCGGCCATTGTTAGTGCTGAATCATCAGATACAAGTAGAATTCTATTGTTTCTACCTGTATATCTGACGATTCAGCTCTACACGTGTGTGTTGAAACGAACAATCTTTCTTGGAAAGATCTTTTCCGAGAAAGATCGTAATTGTTACGTCTATGGCCAGCTTTATAACCTTAAGCTCCCCTAGCAGCACCCTGTGACATTGTAAATTATCCACAGGCACAAACCATCCGTTGTGATCAACAATTCCAAATGCAAGAGTTTTATTTCATTTTGTTATAGTACAGAATGACATGGTTAGCAGAACCCCTAGTTGGATAAAGAACACCCAATGCACCCGACATTAGTTCTCATACGTAGATTGAAAATGCTTTTTGTGATCATTGGGTATTCCCATTCCTCTTACTTGGAAGTGTATGCCCCTTTAATGGTGCGTCCCACTCTGGAGAGGCAAACTTTCTAACAAACGGACAAATATCCTGAGAACAATAGTCCATCTTATAAAGATTAGCGTAGTGTACATTAAGGGGTTTTTTTTTGTTTGCTTTTTTTAGTCATATTTGAAAAATGAAACTTGGCGTCTGGTTGTTTAGGTCATTGAAAACAAAGATAGAATTGTCTGATCATTTTACATGTTGTATCTATTCGGACACTATATATCTTTCAGTCCTGTATTCAAGATGTAAGATTTGTATTGCATGTTTATTTTCTTTCTCCTGAATTTACAACCCCTCTGCACTTGAGCAGGATTGGTGGGTCGGAAGGGCAGTATGGGAGAGTAAAGAGTTGTACTAAAATAAATGAATGAAAGAAAACAAGTTACAGTGGAAGACTATATCCCACTCCTGATTACAAGTTCTCACACTGCCTCATGACATAAACACCCCTGACTGTGAGGCAGATGACTAATAAGTAAACGTATATATATATATACATACAGTAGTATAGGCACATGGTTTTTATACGTTCCCCCCCCCCCCCAAAAAAAAAATTATTCCCAAAACAGCTTAATTTGTATAAACCCACTGCCTGTCTGAGCCCTGCTAAGTAGAGTGGGGCTCCTGTTTTGTTTGTCTTAACAGGACATGCTCTGGGCCAAATTGTCTAACTGCCCCAATTCACCTCTAAACCTTCCTACTTCCAAAGCAAACCATACCCCTTTCAGGGCCTACAAACCCATACTGTAGTGTATGTTGCCCCCCAGCCCCCTTCCCATGCCAGGCCCCTATTAGGACTCCCAACTGTATCCCACCCCCCCCTCAACAGATTTATTCCAATTACACTTTTTTTTTAAAGGGGTGGTTCACCTTCAAGTTAACTTTTAGTATATTGTAGAAGGGCCAATTCTAAGAAACTTAGATTATTTATTTTTCATAGTTTTTTAATGATTTGCAATTTTTTTCTGTTTCTTTGCAGCTTTCAAATGGGGGTCACTGACACCATCTAAAAACAAATGCTCTGTAAGGCTACAAATGTATTGTTATTGCCACTTTTATTACTTATCATTCTATTCAGTCCATCTCCTATTCATATTCCAGTCTCTTATTCAAATCACTGCAGGGTTGCTAGGGTAATTTGTACCCTAGAAACCAAATTGCTGACACTGCAAACTAGAGAGCTGCTGAATAAAAAGCTAAATAACTATAAAACCACAAATAATAAAAAATGAAAACCAATTGCAAATTGTCTCAGAATGTCACTCTGTACATTATACTAAAAGTTAACTCAAAGGTGAACAACCCCTTTAAGTACACAATCTATTTATTTTAGTTTTCAATTATGTTCAATAGGTTATGCCATAGTAGAGGCAATCAATATGTGAACTTGCTTTAGTGAATAAATGAAAATTGGCAGATAATAAGAACAGCAATGGGTGTGGGTAACCCCAGGCCCATGATTATCTAAGTTTTATTATATTATGTTTTGCTAGTAGAAATGTCTATACTAATCAATGTTGTGGGGCTACCAATGGTACAAAGGCAATCCATGGTTCCATATGCAATTACCTTCATTAATATGAAACCAGCAACGTTCACTGCTCTAGACAGCGGTATGTAGGTCCTTATCCTTCCCCAGACATTGCAGTCTCTGTCCATAGTAGTGTAATAGGAGTTGCTGCTGCTAAGCCTTCAGGCATGGCCATTGCTTCCTAGCGTTGGATGAGCCATTACCCTTGTCATGTAAGACTAATAATCCTGTTCATTTTATGCATTGTTTGTTCCAGCTAAATCTACTTCCACCTCAGCAATACGGACAGTACTGGATTCATGGTAATTCTCAGGGTGTTAAGAGATACCACCAATGTGTTTGCATCTGTTTCTTTCATCTGTTCCTTCTTTTTCTCTGTTCTCCGAGTACTGGCTCAGTGCTCCGTTCTGCCATAAGGCTTAGTCCAGACGGGGAGATTCGGGGGCGATCCATCGCCTGGCGACTTCTCGCCGCGACGGATCGCCCCCGAATCTTCCCGAATAGCTAGGCACCGGCATAGTTAGGCACGCGGTGAGAAGTCGCCAGGCGATGGATGGCCCCCGTCTCCCCGTCTGGACTAAGCCTTAGGATGTCTTGTTTGAACAGCTCTACCCTTCACTTTCGATATATCTTTTTTATAACTGCGCAACTTGTGTATTTTGAAGAATGCATTCAGCGAGTTGAACATTCAGATATGTTTATTTTCCCTATAGATTGAGGCGCAATAGTAATAATTTTCTTTTAAAGCCAGAGCCATCCAAGTAATTGCATAAATGTAAATGTAGTGCAGCTGATGTGCAAAAGAACTTTAGTTGTATGGTGCAGTTTCTTGCATATGTATGCCAGTGTTTACACATGTATTTTCTTCTGTTGAGTCAAGGTTTGTGTAATCTAATGTACATTTTCTATTAAAAATACATTTTTATCCCTCTGATTTTGTGCCTCTTCCTTCTGAAAAGCAAATCATTTTATTTCTGAAACATAAGGATGACTGTCATTACTCACATATGTAAAAAATTGGAATTTGGACCGTATCCCTCCCTGAAATCAGATGTAGTAGTTTGAAAGGGACTAAACTCTCCTATGCTTGAATAACTTCAGGCTTTGTTAGATGGTTCCTGCATGGCAATTTAAAGCTGTGTTTTTAAAGGGCAAGGAAAGTGTAAAACAGAATAAGGGTAGAAATGCTGTATTTTGTATACTAAACATAAACATGAACTTACTGCACCACAAGCCTAATCAAACAAATGATTTATGCTTTCAAAGTTGGCCACAGGGGGCTGTCATCTTGTAACTTTGTTATACATCTTTGCAAGACTAGACTACATACACATGCTCAGTGTGGTCTGGGCTTCTTAGGGATCGTCATAAATGATCAAAAAACAAAGCTGCTTGAGTTCTGCATGGCTGGTAAGTAAGGCGGGGGCTCCCCCTGCTGTTCATAATTATGATTTATTCCCTGCCAGAAGTTAGGGACCGTCTGACAATTCCTATCCACAGCACTAGATGAAGGGAGAATTTCACTGCATACAGTCAGGTTTCTTATAAAAAACAGTACACATTTTTTAATTAATTTATTTTTCATTAAAGAAAATAAAAATGGGATTTTATTACTTTGTCTTTCCTTGCCCTTTAAGTGCTAATCACAGCCTGTTATTAATATTATAGCCTGCATGTAGCTGATCCAAGATTTATTTCCAGTAAGGCAGTGCAATAAAATATTTCAGTAATATATACTGCAAGTGCTCCGTACAATTACCTGTTATTCATAGTTTTATATGGCAGAGCAAACACCCCTCAAAATTTCGAGTAGTGACATCCAACCCTGCAATCAGACATGTAAGTTACAATAGACTTCCTTCCTGTAACAAGGGGAATGGGAAAACGACTCTCCAAATAGCACATTCTAAAGAAAAATCTACATTATATACTAACTTGTCTTTTGTGCCTGAAATCTATTTGATTTAGGGATATTCAGGAGTCATTCAAAATATTACATAGAACCTATTATACCCCAGAATGAAGCTTCGAAATGGGTTGGTCAAATTCTGAGAATTGTCCGAAATGCTCAGTTCCTAAAGCCAATGTTTATCAGTGTTTCTGGTGCTGATCTATGATATAGTTAATAAAGTACCCCCTCTTGTACATTATAAGAATATTAGAAGTCCAAGGTAACTTTAAACATCCTCATATTTTGCAACATGGAGTACTTAATATGTTATTAGTGACTCATGCCACAACATCATTACTCACAGTTTATAACTAATGACATCAGTACCCACCGTTTAGATATCATTTACAAGATATCCATGGCTTTTATATACAGGCTTTCTGAAGATTTGTCACAACATAAGTGAGGTACAGGCACTGCTCTGCCCCCTTAACCTCTGATTAGACTGGAGTGTTAGGGGTAGACCAGGTGATGTGTCATAAAACTTCAATAAAGGTCTCCGATGCGGCAAAGAAGGTTAGTTGAGTTGACGCCTTTTATATATGACCTGGTTGTGTTTGATATATCAGGTCCTTTCTTTTAGGTTTTGGGCCGAATTCCCTAACATCAGAGCTTGGATTGAACGGTCATCCCACCAGCTGGTTCCTATAGCAGCTAATTGCAAGTGATGATATAACACGGATGCACCGGTTCGGTATTTGGGCTGGATTAGGCCATTTTCAGCCGGATTCGAATGAATCCTTGTGCCTGGCCGAACAAGGAAGTAAAAAAATGTTTTGCCGTGCAGTTCATGCGTGGCACTCTTTTATCCTCTCCCTTGCTAATTTGCATATGCAAATTAGGATTTTATTCGGTATTCAGCCAAATCTTTCGTAACGCATTCGGCCGAATCCAAAATAGTGGATTCGGTGCATCCCTAATGTGTCCGTTTTATATTGCAAGTGTGCGCCGTGTGCCTGATGCTGCCTTTTTAACCATGGAAAGGGGAAACTTTGCTTTACAGTGGGTGAAACCCAAAAGTGTTGTAGGGTGAAGCTTAGTATAAAAGCAGGTGGGGCTTAATTATGGTCATGGTTTATTTTTGGCATGCTACACACTGCACCGCACTCACAGCTTCCCACCACCTTTTTCTAATTCAAGTACTGTGCAACAAGTACTGGAACGCGTTTGCAATAGTGATGCCCCGCTGCTGCCCTCTATTTACAGACCCGCTTCCGGCCCACAGTGACTTCACAGAAGGGGCGGGGCAGGTAGAAGTCTATAAGTTTTGGCGCCTGAAAGCACTAGGTCACAGGGAGAGCAGGAGAAGAGCTCAACCCACACCGCCTCGAAGATTTTATGCAGGGGTCGGCCTGAACCCGACTGACCGTGTGCTGGCCTGCACATCATCAGTTTGCAAGTAGAAGCAATGGAACCACATCACCCAGGCAGATCTGTGCTTACAGATATACTCTGAGACCTTCAGTCCTGTTGGCAGGTCAGAGTTTCAGGGTGATACCCTGGATATGCGGATATGCTGCTAGCCAACGGCCAAAAAAGCTGCCAGTGATTTGCTCTGTTCCGGCATTTAAAGGACAAGGAAAGGCAAAAAAAATAAAATCCCATTTTTACTTTCTTTAATGAAAAAGAAATCTATCTCCATTATACTTTAATTAAAAAATCTCTACCGTTTTTATTAGAAACCTGACTGTATTTAGTGAAATTCTCCCTTCATATACTGACCAGGGGCAGCTGGGAAACTGAAAAAATGGCTAGCCCCATGTCAGATTTCAAAACTGAATATAAAAAAAACCTGTTTGTTCTTTTGAGGAATGGATCTCAGTGCAGAAGTCTACTGGAGCAGAACTATTAGGGCCCTTACACACGGGCGTTTTGGACCTGTGCTCCCCTGCGTTGCGTTTGGCTGCGTTCAGCCGCAGGGGAGCGCAGGTCTAGACGCACCTCATTCTTTTCAATGAGGTTGTACCCACGAGACGCATGTAAGCGCCGAACGCAGGTTCAGACGCAACATGCTGCATTTTTCCTGCGTTCGGCGCCTACATGCGTTCGTGTGAGTACAGCCCCATTGTAAATAATTGAGTGCGTCTATACCTGCGCTTCCCTGCGTTGCGTTTTGCTGCGTTTAGCAGCAGGGGAGCGCAGGTATAGACGCACTCAATTATTTTCAATGGGGCTGTACTCACACAAACGCATGTAGGCACCAAACGCAGGAAAAATGCATGTTGCGTCTGAATCTGCGTCTCGTGGGTACAACGCCATTGAAACTAATGAGGTGCGTCTAGACCTGCGCTCCCCTGCGGCTGAACGCAGCCGAAAGCAACGCAGGGAAGCGCAGGTCCAAAATGCCCGTGTGTAAGGGCCCTTAGGCTGCTGGGTGGGGGAAAGGGAGGGGGTGATATCACTCCAACTTGCAGTACAGCAGTAAAGAGTGATTGAAGTTTATCAGAGCACAAGTCACATGACTTAGGGCAGCTGGGAAATTGACAATATGTCTAGCCCCATGTCAGATTTCAAAATGAAATATAAAAAATCAGTTTGCTCTTTTGAGAAATGGATTTCAATGCAGAAGTCTTCTGGAGCAGCACTATTAACTGATGCGTTTTGAAAAAAATGTTTTTTCCCATGACAGGATCCCTTTAACTGCACAGGTATGGGACTTATTATCCAGAATGCTTGGGACCTGCGGTTTGCCGGACAACAGATCTAGTTCCGTAATTCGGATCTTCATACCTTAAGTCTACTAGAAAATAATAATAAACATGAAATAAACCCAATAGGCTGGTTTTGCTTCCAATAAGGATTAATTATATCTTAGTTGGGATCAAGTACAAGCCACTTTTATTATTAGAGAAAAAGGAAATAATTTTTAAAAAATTATTTCATTATAATGGAGTCTATGTAATTCTGAGTTTTCCTGGATAACAGGTTTCCAGATAAGGGATCCAATACCTGGAAAAACACAGAAAGCCACAGGCATGTTTGGCATGTGCACATTCAGAAGAATCCAACAGGGATAAATATGTCTTGCTACTCCAAACTGCAAATTGTGCTAAGGAACACACAGTGGTCAATAATGTAGGACTAAAAGTGCAATAAAATCAAATAAAACTGTGCAAGTCAATAAAAACAAAACAACTGATCCAGTAGCATGATTAAAGGCCAAAATACTGTATTCAATAGTCACTACAAGATTTTTAAGTAGCAGAAGTAGAAGTAGGAGAGTCCCCCTTTTGTGACGTGTCTGCTGTTTGGGGTTCAGGCCAGTGTTACAGAACTGACAGTTTTTAGATGTAGTACCATGTTAGCAATTTAAAAAAATGCAGAAAATATAAATAAAGTTTGGTGGCTAACTGAATAAGTAACAATTACACGCTTTTGGAGCACACAGGCCACTTCGTCAGGCAAAATACAAATGAAACCTGAACAGGCACATTTTATATATATATATAT